>BMAV01027213.1:335039-345858 GCA_019973955.1 Trichonephila inaurata madagascariensis | reverse complement strand
ATAGAAATTTTTTATTAGCATATTTATAATCTATGCTCATATAACTTTTAGCTCTTACAATATTTCACTGAAATATTTTAATGTAAAAGAAATAGTATTAAAAAAGTTGGTTTTCAAACAAATAAAATTGAATTTTATTTGTTTAACATTATATTAATTATTATTTTTTATAGTTAATTTTAATATTATTTTTTATAATGTTTGTTTTGAGATATCCTAAAAAATTTAGTAAGAATTTTCCTTGTAAAAATTTTAAAAATTATGATAAAATAATATCTAAACGTAAATTCTTTATAGTAAATATGACTCTTTTAATTATACAAACTGACATAGTTGGTAATATATTCATATATTTTGTAAATAACAAATTCATTGACAATTTGTGTAAAATAATTGTGAAATTTTAAAAAAAGAAATCTGCTTTCAGCTATTTTTAATGATTGTATGTTTTAGATATATTTTTTTAATGTTTGGCAATAATTTTAGGAAATGGAAAAAACTTCATCGGTTCCAAATCAGTCAACACACGACAGAGATGGAAATATCTTGAAAAAAAGATGGTGAATAATTGTTTTTTTGCTTGAACTAATTTAATAATTCTTAAAGTATCATTTTTCAGAAAAAAATTAATTTCTTTCAATATAATTACTACTTTTTGAGCATTATTTTTTTGAAATTTCATGTTTGAGACAATATACTTTTCCGTATTCGAAACACTTAAAATGCAATATGTGTTTCAAAATTTTGATTAAATTAATAAGTTATTTTCTTTTGTTGTTTAATTTATGAGCATTCAGATATGGAAGTTATTGTATTATAGCTATTTATGACTTTATTGATATTTCATAACAAAACTATGTTAGTAATGAAATTTTTCAAACAATTTTAATTGTTAATGTTGTGTACTGTAAAATTTTTGAAAAGCTGCAGTAACAAAATAAAATCAGTAAGTAAAATTACATTTGAATAATTTATTTTTGTTTTTGAATTTATTTTTTGTGTAATCCATATAAAAATATGTTTTTAAAAATAAATATCTCATTGTTAATATTATAGTTTGCTATATTTTTATATTTTCTAGGTATGAACCTGAACTTTTGCCGTCTGAAGTACTTGCATGTGATTGCAATTTTCCCTCTCCTAATGAGGTTTTGTCTGGTTTATCGGGTCTCAAAGTTTCTGATTCTCTTACTCCCCAAGTGCACAGGCACTTACGAAGACACACAATGGTGGATCCATCTGCAGTACTGTATGGAAATCGTGAAACAGTGGAACTTAACAGAATCAACAGAGTAGGTTTCAAATACTTCATGGCATAATTTTTCCTTTAAAAATATTTATTTGTTCTACTTTTTGGAAAATTATAAATTATTTAGAAAATGCAGTTCTATTTGAATAATTAACATGTTTGTCACATGTCTAGTAAATGAAACTGTGATGTCAGTCACTTTACAAATTTTTGAATAGCTACAAACGCTAAATTTATTTTTAATGTACAATTAATCAGATAGTATTTTTATACTACAAATACACGAGTTGTGTAATTAATAAATAAGTGATATAATATTTAAGCTAAAGAGGTTTTTGAAAATAAACAACTAAAAGATTAAAGAAAATTGAATAAGGCATCAAAAAAGATATATCTTTTTTCATAATATGTAAACTAATTTCTTTAAATGGTTATTTTAATTGTGGAGCTATTCAAAGCATTACTTTAAAAAGTTCAAAGAAAAAATTATGTCATCACAAGACTTTAAATTGTTTTGAAAAGATGTTGAAAACTATTACTACTTACCAAAAAACTATTATTGTTAACACACTTAATGTAAGTTGCCCATCTGGTATAGTGGTTAGCGGCACTGACAGTTTGTAAATGTGTAGTGCCTGTGCAGCATGGGGGTACTCTAAATAGCTTTCGAGCCGCAAGTCCTCTCGTGAGGTTGGTGGAAGGGGAAGAGAGGTGGGAGGCCTCTGACCACCCCCAGAGTGTTCTCCCTCTAAATTGGGGTGGAATTGAGCCAAATCGTACTGTCACCTGCATGGTGCTCAAAGCTACGGCTTTGAGCTTAGCCCTTTGCCAAGATGAATTTCGTGGGCCTCGATCTGGCCTTTGCCGATCAGGTGGCATTGGTAACAACAACACTTAATGTAAGAATGTACATTCTATTAATTTTTTATACGTTTAATAGGAAGATACCCCCCCCCCCCCACACACACACACTTCGAAAACACATTAAAAAATGTTTAATGCATTTTTTGTATCAAAATTAATTGGAGGGAAAGGAAGAATTTAATTGAAGTTAAACTGTATTGATCTCAATGTCATTTTAATAAGTAGATCATAATTGTGTTGGAACGAAGATACAAATTTTTTTAAAATTGACAATAAGTGCTTCTATTTTTGGTTTATTCTAAAGATCTTTGCAAAAAAAAAAAAAAAAAATTTTAAAAATAAATAATTTTTTTTTTTATTTTTTATAAATTTTTTTAAAAAAAAAAAAAAAAAAACTTGCAAATGTCAATACATTGTTTAATAAAGGTTTCTAATTTTTTTTAAAAAATCAATAAACTGTTTAATATTGATACAAATTTTTCTTTATTGATTTTTAAATTAAGAAAATGTAATAAGCATTGTTTGTTGAGATTAAAAATTTCTTGCATTTTATTTTGCTTTTTAAATTTACAGTAATAATGTTTATTTCCTAGAATTCATTGCCTCCATCTGGCATTCCATTGGATAAAGTTGATTGCATTCCTGTGGCTGCTTCTAATTGGTAATCACATAGTTATAGAATCTGCACTCAAATACAGTCAGTGCCTATGCAGGGATAAAAACTGATCTATGTTTGCTGCTCAAATAAAAAGAAAACAGTGTTTTAACAATGATTTGACTGTGAAATATGCATAGGTTCAAATCATGTCTTTGTTGTTGTGTCTTTTATTATGTTATTAATCACAAGTGGAAAAAGAAGTAGAAATCCACTTTCTTGGTTTTAAAATGTTACAAAGGTTGTATACATGTGTAAGCAGGGGAAAAATGATGCAAAATGTTGAATGTTTAAGGTCCAGAGTTTATTCTCCATATTTTTAATATTTAAACATACAATAATGGAAAATAGAAAATTCCATTTTCAAAATCCCAAATAAAATATTTGTGTTATGCATTTTAACTGTCAATGTGTCCTAAAAGCTCACAGAATGTATCATACATCTAAGAATTTGATTGTATTGCAGTTTTTGTAAATGTATCTTAAGCATGAGAAATCCAAAACTCATTTGAAAGTACTGTCAGAAGGCTGTTTAGTGTTAATATTGTAGCAGAAAGAAATCCGACATGTACAAAGTTGCATATATTTGTATTGCATTTTAAAATCTCCTTTTGGTTTTTTTTCTCCTAATTTTTTTCAAGCATGAAAACTTAATCATTTGATTATTTTAGATAAATGTAGAATATGTACTAGAAAAATTAGAATTGTAAATAAATTTCACCTAGTTTGATCAAAGTTGAGAAATAAATTTGCTTAGTTTTGAATCTTCTAGAATACTTTCAAAGTTATTTATATTGAGTGTTTTTTAATTACTACCAATGTAACTATATAATAAACTCCTGTGCAGACTTGATTTTTAAGAACCATTTATAGAACTTTCACACTGACTGATCTATTTATTTTTATTTTAAATTTTGCTGAAATTAAAATGTACATTTTTCAATAACTTTGATAAAAATTTTTCTCTGAAGTTATAATTTTTTGTCTGTTGAAAGTGTCTTTCTTTAAAATAAAAATTTGTAATCAGAAATATCTTGCATTAAATTTTTATTTCTTACTAGTTTTCAAAACTGTTTGTGTAAAATCGTAAATTTTTTTAAAAATTAATTTGTAAAACTCTGTTGTAGTCTTATAATGCTGTTATTCCTAAGAAGATTTATTACAACTTTTATAACAACTTAAAATTTTTTGTTTGAATTTGTTTTTATATCAATTTTTAATTCTGGGCAGCTTTAAACTTTGATAATGTAAAAGAAACAATCGCAGATGCTTTTTGTCAGTGCCTTGTTTTTATAGAAAATGCAGATTTATACTATATAGTATATTATTAAAAAAATTTGCGTCTTATAGTAGAATATGAATCTCAAAAAAGAAAGAAAAATCAATTAGAACATTTAAACTATATGGTAATAAAGTATTAGAATAAGCTTTGCTAATCTACTTTCAAAGAGATTCAAAGTTTATATTTTTCTTCCTTTTTTTTACATCTGTGATTTCTATTAATTCATTTTTAGAAGTAGGAATTGTTTTAAAACTTTTGGTGCACCTAGTCTTAATTTATTCTTTTATAGAACATCTGAAAATGTTCTAAGGAATAGATATTTAAAATTTGTTTGATATTGAAAGTAGATAAACCTGTACATTTTGTATACAAATGTGAGTGATATAAAAAGAGAATTTTTCAAAGTACTGTATCAAATATACAATGATAGTTTCGATGTTTTGTTATCTTCATTATTAGTAAAAATATTTTACAGAAAGTATGTATTCACTGTGAGTAAAATTTGTAGGTTTTAGATTGAAAACAACATAATTAGCTTCATGTATTTATCTTCATTTGTATATTCTCTATTTACACATTGTATTTAATCTTGTTAAATAAAAAAGAAGCTTATTTAAATGATTTTTGATTCATTCAAAAGAAAATTGCATATTACATATTTTCTTGTACCTTGAAAAAATAGTTAACCTGTTTACTTATTTTCTATGACACCGCCCCCTTTTTCCGTAATGAAATTTTATCAGATTTTGGTGATTTAAAAATGATTGCATATTGACTATATTTTTCCTTCATAATTTTGGCATTCTATATTACTAAATTGAATTAGGAATTCATAATTTGTTTAACATATATTATTATAGGTATTAATTATTTCTCTCTATTTTTTATCTAAAAAGTGAATATATATATTAAATCATGGTGGGAGAAAAATTGGTTTTATTAGTGACAGAATTATCCTTTCTATAACCGAAAGGTTGCAAAAAAAGTATATAGATATTTATCTATTTCCTAATTAATTACTCGGGTTATTGTAATAAGATGAATAGTTAAAAAGATTGTATTTGCTGAAAAAAGTATTATGTAATTTGACTTTCATAAGTTGCTCCATGTAGATAAAAATGAATTTCAGTTCAATTTTTAAGTAGTTATCATATTTTATTTATAACTATTCTTAGTAATTATTTCAAAATTTTGTTGTGCTTTTTTTGAAATTTATATAAAAATTTATAATGCAGATTTTTCCATCAAAAAAAATTTTTTTTTTTATTATTGGAATATAGAATATATTTTTACTTTGAAAATGCTTATGATGTTGCATTTTTTAATGAGAAGATACTTTAAGTAACAATGAGGCAAAATACATTTAAAAATTTCTTTTTGTCCTATTAAGAATCAAATTAATTTTTTTTCATTTGAACTTTTAGTTTTACATTTTTGAACAAATATTGTATGACTTAGAGGGACAATTCTATCAAAAATAAATAGTAATTGTTTTTAAGTGAATTACATTATTGCAAATATTATATCTCATAATATTGAAAGTATTTCAAATATTTCTATTATAAACAATTACTTTGTTATTAACTTTTTAAAAATATATGAAGAACTTTTTAATTTAGTTTACACTGGCAATGCATTTTCTTTTTTTGTATAAATTATAAAAAGTAGAAGAATATTACGGTATAATTATAATCAATGGTTTTTTGTTTTTTTTAACAAAATGCAATTATTTTATTTGTAGTTTATAAAATTTTATTTTCTAATTCTGAATTCAAAATTAGATACTTTATGGTTAAAAACAACATGGGAAAAAATTGATTATGAATATGGAATAAATGTTGAAAGAATAAGTTGTTTATAGTTTTCTAGTATTTTAAAAATTATATCATATTAAAATTTTCACGTATTTTTTTTTTTGGGGGGGGGGATTACTTTTGTATTTTTAATAATTAATTTTTATTACTGATACATAAATGTTTATTTTTTCTCCCTATAGCATCAACATAAATTGTTTTTTTAATATATAAAGTATGTTAAATTTTCTTAAAAATGTTCTACATACATACACAGTTTAACATACATACATACATATATAGTTTAACATACATACATAAATACATACAGTTTAAAATAAATAACTATTAAAATGTAATAATACAGCAATTTTTCTGATATTTTTGAAAATTTTATTTCTGTGCTTAGAGCAAATTGTAGTAGATTACTTTGATATTATGGATATTTTTTAAAATCTGTTTAATGTAAATTTTGCAATTTTTTTGTTTGGAAATTGCAATATAAATAATGTTGCACAAATTACATTCGTTGGAAATATTGTATATTTATTAAGTTGGCCAAAACATGCGTTTATTTAACTAGGTTGAGATACTACAACTTTCACATTGAATTCTGTCTATTGTTATCTTTTAATTGACTTTTATAATTTATTCAATTATATAATTAAAATATTAATTTTATATTAACAGAATATATATAATTTCAATGCTCATTTTCAGATGCAAAAGAAATAAGACAATGTTCAAAACATGATTCAGTAAATGTATTTCATTACTTAGAGAATAAAAGTTATAAATGATTGGTATTTTTTTATTTCCTTCGTTTCTTTTTCAATTCCTACTATTAGTACACTCTCTCCCTATATATATATATATATCGTTCAAATTTTCAATCGTTAATAAAATATTTTCTATTCATCCATTCAAGTTCAAGAGTACATTTTTCAAACTTGTAAGTGGATGGCACTTGATGTTAATACTGTTTTTTCAAATATTAACTCATTAATTAATTTTTATTTTTTAATTTAAAATTTATTCTGTGAGTTATTTCTGTCGAAGTTACAACAGATTACGCCAGTACGTTTCTCTAACGAAGTAGAAATTGACTTAAAAAAAAAATTGCATTACTTGTTTATTCCAATTTAATTACAGTAAATTTGTGCAATCCGGGATGAATTTGGTGATGTTTTTTATTGCTTTGCTTTGTTGAACTTTTTTGGTATGCAAACTTTGTGTTAAATTATTATCTTCGCATTGTTCTAAAAAATTTTCCTACAGCCAGTGGCGTAGCGAAGAATATTAGGACCCCCTACAAAGTCAGGTTTCCGTAATATTTTATAAATTGGTTAAATATGTACTTGGCGTCAATCAAGCTTTAGGCCCCTAGAATCCTCCGCCCCCCCCCCCGATGTGGGGGTGTACGTTACGCCACTGCCTAGAACTTTGTTTTCTACATTGATCCCGGATCTTCAATAACTTTTGATTGCATTGATATAAAATAAAATAAAATTGCTTTATGTGTGATATCAATATAAATCTATCACATTAAACTCGAATTTTTGCATAATCAATCGTATTACACGGGTAACTTTCAAACAAAATTTCGTAATTTAACACTTGCACGTATCTCTTATAGTGGTGACTGCTAATTAAAATCAGGGGCGTCTCTAGGGCCGAACCCCTGCCCGGGGCGGTATTTGGATCGAATTTGAGGATTTTTTTTGTTACAAAAATTTTTATATATTTTTTGAAATATTATTGGGTGTGAATTTGGTATTTCATTTAACGTATCTTATTTCCTTATTTTGTACACTGTATGTTAAATGCCAGTTTTCTTTTCTGTTGAAACTTGAAGGGTTCCGAGACGGGAGTATATGTTAAATCATGAAATTTGGTTTGATTATACATCTTTCACTATAGTAACTTTCTCTCTAATCCGAAGTGGGGTCACAACGGACATTCCTATCTCCCATACGATGTCCGGTGTCAGCTAGCCAAAAGGGGACAGGGATAATTGGAGTTTTTGATAGCTAGAGAGCCACATGAGATGTTTCATTTTATTCTCGAGTGTAGTTATATAAATATGTTAAAATAAACGCTTGGGATCCCCTCCATTAGTAGACTCTTTTTCGAAGAAATTGACCCACTGAAATGAGCGATTCCTTCTCTAATATTTAACTCGTTTCGAATAATAATAGGTAATTATGTTCTTAATTTCGAATGATTTTGTATTTTTTAAGATTTAAAAATAATATATATAATTGTTATGCTGCCTTTTTGTTCGCAAGAATTATTCGTTTTATAGGTGTGTATCTATGCGAATGACAAATCTTTTTTTTTTTTTTAATTATTATTTTTTTGCTTTGGAAAGAGGGGTGGCATTTTCCATTTTTGTCCAGGGCGGCAAAACTTCTAGAGTTGAAATGTTATATTTCTAAAACTGATGAGACAAAAATAAATGAATAAAATGGTGTTTTTAACATGTTTTGATTTTATTAAAGAGTTTATTTGAAATTCGTGTTCTGGTTATATACAATGACGAAAAGTATTATTTAGCGACTCTTGAAGAGCTTTTCTCTCTTTTTTTTTTACACCATAAAAAGTATATTTTATTTTTATATAAGCTTTGTTTTTATTGAAAAAAAAATTATTTTTCCTCGAGTTAATTTAAGAGTATAACACAGTATATGCTATTAATTACAATAAAAATTAATGTTGTAAAACATGTTTTTAATGCTAGGTAATTTCATTAGACGTATATAAACTATGAATATTTTGAATAATTCTTTTCTGTCATGTACATATCTTACTATTATATAAATGTATGACAAAAATTTGATTTCGATAAGAATTTATCAGTTTTACTTTCAGTTCATAGTAGGTCCATTATCTACACTTGTGGTGGCTGCGGTAACCTAGAGTTCAAGGTAATGGACGCGTGGTCGGCGTGTCAGGAATTCGTGTCTAGTACCTCTGAAAACCCGCCGTGTAAGGGGCGATTCACGTTAAATCTGTCTAGGCTCAAGTGTCCTCCCGTGATGTGGTGTGGAAGTTAGGAGAGGAGGTGCCAGCTTAGGTATTATCCCCGTCACTTGACCATGATTCGAAATTCCTAGGTCCGTCTCCAAAAGCCTTCGAGTAGCTGAATAGTGTGACGTTTATATTCACTTCCTTACTATATTTAAACGATGCTTGCTGGAAAGAATTTCGGTTATATTTAATAAATTTAAAATCCCATTGGCCGAGCGGTAGCGTATCGCGTTTCGGCACCACAGGTCCGGGTTCTATTCCCGGGCTGGACAAGGTCGACTCAGCCTTTCATCCCTACTGCAATGGGTTGGTAAATGAGTACCAAACTTGCTTGGGGACAAACACTGGGGGTCTCGCTTCAGACTGACCACCTATGATCGGGACATCTGCTCATGCACCTCAGCGCTCAATGATCCCGTATACTGGGATGGGCACAGTAGGCTCTGGCCCTCATGGGTTGTTGATCCACTGAGTTTCAGTTAAGAAAGTTGCTGTAAAAATAGTTTATAATATTTATCAATTAGATTATTTTTTCCTTCTAGAAATTATTCTTTACTTATTTAAAATCTCTTAACTCGTTTCAATTAAAAGTGCTTTGTGAAATGGATCTTGATTTTAGTTTTTATCCAATACAAAGTATAAAAATTTGGGACCATCGTATGACATTAATTAAATTACAAACAAGCGCAAAATTTACAGATGAATTAAAAACACGTAATCAGTAAGTTTACTAGAGTATTAGAGGAACACGAGTTCCGTGGAAAGTAGTTGAGAAACAATTGCTCGTATTTATAACAACACTTTTATTTTCAAAATTTGTATAATAAGTTTAGTGGTTTAATTGCGACATTGGCATTAAAAATTTTCAAGATTTCATGGAAAACTTTTTTAAAAATTTCATTGTGCCTAGAATAATGAGTAAGTATTCAAAGAACTAAAAACGTCAGAATAACTGTTAGCGGATGTGAAATTTTTTATTAGTATACTAATAGAGAAGAGATTATTATTAGAGATATTAGAAGAGATAAATATAAGATATTCACATGTTTCTTTGTTTTAATTGCAACATCATGAAGGATTCAACAGAATTTAATGGAATTTATTCCAAAAGTGACCTGTGTTTAAAAAAAAATAAAAGATTAAACTTGCAAAGTCAAAAATAATAAAATAAACAATATTACATTTCGGAAATCAGTATTTGGGGAAACTATCTTGCGTTACAATAAGTGCTTCCATGCAACGGGACATCAAATGAAATTGATTTTAAATCCACACTTGAGAAAAAGCATTTACAGATTGCTCCTTTTCGAACTCATAGTTCATCCGTATCAGGTGAAGGCCGAACAAGAATACCTATCGCTGAAATCCCAGACATGTTCACAATATTCGGTAAATAAGAAGGTCAAGAAAGAAGCTGTATCTGTTACAACGAAAAGAACTCTAAAATTTCTAGAAATACGAATGAGAACGAGCATTGATTTGTTGAAATACTGTTCCAGGAATGTATTAAATGAAGAATATGATTTTGAACTGGATTATCTCTTTAGCAACAGTTGTTCTTGAGATTACCCACAAATCTTAGCAACAGATATCGTCTATGACACTGAATTGGGATTCGAACTATCAAGCTAAGTGTCCATCAAGTATGACGTCAGATAACATGCTCCAGAAGGTGCTGTTTGCCAACACAACGTCTATCTTGAATGTGGCTATAACTCTACTCCGAATTAAAGTCAAATTTCTGAGAAAAAATGACTGATCGCTAGTTACTTCAGTGTCTGTGTCTACGAATCTAATAAAGACAGAAGGGACAATGGGTGTGCTTTCACTTGAAATAAATCCTGTTCCAAGGAACTCTCTCACGCAGTTCACTGTGCAAAAAAAACACCAAAGAATTGTTGGAGCAGGCAATGACACCATTTTAGCAGTATTCCAAAGTTTTCCCC
>BMAV01027213.1:312276-325475 GCA_019973955.1 Trichonephila inaurata madagascariensis | reverse complement strand
TGTAGTTTCTTTGTCTGTGTTGTGTCGTCCATGCTCAATGTAATTAACATGCCTAGGTGCTTCAAGATATTCAATAAATTGGATTTACTAATTTACAAGACTGCCTCGTCAATCCCATCATAGAAAATGCATCAACATACAGGAATCACTCAACACCGGCCACGCCCTATCCTTTGGTTCGCTACAGTAATAACATCCACTAGCCACGTGTTACAATTATTTTTACCATACTCCAGAAATATTATAGAAGTATTTCATATATATGTCTGAAGTTCTATAATACAAAACACCACATTTTGGGGAGATAAAAAAAGCTAAGAAATCATACTTTAATTCTACGTTATATTTGAAAAAATCGGTTTTTTGGCCGCAAATGCCGTTTTTAAGGTATGATATTAAAATATTTGATAAATTATTAAGTATTACTGTAAATTATTATTACTTTGCAGATGCATTGAAGGCTGACTTAGTGTAGTATATTACAGAATAAGGCTCACAATAGAAACTCTTTTTCCGAAGAAAAATCGCAAGAAGAGAAACGAGCCCCGCTAGCTAAATGGTCATGGTCAGAAGCTTATCCCCGGCTTCATTTCTGTCTAATTATGGGCTCGAGAACCAATGTCCCTGAATATCTCTCTCGTAGAAGAACTGACGCACGCTAAATCCGTTAAGGCTCAATGTCCTCGAGTTGGCGTGATGTGGAAAATGCTAGGAATGTGGACATGTGCTAGCTCTAGTATTGTTCTAACAATTTGAACGGGGATCAAAATTATGAACTCCATTGTGCCGATAGTCCTCCTGTTCCTTCACAAAGCAACGTTAAAGAATCCGACTAAGTTCGGAACCGTGATTTTAAAAAAGCGCATAAATGGATAATATTCATGATATTTAGTGTCACTTAGATTAGAATACATGTATAAAATTGTTTTAAGGACATTTTGACAAAAAAAAATTTATTTAAATACAATATTTCGGCAAAACATTAACTTAGAATAACCTTTTTTCGAAATGTTCTCCTTTTGTCAAAAATGCTTCTATTATAATAATATTTTGCCTGTATATAGCTCAGACCTCTGTACAGAGGCTCAACTATGATGTTTGAAAAATTCACATTATTTTCAGATTTACAACCCATTGAAATAATTATCGGAGTTTTTTTCTTAAAATTTCTCCCCTCTGTTGTCGTAAAACATGGATAAACCCACTTCTAAATTATACATTTCAAAAATTCTAGTTGAGCCTCTGTACAAAGGTCTGAGCTATATACAGGCAAAATATAATTATAATCGAAGCATTTTTCACAAAAGGAGAATATTTTGAAAATGGGTCATTCTAGGTTCATTTTTTATTAAAATATTGAACTGAAATAATTTTTTATTGTAATAAAATTCTTCAAACAATTTTATATACATGTATTCTAATCTAAGTGACACTAAATATCATAAATATTATCCATTTATACGCTTTTGCAAAATCACGCTTCCGAACGTAGTCGGATACCTTAATAAAAAACAACGAACAAACTAATACAAAAAAAGTTTGACCAAAAGTGTTGTCTAAATTGGCTATCTTTTAGAGAACAGTGTATTTTACGATGCTGAATGAGAGAGTATTTATATTAATGTCACACTATAACGCACCACAAAGGCTATTGGCAGAATACCCAGGGGAACCGAACTCACCCGAAGAGCTTCAAACGGTTCCCCGGGTAACAAACATCCCCGCTTCAATCTTTATTGAAAAAAAAAAGATCTTATTTTACATTTTTATAGAAATACACAGCACATAAACCAAAGGCAAATTCACAATACACATATATCCTTTCCTCAGTGGCTCGACAGCCCAAGGTTAGCCTTGATCTTCTCAAGAAGTCTTTCCCAGGCCAACCTTCTTCCTGCTAGTGTTCTCCAGTTCCTAGTTCTCAAAACTACGAGATCTTTTTCTTGGCCATCAATCCATCTAAAATTTGGCCTGCCCTTTCTTCGTGCGCCAATTGGTAGCATTGAAGACTTTTTTGGTGGTGGGGTCTTCGTTCATTCTGACAACGTGACCTGCCCATTTAATTCCATGTTTTTCAGTTTTGGGTAGACCCCCGCAAACATAAAATCGAATTTTTGCAAATTTATCCTTAAACGTTTTTTTTTTTTTTTTTTTTTGACAGCTGGTATAGAGTTATTTATTTTAAAAGACTTAAAATTTCTCATTGTAGTGAAGTATAGTTGTAACGGGTCTCTTCGCGAACCTCCTGATAATCCTCGTGGGGGAAAAACTGTTTCTTTAAATATTATTCTACTGAAAACTTTCTCCCGAAGAAGAAGACAAAACTTATGCAAATCAAGGCTTATATTTCAGCATTAAATTTTAGGTTCGATAGTGACAGAGAGGTTAGGATCTGTTCGTTAAATCTGACGATGCTCAAACGTCTTCCCGTTGGTGTGATGTGGAAGTTAAGAGAGGGGGTGCCAGCTCTGGTGTCATTCTCGCCGCTTGACCATGGTTTAAAAGTACGAGGTCTGTCGCCAAAAGCCCTAGAGTAGCTGAATATTGCGATGTTAATATTCACTCACATAGAAATGTGTATAAAAATCTAGAATTCCAATTTTCATAGATCTCTGCTTCGACAAAGAATCACATTGGATTTCAATTGATTCTATATGTAAGGTTTCATCAACCATTTCAAAATCAATAGATAGATTTCCTGTAAAAGTGTGAAATTGTAAATCACCAGCGTTTAAAAACAGAAAAATCTTCGATCTATAATTCAGTTTCTAACAATTTAATTTAGCGAGCATATTCAGTAAATTTTAATTTAAGGGATTTAATCAATAAATATTGACAGCTTTCAGAGTAAAATAAGTTTTCTTTTTCTATTTTTTTTCTATTTATTTTCGCCAAAGTAATAATTTGTATTAGTATCAAAGAGAGTTGCAACAACATGACTTTCGTCTTGAAGATTAAAATTAAGTTGGTTAAGATGACTAGTAATATCAACTGAGAAAGCTAGGTCCTTCATCCATTGTCCATCTTTTAATTCAGCACATTCATAATTTTTGTTTCCCATGTGACGAAGCCGATCTCTCCCCCCTATTTGCTAACAGATCCCTTGCCCCTTGCCGACAGACGTTGCGAAAATTCCAGGCATTTCCCTAATTGCTGGTAAGGAATTTCGTAACTGGGTGGTCGAGTTTCGGAGCCTTTTTCCCGAGCTGACCGGACTGTCAAAAAGAGGCGCCTTAACATTGTGTTTTCATTTTCCCGCAATTCGGTGACGATGGCGCGTCTGAGAACGTACAAATGTGCACCCAGCCTCGGCGCCTCTTGGACGAGTGAACAGGAAACGAGACCGATTTGGCGCGGCAGAAGGGTAAGAGATCAAGGGAGCCGAGATCGGACGGCGGCAAAAGAACAAGAGGGGTTGAGTCCGACAAAGAGATCAGAGAAGGATGACTAGGAGAAATAGAGGATAAGAAGGGCGAGAGAGTCCGGTCTGGAGACTGGATTTTGAAGGGAGCCGTTTGGACGTCCCTTGAGCGATAGAAAGCGATAACGAGCCCACGAAGTACAGCGGTCTCCTAACCTGGAAGATCAGGGAACGGTAGATAGTGCGAAAGAGCACGGCGGATTTGGAGCCAGCGAACTCACTCGGACTCGATGTGGAATTACCGAGAGTGAACCCTTTTTACTCAGGATTTGAATAGGACTTTTCTCTAGCGGGCGAAGTTACGCCCTTATTTTATGTGAAAGAGACTCGAAATCATTACGGACCCTTTTGCTATTGAATTGTAAAAGAATATACTAATTTTATTTTTTTGATGATTTTCATACTGAAATAAATAGTTATCCAAGAGCTGTGTGAAATCATTACACCCAGAAGTTTGTAATTTCATCCAGCAATTTGAAGAATTGTTTTAAAACACTTTATGATTTGAAAGCCATTGAACTTCTGTATAATATGGTAGATCGTTATGTGTATTCACTTTCTTTATCTTCAAGAAATGAAGCAAAGTGACGATGATTAAGTCTATGTTCTCGAATATAATTTACAATTTTAATGACTAATTTTAATCATGTCCTATATTTAAAACTTTGGAGCGCAGTGCATGTTTCTTTCAATCTTGCAACAACTCCTTTTGTAATACTAGCCATAGTAGGAGCACCATCATACAAGACAAACCAATTTTTCCAATGTGCTGTGTGTGTGGTAATTTTTATTTCTTCAAAACATCTATAAGTACATTCAAAATACTAACCCCAATGTTTGTATTATGAGTATAAATAATTTCCAAAAGTTCTTCACTTATTTTGTAATTAAACTGGCATCTGTGAATAAAAATGTCTAGATGAACGAAATTTCGAATATCTGTACTTTCATCAATATTGCAATATAGTAGGCTTCGTTGATATTATTGTAAACTATACTGATTTCTCAAATTCTTGGCCATTTCATCAACTCTGCTAGCTACAATATTAAGACTTGAACTTACACTTTTAATTTGATTTGTTTGTTCTGGATATAATTTTATTTCCGCTATTTTAAATAAACGTTCACTTATAAATTCCCTTTCAGCAGGGGCGTAGCTACCGCCGTATCAATGATACGGGACCCCCAAGCTACTTGGGCCCCAACACATGTGAGGAAAATTTGTTAATATATTAAGGGGCCCCCAAAAAAGGATATACAAGAAATTTCGATACGGGGCTCATTCAGAACTAGTTACGACAGTGCCTTTTAGTAAATGATTTCAATATGCTTCCGTGATTAAATGTAATAATATATCATTACAGCATCTGTATAGTCTGCAGTAAAACTTAACGAGCCCCCTGTGTGTGTGTTTCTAAAGAATTGATCTCAATTCTGACTTGTCTTCACGAAATTTTGCATAGTATTGGTCATATATAGTTTGCTTCATGAATTGTGTCACAAGAAAATAACTAGAAATAACTAATAATCTAGAAAATAAAGAAGTTCCTCATGAATTGATATTTCTTTACTCATTATTGAAATCTTATAGCATTTCTTATTAAATAACTTTTTATTTTAATATAAATAATCAAAATACTCTTTTTATTCGCAAACGATTAAGTATACACTATCCTTTATCTTAACCGTCTTGAATATATTTTTTTAAACTTTAAAAAACATCTCTGACTGCCTCTTGCTGATTGGACACTCCAAACAGAGAAGGAGAAAGAGAAATAAAAGTCATACACTCTCGAAGAATCAATGTACCAAACATAGTTAAAAATATATATAATGCATTTCGCAGAATTCAATAAAATGTAATTTATTATAGTAAAATCAAATGAAAACGTTTAGTAAAGTATATAGACATATTTTTAATCTAAAGGTCATTTCTATTATTAAAAAGGATTTCTTTTTTAAAACAAGAACAGGGAACAGGCAGATATATCGCAGATTTATATGTTTAAAAGGTTTCAAATAAATTTCAAAATTAACCACTTTAAAAACTTGATATATAAAATTTAAAAAAAAAAGAGTCGGCGGGCCACATGCGGCCAGCGTGTTTGACACCCCTGCACTACAGGGACAAAAACGAACGCTTTTTTCCTTTCTATATAAGGTGTTGCACAATTATTTTTGTGTTTGTTATTATTTATTCATTTTTTAATTTAATTAATGAATTAACATTTGAAAAAATCGTATTAACATCAAGTGTCATCCACTACAAGTTTAAAAAAATTTATGTGAACTTGAATGGATGAATAGAAAATATTTTATTAACGATTGAATATTTGAACAAGATATACAGAGAGAGTGTGAACTACTAGTACGAGAAATGAAAAAAAGTTATCTTTTCAGTGAAGATTTTGTTTACTTTTTGTATCGAATAAGGGGGAAAAAAACATTAAATGGATTAAAAAAAACCACGATGTCATCAAGGTCATATTTATGTTTTGAACGATTTGTTCGAGAACTTGAAAAGTGCTCTTTCTAGAATAGCACGATAATTCAGCAGATGACGCAAGAACAATAGACTTTGTTTCGCGTAAACAGTGAATTACGAGATTCGGTAACCTTTTTCTTCTTTCTTTTTAGTGTAAGTGGACTTAAAAATAGACGTCTCAATACTCCATTCATAAAATTCATCCACGTGGCTTTTTAAGTCACCTACGAGACCTAAACTCCATTTTCTTTTTCAGTAAATGAAGTATTAATAAAACTATTTGAAAATATATGAGTAGACAAAAAGAGTAAACATTAAAATTTGATTCTTAATATTATTTCATTTTTAAGTCACGTGAAATTTTTCAAATGGATTCATATTGTGTAGTTATTATTCTGAAATCTTTTAATACAATAAACAATTGTGTGTGTCTGTTAATTTAGATAAAACAACTTATAGGATTTAAAAAAAAAAAAAGAATATGAAATGCATTTATAGAAATAATGTGTACTGGAATTTTTTTTTTATCAAAATTAAATACATTTTTTGGGGTCATTGATTCGAATTAATTCGTTTCTTTCTGCGGTTTTTTGATATTATTTAATTTGTTCATCATTTTTATTCAATTCCTACTCTATTAGTTCACTCTCTCCCTATGTATATATACATCTTGTTCAAATTTTCAATCGTTCATAAAATACTTTTTATTCATTCATTCAAGTTCAAATACATTTTTTAAAACTTGTAATGGATGACCCTTGTTGTTAATACAGTTTTTTCAAATATTAATTCATTAATTACATTTTATTTTTTAATTTTAAATTTATGCTGCGTTATTTCTGTCGAAGTGACAACTGGCTGCAACAGATGGCGCCAGTACGTTATTCAAACGCAGTAGGATTTTTTTTATATTACTTTTTTCGTTTCTGTGAATGTTTGTTAACGTCGCACAATAAAAAAAGAACACGAGAGCTATTGGCGACGGACCTTGTAATTTTGAATCATGGTCAAGTGACGAGGACGACATCTGAGCTGGCACCCCCTCTCCTAACTACCACTCCATACTAACGGGAGGACGTTTCAGCTCTCGACAGATTTAACGTGCATCGCTGCACTACACGGCGGGTCTTTAGTGGTACGGGGCTCGAACTCGTGACATGGCTGCCATGATCCGATACCTTGACCCCTGTGCTACCGCAGCCCGTAAGTCTTCAGTGGCACTAAGGCTCGAACTCATGACTCGCTGGCCACGAATTAGTGATTATAATCACTAGGCATCAGGGCCTAGAGCCCATGGTCATGGCTAAATAAAGGGAATAAAAAAAGAAATTCTTTCTTTTACTGTCCTATTACTTTTTATTATTAAATACTGAGAGAGAAATAATGGGTCCGATAATAATAGTGAGTCCCACGCTCAAAAAACGACGAAGATAATAATTTATAAGAGGATAATGATTTTTTTTCTACCTATCGTGTTAAACTTTTCCCCAGTCTGTTGCTGCAACAATATTAGAGAGTATTAACAATTTTGATTATTGAAATTGGTGGTTTTTAAGTAAATAGATATTTTATACACTATTTTTTTTTTCATAAGTAGATAAATCGTATAAAAGAATATTCATGCTGTTTTAGAAGTTCGATTGCGCGTGTTATATTACACGGTCAGTTACATGCAGGGCCGATCCTAGCAGGTGTGCTGCGCAGGGACGTTTTAAAGTATGGCCCAAATTTGCTCGATCACCATGGGGGCCTCGTCTCGTTCTCAACTAGGTCTTAATAAGATCATAATCCGAATAATTACAGCGGTCAAATGTTTTTTCCGGTACTATTCTCCAAAAATCTGGAAATATCGGACAATATATCAACTAGCTATATATGATAACCGTCGTACACGTATAGGCCTACCATACACCATCATTACTCATTCAGTCAAAAGGCAGCAGTCGGTCGAGCCGGTTTGTGCAATTGTAAGTCATGCACATTTATTTGTTCGGGTTATTGTTCGTACGAGTATTTGATAACGTATACTATGTACCGTCTACTTTTAAGGGTCATAGGTGGGGCCTACATTTGTGTGAAGGCACAGGGCCTCAAGAAGTCTTAAGACGTCCCTGGTGATGCTCGTGCACCGCTCGCGGGTGGTTAATTGATTGATTGAATATTAACGTCGCACTGTTCAGCTACACGAGGGCTTTTGGCGACGGACCACGTAATTTTGAACCATGGTCAAGTGACGTGGACGACACCTGAGCTGGCACCCCCTCTCCTAACTACCACACCACACCAACGGGAGGACGTTTCAGCTCTCGACAGATTTAACGTGCATCGCTGCCCTACACGGCGGGTCTTTAGTGGTACTGGGCTCGAACTCGTGACAAGGCAAGCCACGGTCCGATACCTATACCACTCGGCTACCGCGGCCCGCGGGTGGTTAAAGCAAGGAGCGGCCACAGGCCGTATATATTTCTATCAATCAAGCAAAACTGTTTACAAATTTCTCAAAATAAAACTTATTATAAGAGGAATAAATATACCGAACTTTAAATAATTATTGAAAAATTAAAATATGTCCCGATTTTCGATAGTATGGCATAATTTAAGAAAAATAAAATTTTAGTGGATAGTGCGTTGGTTCACATTGTCTATTAATGTCTACTCTTTACACACATTTTTCATTTGATATCAAAATTCGTGACAGAACTGGCAATAGAAAATGTGTTTTCTTTCTTATAAGCGGCATTGTGTGGTGCTCTGTAGAACGATGCTTAAACAAAGGCATCTCAAAAACAATTTTTGCTGAAGGAAGAACCTAAGAAATAGGAATGTTTAAATTGAATATATATTTGGGGAAAATAAAAGTTTTCAATTTAAAAAAATAGCTTTATAAAATTTAGAAAAACAAAATTGAGGAAGGAAGTTATTTTTGTGTCTATTTGCCTTTTTATTGACGTTTTACTTTTTAATGTTATACAGGTAGATCAGTTTATAATGTCAAAGTTAAGTATTACGCAAAATATGAAAAATTTTTCTAGAGGGGCGACACGTAAGGTCTTTGCACGCGGGCGGCGGACGCCCTTGCATCGATCCTGATTACAAGCACACAATTAAAAATGTGTTTTCACTACACTGTTACGAATTCAATTTTTTTATTTTAAAAATATGTATATTTATAAGCAAAAGAAAATCATTTAAATAAAAGTTTTTTTATTAAATCGTTTTCGTTACGTAAAAAGCTTTTTAAAAATATTGATCGACATAGAAATTTGGGATAAAAAAAAAAGTAAATTAACGTATGACAAGACAGTTCTTTTTTAATTGCATTCGAAATTTCTCTCTAAAAAAATGTCGGAATGCGTAGCGACCAGAGGGAAAAAAAGAAACAATATAAAAAAAAAAACTTTCGGAAAAATTCCTGCATCATTCCTATCTTGTGACGTACTTCCACTAGCCAGTTGTCAAAACTTCGCGCCAAGCTATCGCCAAGATAACGAACCGTCAAAATCTCTGTTGTTGGCGAAGAAAACTTGGAGGAAAAAATTGGGTAACCCCAAAAATAAGCAGGGTTACGAAGTATGAAGGCGGCAAAGCAAGTTTTACACAATGCCGGCTACCAATTTTTAGCTGGCTGTGTGCGATCGTAGAGCGATCCTAGTATTTACTTTTGCAACATTAGCAGCGTTGATCCAGTATGTAAATTACGTGTACATTTGAAAACATTTTGGAACAAAGAAGCCGATTTCTCCAATTCACTTAGGATTAGTTTGTTCGAAAAGGGAAAAAAAGAAAAATAAATTAAAAACGTGTTTTGACGTTGGATATGATACACAATGAACATTTCACAAGGTAAGTTGCTACAATTTTTAGAACTTTTTTTCCCCCTTTCATATGCACACGCTTTTCTTGTTCTTAATTGCATCTCGTGGCCTTCATGTGTTTTATGTATGTTGTCATCAAATTCATTCATTACTATTTCATGTGGTACTCATCGGAATTGATTATAGTCAAGTTCATGTTGAAATATGATTGTTTTTCTGATTCTGCTAGGTATTTCTTCTAAATTTTTAATCGTTGTAACATGTTATCGTAACACATCCAAAAACGATTTTTATTTTTATATTTCAGATTTTGAATGCATTTGAGAATTGCTCTAAAATATAAATTTGAAAACATCGAAGGACAGTTCTTAAAACTGTAATACTTTCTCGAGGAAAATTATGACTTCAACGTGAATGATTTAGAAGAAATTAGGTTTACTTTTTTTTTTTTTAAATATTTCATCAAATACCTTTGTTTAAGAAAACATTGTTTTTGTTTTTCAGTGGAAGTAAAGGCATCATATGTAATTGAATACTTAAAATTCTGAAGCTTTTTGCATTCTTTAGAAAGAATTTGTCGAAAGTGTTTTTCAATCTTTTATTCATATTTGTTCATATTTTAAAATTTGCTCGACTGAAAGAATGAACTTTCCAAATTTTAATCTTGAGAAGATGTTGAAACTTAATTCATGTTTATTTTTTGTATGCGTGTAAGCTTTTAAAAATTCGTTGTAAGATTTGGCCTATATTTGTTTTGTATTTCATTACGGTTCTGCATTTACCTTTTTATTTTTGTAAGTAATTGCCTTGCTGCAAAATGTGAATGTAAATTATTAAATTTTATACTTAAAATCCATTTTTGTTGAGTTGAATTGCACCAAGAGTTAATTTTTCATGTTGCAACTTTTTTTTTTTTGTTTGATTGTAAGTAGTCTTGCTACATTTTTTAAATTTCGGATCTAAGTGGAAGATATGTAGAAAATTTACAGAGTTTTTAAATTATTTTATCAAAGATATTTTAAGTTACATATTATACTTTTAAGCATTTGTAAATATTTATATCAATTTAAAAATATTTTTGTTTTTTTTACCCTACAGTTTTTATGTCAAATGAAAAAAGTTTCAAATTTCTTTTCCATTTAAAAATTCTATTCATGTTTTCGAATATTTTTCAAAAGTTTTTTTGTTTTTGTTTTTGATCGATTTAAAAAAAAGTTGTGGAGTGAAAAAATTTAACACTGTTTTTGAATATAGTTATTGTGGATATTAATTTCATAGAATTTACTTATTTTTAACACTTGTTTTCTGAATTAACAAATGTTTTGGAGACCTTATTGTAGTATATTATACTAAATTTAAGGAATAGAAATATAATTATCGATACTTTAAATTATTTAATTTTTTGTTACATTTCGATTCAGTTTAAAGTTGCAACTCTCGTAATTTTATCTGACAGAACCTTCAAATGCGAGTTAAATTCCAAATAAACTCATTTAGAAGAATCGCAAACTGAATTTCGAACTCCACCCCGTGACCTACAATTTCTCTCCCTACATTCCAGACCGGGGAGAGGGATTGCCGTCCCCCACCTCGTCCCCGATATTTCTGTTTGTGTGCTTATGTCCGTTGGGGGTTGAATTGCAGTGCAAGGGATCAGTGTTCCTCAACCCCCGGTCCGTGGATCAAATACTATCGGTCCGCACAAGAAACATTAAATTATTTCTCTTTTATTTACTGTGGTATATTTTTCTTAGTTTTGGGCTACTTTTTATGAAGATCACTTAATATTCCTTGTTAAATCACTTTATATTCATTTTTTGGTGTAGCTCTATTTTATTCAGAAGTCACGATTAAATACAATTAAATTAAAATTATTAAATCAAAGCAGTCTAAAATATAAACAATCAACATCCTCCCCTTAAGAAGGCCGCAGTACAATTAGCAAACGTTGACCGGTCCGCGGCTATAAAAAGGTTGCGGGAGCACTGCAATAGATGTCAGGAAGGACCTTTATAACGATTGAGAATATTAAAAATTGATAAAATCAACTTGACGAGAGAAATTAAAGGCTAGAGAAAGAATTTCTATTGTTATTTTATTCTAATTTTTTATTAAATAAATTATTTTTGAAGGAAAATATTGAATTCTAGCTAAATGTAACTTGGGTGTTTTTTTTGAATATTTAAATGTTGTGCATTCTCAGTACAAGCTCTTCACTAAATTTTGCTGAACTCTTGACTGGAGTGTCGCGGGTTCGAGTCCTTGTGCCTCTGAAGACCCGCCACGTAGAAGGGGCCGATGCACGTCAAATCTGACGAGGCCCAAAGTCATCCCGTTGGCGTGGTAGTTTGGAGAGGGTGTTTTCAGCTCAGGTGTTGTCCTCGTCACTTAACTGAGGTTCAAAATAACGTGGTCCGCGCGCGTGTCTCTAATAGCCCTGTGGCCGCGGTAGCCCAGTGGTCAAGGTGTCGGATCGTGGCTGGCCTTGTCACGAGTTCGCGCCCAGTACCACTAAAGACCCGCCGTGTAGGGGAGAGGTGCACGTTAAATCTGTCGAGAGCTCAAACATCCTCCCGTTGGTGTGGTGTGGTAGTTAGGAGAGGGGGTGCCAGCTCAAGTGTTGTTCACGTCACTTGACCATGGGTGGTCGGTCGCCAAAAGTCCTCGTGTAGCTGAACAGTGCGACGTTAATATTCACTCACTCATTGTAATAGTTCTGGTTTTGCTTAATAGTGCGACGTTGATGCAACTCAAGCTCACTCACTCACACACACACAAATCTTTATACAACCTTATTAATTCCTCATACAAAAATTCATTTTTTTTAGTGTCTATGTAAATTTGTCTTTTTTACATGGGAATTTAGATTTGGGATGTCAATGATTGAAAGGCGGTCCTCTCGAGTTTTCACTGGCAATGTTCAAATTTACCCTTAAATGCATATTGCTACGAATTAATTGTCTCTATATTCTAGTTCCACTTAATATTATTCAAAAACCCGAGTGTGTGTGTTTCTGAACTCATGTTAATAACCGCAGACAATAAATCGTGTGTGAAAGAAAAAAAGGCATTAATTCTTGGCGTGTAAAGTTACATATATATTTATATTTGAATATGGTGGGTGATAAAGTTCACCCACCATAGAGAAATATTCTATTTTCGAGTGTCCTGTAAAGGAGGGATTTATCTAATTGAAAAAAAAAAAAAATTACCTCTCATCTCTATTGTCACGTAGACCAGTGCTCCGCAACCTTTTTATCGCTGCGGACCGGTCAACGTTTGATAATTTTACCGCGGCCCGCTGGGAGGGGGACATTGATTGTTTATATTTTAGATTATTTTGATTTATAGCAAAATGTATTTAATACATAAAGAATATAAATAATTTAATAAAGATTTTAATTCTATTTAATTATGCCTTCAGAATAAAATACAGTTACACCAAAAAATAAAGTGATTTAACATTTTAACTTACTAG
>BMAV01027213.1:256240-279214 GCA_019973955.1 Trichonephila inaurata madagascariensis | reverse complement strand
TGAAGTGGGCATGGTAGTCTAGTGGTTATGTTAACGAGCTCGTGTCCAGCGTGTCATGGGTTCGAGCCCTAATACCACTGGAAGACCCACCGTAATAAGGGGTTGCGGAACGTTGAATCTGTTGTGGTTCAAAACCATCCGGTGGTGTGGTAGTTTGGAGAGGGGATGTCAGCTCAGGTATAGTTTTCGTCACCAATATCCCTTGGGTTGCTTTATAGTGCGACGTTAATAGACATCACTCAAGTTAATCAGTTGAGATCAGTAGAGACCTCAGCTCTCCTTACTAAAACTCCGATAGCTTCAATTATTATAATTCTAATTTCCGTCTCAGCTTGACGACCATCGACTCTCTCTGTGTCCGCTTAACTTTAAATAGAAAATCACATTTACATGGATCATGATTTTCCCCGGAAAGCGATTTTATAATCATGCAATAGTTAAAAAGTTTCCCAAGAGGATAAATGAAAGACGCGGATTGTGGATCCGTTCCAAAATACAGTATTTATTCGAATCTAAGCTGCCATCGATTCTAAGCCGCACCCCAAATTCTCAACAAGTTTTTGTGAGAAATGAAAAATAGTGCAAAATGGTTTATCGATATCCAGTTTTACGAAATTAAAATAAGAGTTTAAAATGAGAACTAATTAGAAGTGAATAATTAGTTATTTTACCAATATTATGAACTTTTAAATAAATACATGAACCTGTATTAACTTTAATTGCCCCCTCCAACGAATTTCCTCCCCTTCGATTCTAAGTGACACCCGATTCTTAGTAGCATAAACATTGGATAAAGTCCAGTGGTAGCGTATCGCACTTTCACATCACAGGTCCGGGTTCATTTCCCGTGCTGGGCTAGGTCCACTCAGTCTTTCATTTCTACTGCAGTGGATCGATAAATGAGTACCAAGCCTACTTGGAGATTTAAACACTGGGGGTCTCGCTTCAGACTGGCCACCTGATCGGGACATCTTCTCTTGCACCTCAGAGCCCAATGGTCACGTATACTGGAATGGGCACAGTAGGCCCTGGCCCTCATGGGCTGTTGCGCAACCGAGTTTGAGTTTTTTAAGCATTGGAAAAAAAGTGCCGCTTAGATTCGAGTAAATTTTGTAGTTAATAATTTACTTCAGCTGATTCAAGTTTAATGCCATTAAAAACGAAAACACAAATATTTTATTAAAATTCTTTTTTAACCATTAATTTTTATTACGTTTAAAAAAATATACATATGCATTAAACCAGGGTTGGAGAAATAGCTGCCCTCAAAGAATTTTTTACAGGCCTCCAAGATAGTCAGAAACCTAAATATAAAGAAAATGTTCTCTATATTTAGTCGACATATATTTGTGAACAAAGTTTTTTTTTTTTTTGCATGAAGTAAATATGGATGGAAGTTGGCTGACAATAGCTTGCAGGCTGTGATAAGAATTTTAACAACCTTTCTCACACACGATCAGTGGCCGCGGTAGCCGAGTGGTATAAGTATCGGATCGTGGCTTTCCTTGTCACGAGTTCGAGCCCAGTACCACTGAAGACCTGCCATGTAGGGCAGCGATGCACGTTAAATCTGTCGAGAGCTGAAACGTCCTCCCGTTGGTGTGGTGTGGTAGTTAGGAGAGGGGATGCCAGCTCAGGTGTCGTCCACGTCACTTGACCATGGCTCAAAATTACGTGGTCCGTCGCCAAAAGCCCTCGTGCAGCTGAACAGTGCGACGTTAATACTCAATCAATCAATCTCACACACGATCTCAAAGAAAGAAAAAAAAAATTGCATTTGTCTCATTAAACTGATTCTAAAATGAAATGTGCTTGGATATTCACCTTATAGTTGTTATGAGACAGTAATTGGTAGAGAAAAGGTTCGAACGAGGACGCCTTAAGGCATGGGCCAGCTGGCCCCGGGCCCATGGCGCCGGCCACTGTGGAAGTTTCTTTTGTCTCTTGACTCAGCCTTAATAAGATCATGATTCAAATAAATCAAACGGTCTTTTTTTTTTTTTTTTTTTTGGTTGTGTATTCTCCAAAAAACTGGGAATTTTGAATGATATGTGTCAATTGGCTACATACAGTGGCTCACACAAGAGGGGGGAGGGGGCTCTAGGGTCCGTCCCCCCAAAGCCCTTAATTTTGTTTCGATTGATTATAATCCTATGCATATAGTATGTAAAATTTGATTTATTATTTGTTCTTAATAATTAATTTTATTAATTAATGCTAATTATTTATTTAATAATTAATTTTTTACTGTATTTTGCTCCCCTACAATCGAAAATCAAATGAATAAGAGGCGTATAAGAGCATGATACGAGAATGGTGGACTTTCGACCCTAGCCCCCCCCCCCTCATTCCTTTAAAGATTCCTGTGTGCGCTACTGGCTTGCAGCTATAGATTATATGAAATTAGCACAGTATAAATAAATTGAACAAAAGTACCACTGTTTCATTTAACTTATTTTTATTGATTTTTATGGATTATTTTTCATCTTTCCTGAGATGCAAAGTTTTTTTTAGTGAATGCAATAATTTCAAAAAGGTGCACTACGTCCGGTATCCACTGCTTTTACAATGAGGCCCTCCAGTCAAAACAATTCCCCGCCCCTGTATTACACCATTAAATTTTTGACGTACGTTGCTCCAAAGTTATTCCATAAAGATTGATCACGATCAATAATGAAGGAACATGAAAAAAAAATACTTTCCAACAGGATATTTCAAAACAAATCAGTTCGTGAGATCCGAACTTGAAAAACTCCCACGCAAGTAGACCGACAAAGCAATTGTTTAGACTCACGTCATACTGACAGTTTGAAAAGTTATTTTCGGTTTAGATTGTCATCGGGGTAAAAAAATAGCCGCAGGGAGCCTTTGTATAATATTACTATTATTGTCTTCAAATTTTTGAGGTCTGTTTCCTGTATTTGTCTTTTCTCCCAAATTTCCCTCAATGGGTTTCATTCATTGAAGATATGCTTTTCTTTATGATTTTTTTTCATTTTAAAGACACAGATTTTTAGTCAATAAAAAAATTTAACTTTTCTGCATGAAAACTCTTTATTCCAACTCGCTTTTCTATATATATATAATCTCTTTTAAATTACAAAAGATTTGCCACTACACAGCTATAAAAAAGTAATTTGTCTTAAGTATTCAGGCATCTAGAACTTAAAAACTCCATTTTTACTGGCCACTAATACAAATGAATTTTCATCCATTCATTAAAGTATCAGATAACTATAACTGGGTTTTGTATAAACTAGTTGTGTGTGTGCTAAAAATAATTTGCACAACTCGACGGAGTTGTAACTATTAGAGACAATTTGTGCTTCTGTGCTGCCATCTGTCGACCAAAATATCGATGCGAAAGCCGGTCCCGTTCGAATAATTGTTTTCCTTGGATTGACCAAATTCCAATGTAAGCTTGTGATGAAGTTTTTTATTGTTATATAAGAATTCAAATAACCTTTAACTGATCTTTTTTCCTGAAATTAATTAGTTACATTTATAGAAGGGAAGAAAATATAACCATTGTTTCGTAAAATCATTTATGGTAATCGTTTAATTTTTTTTTAATTTACGAAACAAAAATATGGAAAATCAAACATGGAATAATAAAATCTAAATTTAGCATAAAAACAAAGAGTTTTTTAAATTACCCACAAAAACATAGAAAAGTGTAACTGAATATGATTCCTACAGATTTTACGTGTGAATTTTGATGAAATATAACACCTCGCGCGCGCGAGTTTTTACGATTTTAAAAACTTATTTTAATGAACACATCTCGACTGCTTTCTACAACTTAAATAAAATATTTTTAATAACGTAATTTTTTCAAAACTGTTCTTTTATAAAATATTGTTAAAAGTGCTTAATTTCTTCATATAATGAATAAATTAAAACGTTTTTAAGGTAAAGTGGAACCATAACGTTTAATGCGAGTAACATTATAATAAAAACAGTGACATTATTTCTCCAACTAATTCACCCTTTTTTTACTTAAATTGTTACTTATTGCAAGATAATATTGATTTACAGTTCATTAATAATGAAAGCTATTTTGATAGTTATCATCAAAACCATATATTTTTTTTCAATTACTATTAAAAAAGTCATGAGAAATGCTTGCATACTGAACAGCTTATAACCTCAACTGACTTTAATATTTACAGTGGCGTAACGTACACCCCCACAACTCCAGCATAGCGGAGGGGCCAGGGTTCTAGGGGGCCCAAAACCTGACTTTGCAGAGGGGAGGGGGCTAATATTCTTCGTTACGCCACTGAATACTTAGCATTATATTTTAATCAATACCGAAGGAAAAATAAGAGATAAGAGTAAAAAAGGAAAGTTTTTTTTTTTTTTTGATTAAATAAATTCTTTATTGAAGAAGAAATATAATAAGCCAGGTGAAAACTGAAATTGCTGGATAATTTTAATAGGCATTTTATAGTTCCAAAAGAAAATATTTTTTGAACAAGAGATAGAATTCAACTCTTCTATTATTGGCAAAAATTAATAAATTAAAAACTATTTATAAAATTTGTAACAATGTCAAAATACCGATTAGATTTCACGCATTTTTGCCCTTTATAAAATAGTGTGAGAATAATATAAGACAGCGGTTCTTAAACTGTGGTCCTCGGACCCCTGGGGTCCGCAGCGCCTTTCTAGGGGGTCCGCGGAGTCTCACATGTAACGTTTAAATTTCCCTCTTTTACAGACTCTAAAAAGCCTCGAGGTAAAATTGAAATATGTACCATACTAGAAGACACCACTAAATTGTCCCCAAAGAAAAATTCTTCTAGAACATGTATTTAGAGAGATAAAGAATGTTAAGTTGGGGAGGTATGCTCAAAATCTTAGGGTCCACGATGTCACCCTGATACATAAAGGGGGGCTTCGGCGATCGAAACTAAGAACCGTTGATATAAAATCCATATTATGAAGTTCCAAAAAATAGAACATTTTTTCCCCCTTCCAAACGAACCCTGATCTAAAACAAAACGTTCAGTTCCTATTTCCACCTCCGTTCTGAGATCAGATCACCCCGATGTGTTTCATCTGCATATTTATGATCCACAAACCCCTGTCCTTCCCCCCACCTTAGAGTCCCTACTAATCAATGCACGCACACACACCCCTCCCCGGCAGCGAGCGCATTCCCGATCCGCGGGAGGAGTGTCCTTTTTCCGGCAACCAGTCCTGAGCACCGGCGGCCAATAAATCATAGGACCAGCCTCTTAATCGCCCTCGTTCCGTCTGCCCCGCCGAACCGCCTCACAGCTCCTTTCGCCCTCCTCCTTCGCGCAAGGATACAGTGCGCGCCGGATATCCGCGGTGACGCAACGCTCGCGTAACAGGTGGGATATGGCGAGAGTAAATAGAAAGTGTGGCTTCAGTGGTCAGTGGGATGGAGATACACTGGAGCGGATGTTATGGGGTTGGCCGGACCGTGAATGTTGTTGTTGTGGCGTGAGTGAGGTGAATAAATTATAAAAGGCTGAATTTTTTGTTGGGGGATGGTTAGCAAAGGATAATGTCGCGTTAAAAGATGGTAATTAATAGGGGTTTCATAAATTTACAACATGCTTAACGGAGAGCTTTGGTGGATTGGTGAAACGAAAATGATACATTTCTCTGTTATGTTTTTGAAATATTGTTTTTATTATTGCGCATACAAAGGGGGGCCTAGGGTCCGTATCCCCCCGGCCCTTGATTTTTTTTCGTTTGATGAGAATCCTATGTATATAATACGCAAAATTTAATTAATAAGTTTAATTTTGAAGCAACAGTTTATTTTATTCATTGATACAACTTATTAATTCAATAATTTATTTTTTACTGTTTTTTGTTCCCGAAATCGACAAAATCAAAAAAATACATTTGGCATCGTGTTTATGATACCAGAATGGTGGATTTTAGAATGGTGGCCGTATCAGCCGTATAAAAGATACGGGGTCCCCAAGCTACAGGGACTCCATGTGTAACTACAGTACCACGAACATGGTATTCTTTTCTAAAAAAGGGCCCTTAAAGGTGTTTTGATTCGGGGCCCACTCAGAACTAGCTATGCCAGTGACATAGAGATAAAACCTGCATTAGCTTCTCTCTACACATCGGGTCTTTAATGGTATCACTATTCGAACTCACGACACAACAGAAATAACACGGTCAACGAGTTTGCAACCAATGATATACATAAGGGTGGAGTGGGGGGTTCAAAACCTTCTCGTAGTCAAATAGATTTTTAATTTATAGCATTAAGATTATACGTCTCGGTGCTTTCGTCCAGGGTTTTTGAAAAAAATAACCTTTCCCATGAAAGTAGTCTGTGTATGCCACAGCTCAGAGCCATGATCACTCGGCAACCGAGGCCACTACAAAATCAGATACACCCAGTGGCCCCCCCAAGGGGGGGGGTGTCCAAATGGTCCAGATCCCCCCAAAGCCCTTGATTTTTTTCCAGATCGATTATAATTCTAAGTATATGGAACGTAAAATTTAACTAAATGTTTGTTATTAATGATTAATTTTATTAACTAATGCTAATTATTTATTCAATAATTAGTTTTTTACTGTTTTTTGTTCCCGAAAATCGACAGTATCAAAAGGAGCATGATACAAGAATAGTGGTCTTTCGACTTTGGACTTCACCCCCTTGAAAAATTGCTGTCTGCGCTACTGGATACAACACATGCTGATGTAAATATTACAAATGCTTTTGTGGCTTTATGTAAAAGTTATACAACTGTATGTAAAATCTCATCAAATGATAAGAGAAACAAAAAAAAAGTAGCTCGGATAAATGTTTTAAAGAAAAAATTCTGCAAAAGCCAAATAATGTTAACTATAGAAAAGGGAATCCTCAAAACAACAACGACAATAATAAATAGTATTAGGACTAGCTCCAAATAAAAAGCGAGTAATAGAAGTACGCAAAATAACGCAATGATATCCAAGAACATAAAAAAGTTGGTATGCCTGAAATAACAGATGAATTTTAAGACATTTCACACTACTTCACAGACAGACTAACCCTTCTTTAAAATGAACACTTTTCAACGGAATTATATAACCTCCTCTTATATAAGCAAGCAAAAGATGTATTCTGTTTCTTCAGATGTTTATAGCAATTCTCACAATACAATTGATTCTGGGGAATAAAAACAAACTTGATTCTCCAAATACCTTGGAAACAAGAAATAAAAAAGAACTGAGGCGCGCAGGAACTGTTTTGAAAAACACAGTTTGTACCTTATAATTGAACTCTGCATTAATCACATACAAGAGAAGACAGACCTCTGCTAACTGCTTTCGAAATCAACTGATGAATGATGAATGATTACTTGTTTACGCGTTCACAGAAGAGGTTTACCGATCCACTCGTGCATCTTCTCTCGCTTGTTTTTTCCCGATCATTATCATAACACGCCCATTTAGCATTTCGAAACGCTAGGAGGAATTTTCAATTTGCGAACAATAAGAATTAACTTCCCCACAATGAAATGTGTAACACTTTAACAGTACTTTTTGTATCGGATACATCAGTGATCTTCAAACTGTGTTCCACGGAACCACATGGGGTTCCACAAAGCATACCCAGGTGTTCTACGAGTACAATAAAAAAATTGTGAAGAAATAAATATGTATGCAAAATGGATCAGTAGCGCACACAGGAATTTTTCAAGGAGGGGGATGCGGGGTCGGAAGTTCACCATTCTTGTATCATGCTCCTTTTGATTTTGTCGATTTTCATGAACAAAACACAGTAAAAACCTAATTATTGAATAAATAATTAGTATTAATTAATAATAAATACTAATTAAATTTTACGTACTGTATACTTAGCATTATAATCAATCGGAAAAAATCAAGGGCTTTGGGGGATCCGGACCCTAGGACCCCCTTGTGTGCGCCACTGAAATGGATTGATTCACTTTCTTAATGAAGTTTGCATAGTTACAGATGTCTAAAACTCATTCTATTCAATAAAACTGAAAATTTTATTTACATATAATAACTTTAGTTTGCAACACCTTTTAAACTTATATTGTAATGAAAGAAAGTTAAAACGTTGTGGCGGCTCTATCCGCGTCCTTCCCAATAACAAGTCTTCTAGGGAAATCTTTGGTCTTTTAAAACTAGTTATTTGCAACGAACCCTCTAAAGAAGAGAACGTGATTATTTAAATTAGATCTGCTATATATAGTCTAGACTTTTCAAGCTAAAGAGAGAGATAGGATAGATTACTAGCGAATCAGATATGAATCAAATTGATAGTGTTATGCAGATATTTGATAATTGTAATTATTAAAGTGATTATTGTTCACTAGAGATTAGATATCTAGGAAAGTAGATTCGAACCTAAAGTAAGAGTGTACTGTTATTCAAAGTCTTCTCATACTTCGCATACCTCGTTATTTATCTACATATTGCTTCAATTGGGAGCATCTCTTAATTAAGATTACTTTAACTTGTGTTGTTGATTATGTGAACTGAGTAATTTTGAATATGGCTAGTCTTCCTTCCCTTCCTCTCACTCTCTAGGGGCAATGGCGTACACAAGGGCGTACTGGGGTCTGGATCCCCCCAAACCCTTGATTTTTTTTTTCGATTGACTATAATTCTAAGTATATAGTACGTAAAATTTAATTAAATATTGGTTATTAATGATTAATTTTATTAATTAATGCTAATTATTTATTCAATAATTAGTTTTTTATTGTGTTTGGTTCCCGAAAATCGACAAAATCAAAAGGAGCCTGAGAAAATAATGGTGAACTTTCGACCCTGGACCCCCACCCCCTTGAAAAATTCCTGTGTGCGCTACTGTCTAGGGGTGTGTGTGTGTGAATGAGAGAACCTCATAACGTTTATCTTCATATGTATACTTTCTACTAGATTATGAATATTCTATTGTTTACTATCTCGGGTTCCAAGAGACAATTTTATACTCGTTAGTTAGCACAATGTCTTGCAAAACTAAATAGTTTTCTAATGGAAAATCTACGTTTTTGCATTTGTTGAAAAAAGACCTATAACGAAAGAAAAGAAACAACTTATCAACAGATTCAATGTGTTAAAACCTAAATCTAAGCAAGAACAGCTTCTAAATTTTAGGTCGAAAATTCATGCAAAATACACGGGATTTCTTTTACACAGCTATAAACATTTTAATATCATTCAGAGCATTGTGTTTTAATGAAATATATTTCTCAACGAAAGTGGCTACAAAAACAAAGTATAAAATCAAATTAAACTCAGAATATTTAAGGCGATTGCATTTAATCTCAATACACTTCGACGGCTTGTGTGAAAAAAAGCAAGCATCTATCCTAGTTACTAAATATAAAGTATGGGCACAGGTGGCACTTGAATCATCAATTAATATTATTAATGAGTAAATTATATTAAAAAATTGTATTAGAAATTTTTACTAAAAAGTAAATGTAATACTTCTTTTTTTTAATTGCCTATACATAAGTACCTCTAATATGTTGATCTAATTTATATATTATTTTGAGATATATTCTTCAAAGACGTATGTAGAATGGGGTTCCACGAAAACACCTTCAAGTTCTAGAGGTTCCTTAAGTTGAAAAAGTTTGATGACCACTGGGATACATCATCGATACAACAGAAAGCGAAACCATGTCTGTGAAAGCTTCACGCGGTTACTTCAATGAATTCTATAAGTGAAGAATTTCAAACCTTTAGTACTCATAGTTCAATTGACAGAAGAAATCGAATCTTCTTTCTGATAAAAATCTAAGAAATAACGCGGATTACTGTATTTCCAAAAAAAAAAGTCGTCTTAAAATTAACTCGTGCAGGGATGTGTAAATTAGGATAAACAAATACCATCTCGAATGTTCTTGTAGTCATCTGAATGACGTTCTAAAAGAAGTCCGTTGCCAGTAGTCCTCAATGTGGCTTTAGAACAATGTTGTCTCAAATCTACCAAATTATCATCATATCCGGCAAGACCCTTGTGGGCCAGTGCCTTCGTTTGAAGTTTCTTCCACAGTGACCACCAGTAGCGCCCACAGGAATTTTTCAAGGAAAGGGGGGGGGGCCGGGGGTTAAAGTTCACCCTTCTTGTATCATGCTTCTTTTGATTTTGTCGATTTTCGGGAACGAAACACAGTAAAAAACTAATTATTGAATAAATAATTAGCATTAATTAATAAAATTAATCATTAATAACAAATACTTAACTAAATTTTACGTATTATATACTTAGAATTATAATCAATCGGGAAAAAAATCAAGGGATTTTGGGCGGGTCAGGACCCCCGTGACTCCCCCCTTGTGTGCGCCAATGGTGACCTCTCATTCACCTTCCTTCTCCAAGTTTTCTCATTTATAATCCCAATGTCTGATTCCAATGAATCTGTCCATCTCATCCTTGGTCTTCCACGCTTCCAAATCCCAGGAACTTTGAATTGCAGTATCTTTTTGACAACATTATCATCTGGGATTCGAATTAAATGGGTCATCCAATTCATTCTATTTACTTTTATGTATTTAATGATGCCAGGCTGTGTTTATGAATTCTATACTAAACTTTACCAAGTAACCTGAACGAAATAAAACATTTCCAGTAAAAATGCTTGAATTTTCATAAATATGTTGCAATTCATCCATTGATTAAGCGGAATGTTACTAAAAGTGCGCACTGTATTTTGGAAAAGATTACAAACATGTAGTGTAGAAAATATGTTTCCTTCGATATCAATATTATTTAATCCTTTACATATACATTTCTATAAAGTAAGAAGTAAAGTATTCACAAGTAAAAGAAGATGCAAGAAGAGAGAATGTGTACTAAGTATCCTTTAACAAAATCACATCGAGTCTGAAATACAGTTTAAGCAAATAACGTTGAAATATAAAAGACAAAAAAAGTCAACTGTAACATTTTATGAGAAAGATACAAGAAAAACAAAAATATATCTACAAAGCGGACAGTATGATACTGCTCACGAAAAACCACACTAATTATAATGTTATATCAAAAAAATCAATTTAAGCATTTGTATTTGAAATCCAGTAAAGCCCTTGAATTACTTTTTCTACGCCTTCCATTTCACAATACATACTCTACTGTGAATGTTTGAAGTTTTCGGATATAGGCTGCAAACTCGAACGCAACATGACAGCGTTTTTCCCAACGTATTTCATTTTCAATCACTCAACGTCTTCTCTTTAATTTGAAACTTTTAAAAAATTTAATTCTAATTGTTTTGCGGCCTTGCTTATCCATCAAAAGCTGCTTCTATTCCCTCTCTTTAAATGAACTCAATGTCATTTCAGTGTCCAGATCTGTCAAACCATTGTCTAGGGGAAAAAAAGTGGGTCAAAAATACCTGCTTTTTTGCCCAAGTTGTGCTTTGATTGTCTTCGACTGACAAAAACTTCACTAGCTGTCACTGAAAACTCACGAAACTGTCATTCAAAGGCAGATACCACGTAAAAATTACCACTTTTAGATATTATAAATCGTTGGTTAAATGGTTTCTCACCTCAGCAAACCTTTGTGAGAGAGAAATTTATAAGCCTCAATTTGAAGGGAATCTTATTATCTGTATTTATGACTTTCTACAAGGACTTTTTAAAATTTTTTTCCCCTTTTCACCAGTTCTACCAACGTATCTCTCACTTCTACGTTTATACTTGAATAAATATTTACATTTCTCAGTATCTTCCCATCTTTGAAAACAAAATGACATGGGGAAAAAAATTTTCAAACATTGTTCAGTATCATATAATATTTTGAAGGATTTAGTGAGATCTGTGTTTTTTATTTAATGTTAAATTGAAAAGCAAAAATTGTTCACGAACTTTATTCGTGCATTTCATAAATTATCTTTCTGTATCCTTTTACTGGATAAATGAGGAATGGTCTACCTTTTCGTGCCTGAGCAAAATGTGAAAACTGCAACGTAAATAAAAAAGCTACATTTCTGAAAAGTTTAATTCGTGCGGGTGCAGGAATTTTTTTCCTCTGAAAATATTCTATTTTCTTCTATTTTTCATATATCTTTATAACAAAGCCCCTATCCACAATGCAATTGGAATATAGTTAAATTACGGAGCTTGACTGATTTATCAATTTACTAATAGAAGAATCAGTGCTTATTAATGCCTTTACAAAGCAAAACAAGGGCCATTCGCAACAAACCTCGTAATTTTGAACCATGGTTAAGTAACAAGGAGGAAACCCGTGAGCAAGCAAACCCATATCCGAACTTGCACACCACGAGAGGACTGTGACGAATCTATACGCGTCCTCAAACTAATCCTCTTGGGGAATCTTTGGGCTAGCATTCGCGTTTAACTCTCCAAGCGGTCTGCACGTAAAATCCCGTCATTCCAGAGATGCTTTTTCTGCCTTAAAGCAAGATTCCCAAAAGCAGCCGAGCCGCATTCTTAAAAATACGGCTCAACCGCTTTTGAGAACCCCACCTGACGGCAAAAAAATACGTGCGGTGCATTTTCGAAGCATCTACAGAATGGCAAGACTTTACGTGCAGACCGCTTAGAGGGTTGATTCACTGCCATCCCTCTCAAGAAGAAACCATGCTATTCAGATTAGTTCGACTATATAAAGTCAGAGTTTTATAATTATTGTAATAGGAAGTTGAAGCTGCTACACATTCGCTACGCAGGTGCGATTGAATAAAGTTGATTTTCGCATGCAAAGATTAAAAGTGGTGTTTGGCCACTGTGTGTTGAATTAGTATAGATTTAAGGTTAGAAATCAACGATAGATTAGGTTGAGTTAAATAAGTTACTTGCGCATATTTGCTTAGTAGTCATTGCTTTCTCAGTGCTACTCCTTTGACATTCACTTTGAGAATAAGTAGTTGTTGGTTAGTGTGTTTGAGTAAATAATTTATTGTTATTATAGAAGTCTCTGGTTCTGCTTTCATTCCTCCCCCACCCTTAGATAGGCAAGACGGTGAAGGAGAAACTTCAGATGTAAGTCGCTCACACGACTTTGAACCTTGACAGATTTAAAGCGTATCAGCTTCTGTTTACAGTGGGTCTTCAGTGGCACTAAGGCCAGAGACGTCTTAAGATTTCTTGAGGCCCTAGGCCACTATGCAAAAGTAGGCTATGGGCCCTTACACAAATGTAAGCCTCTCATTGTCAAATACTCGTACAAACAATAACTCGAAACAAATAAATGTGCATTACTTACAATCGTATAAACCAACTCGAACGACTGCCGCCTTTTGACTATATGAGTAATGATGGTATATGGTGATAGGCCCAGGCCTATAACATGGACAACGGTCACCACATAGAGCCAGTTGGCATATTATACAATATTCCCAGTTTTTCGGAGAATGCAACCGGAAAAAACATTTCACCGTTGAAATTATTCGTATCATGATCTTATTAAGGCCTAATCGAAATCTAGACGAGGCCCCCATTGTGGTCGAGGCCCTGGGCCCAGTTGGCCCATGCATTAAGACGTCCCTGAAAAAGGCTAGAACACATGGCACTCTAACCGCGAGTTCGCGACCATGACCACTAGGTTACATAGGCCACTAAAATATATATAGAGGAAAAAAAAACATATATATACAAAAAGGACTGACACGTTTTATAATATTCGACTACGTTCGAACCCGTGATTTTGGAAAATCGAATAAATATGAAAAATGTTTTTAATATTTAATGTCACCTGAATTAGAATATACTTATAAAAAAAAACAAGAAAAAAAGATTTAACTGCAGTTTTCTTTGCAAAAAACGAAGAAAGTTATATTTTCAAAACATTCTCCATTTTTGGAAAATGCTTCGAAATAATTATTATTTTCCCTATATATAGCTAAGGTTTCTCTACAAAGACTGAATTAGGGTTTTTGAAACGTATAATTTAGAAACAAATTAATTCATATTTTATTAGAGAACAGAGAGGAGTTTAAGCAAAAAACAACATCAGGTATTACTTCAGTTGATAGTAATTCCGAAAATTGGTGGATTTTTAAATGTTCTAGTTGAAACTCAGTAGGGAAGTTTTAGCTATACAGAAGAAAAAAATATTATTAATATAGAAGCGTTTTTCATAAAAAGAATTTTTTGAAAATATCTCATTATTTCTTCCTTTTTGCCAAAAAAAAGAAAAAAATCATTGAAATAGTTTTTTCTATATATAGTAACAATATTCTCAAAACAATTTTATATGTACATTCTAATTCATGTGATACTAAATATCAAAACAAAAACAATATTAATTTCCAAAATCAGGGTATCCGAATGGAGCTGGATACCTCAAAGTATTTATACGTTCAGGTACAGTGGCATACACAAGAACCCCTTTCCATGTATCAACAGATTTTTAATTTGAAATATAAAGATTACACTTCGGTGCTATCGTTTTCGCGGGTTTTTTTCTTTTTTTAATAAATACAGCCCTTTCCTACATAAAAAAATTTCGAATACTCCATGCTCAAGCATTGTTGAAATTTTGTTTATTATTACTTTTATTTTTATTTCTAATGAGGCTGCGGATTGTGTGTGGTGTTTTACCATTGCAGATCTAACACGTTTCCCCGGGAGCTGGCATCTCTTTTTAGTTTGTTCATTAAATTCATACACATTTCACAAATTATCTTCCCATAAATTACATTTGAAGTTGCGAAAATAAATCTAAAACGAATATTATGCTTACTTCTTTGTTTTAATTTGTTCAACACTCCCTTAAACATTCCAACGACATCCCCTTCCGCGAAAAATCGCTACTACGAATCGCTACTTAAATAATGCTCAGAAATTCCCCAACCCCTTCAATGCATGCGTCAACCCTCTGAGAAAAGGATCTTCCTTCTCACTTGTAAATCAACCCAGAAGCTAATAAACCATGCGATCTGGTTTTACGGAAACAATAACACCGCTTGCGCGCGCACAAGAAACCTTTCACGACCATTCCTGAAATTGTTTTTTATTATTATTATTTATTTTTTTTTCTTCTTCTCTCTTTTGTGCTTTTTCCTGGTAATTTAATTGTATTATCTTCTCGCTCGCTCTCCTCTCGTACGTTCTAGGAAAGGAAGATAATGACAGATTATGATGTGCTGTGTAGTAGCAGTGACACGTTATACATCACATATCACAATCTATTCTAACGATGACGAGGTTGACGTTTATTTTTTTTGTACCACCCCTTCCCCTCCTTCCTATTCTACGTTTCTTGGAAATTCAGGCCAGGTGTCATGCAAAAAATCGTCGCTGGGTAGTATTTTTGGCCATGGTTATCGAGTTTCTAGAGTGGCGCAAGAAATGGTGCAATTGTGTCTTCAAGCGTTGAGTTTAAGTGGCGACTCCAGTTGTCACGGAAATTATATTTAAGGGTCTGTTAAATATATATATATAAAAAAAAAGTTAATATTCTCAGAAATTACTCTTTGCTTTATATATATTAGGTTGGGGAAAAAGAAATCCATTATTTTTTTCGGTAGATGGCTGTAGTGTCGATATCTAGTGAAATACCGATCAAACAATTTCAAATTTACGCTTGTTGTCAAGGTGACAGTTTACACTAAAAAAATTCTTTTGCAGCTTTTTGCTTGATCCATTCAGTTGTGAGTTACAGGGTGTTAAAAATGGAAGTCAACAAAGAGAAAATTCGGCACATTTTACAGTTTTTCTTTGATAAAGGAGAAAATGCAAGGCAGGCGGCTGAAATTGTGAATGGTGCTTCTGGTGCCGATACTGTAACAGCTAATTGCGTGCAATTTTGGTTTCGTCCATTCCGTACGGGTATTTTTGATGTTAAAGATGCACCTCGCGCAGGCAGGCTCGTCGTCGAAAATGTCGATAAAATCACAGAAATAATCCAAGTTGACCGGCATGTTAGTAGTCGTAGTATCGCCCAAGAGCTGAAGATCGACCATAAAACAGTTTTAAACCATTTGCGTAAAGTTGGATTCAAAAAGAAGCTCGATGTTTAGGTGCCACCCCAATTAACACCAAAAAATATAATTAATCGAATTTTCATCTGCGAAGCCTTGGCCAAGCGGAATGAAATCAACCCAGTTCTTAAGCGGATGGTGACTGGGGAGGAGAAATAGGTCACATACGACAATATAGTGCGAAAACAATCGTGGTCAAAGCGCGGAGAAGCAGCTCAAATGGTGGCCAAACCAGGACTAACGGCCAGGAAGGTCTTACTGTGTATTTGGTGGAATTGGAAAGGAATAATTTATTATGAGTTGCTTCTGTATGGCCAAACACTAAATTCAGATATCTACTGTCAACGACTGGACCGTTTGAAGCTAGCGATTGACCAGAAATGGCCAGAATTTGCCAACAGAAGAGGTGTTGTGTACTATCAGGACAAAGCCAGGCCAAAGACTTCCGTAGTGACTCGCCAGAAACTCTAGGGGCTTGGTTGGGAAGTTTTAATGCATCTACCATATAGTCCGGACCTGGCACCAAGCGATTACCACCTTTTTCTCGCATTGCAAAACTTCCTGAGTGATAAGAAATTGGGATCAAGAGAAGATTGTGAAAATTGATTAATAGAGTCTTTCGCCAATAAGGACCAAGACTTCTATGAGAGATGCATTATAAAGCTACCTTTAAAATGGCAACAAATTATACAACAAAAAGGTGCATATTTGACCCAAATTGGACAATCCGAAATATGTTAAATAAAGTCTTGAATTTCATGCAAAAATAACGGATTTCTTTTCCCCCATCCTAATATATTCAGATATTTGGAAAATGATATGTCTGTTGGTCTTTGTATAAGCGGATACGATACTTTAAAAATTAATACAACAATTAAATGGTAATGAATTTACAAAAACAAAGACAACACAAATGATTTTGCAAATTTACCTGAAACAAATAAAATTGTCAAAAAGTGGACAATTTACCATTTTAGAAATTTCCATAGCATTTGAATTAGCAGTTAACAGAAATTTAGAGAACAAAATTTATTCAGTGATGATTACATTTTTTTTTTATTAAATTTTGTTAAACTGCTCCATCAAAGGTACATATACAAAATTTAAAATTTTCAAATCGTGCGTTCCAGCCCTGATATCATTAAACATGCCGTGTAAAGAGAAAATACATATTAAACCTTTCCTTGCTCAAAATCCTCATGTGAGCTAGAGCGAGAGTTTGAAGAGTGGGATGGCAACTTAGGTATCATTCTCGTAACGTGACCAAGATTCAGAACTATTAGGTCTCTGATCAATAACTTTTGAGAAACTTCTGAAGCTACATGAGGGACACTAAACCCATGAACTAAAATCTAGACTGAGCAAGTTTTCTGAATGCACTAAAGTGCATTTGATAGAATAAGAAAATTTTCTTTCTTTTTATATTTTTCATTCCAATAGTGGAAAACATTTTATATCTTTTTGAATATCATATATGGATCATTTTGCAAGGTTCATTATAAAGAGGGGAGGGGAATTCCCCTTTCAAAAAATTAAACAAATCGGCTTAATGTTTGGTTATTTTAAATGTATTTTATTACATTTGAAGAACAACAACCTGATTTTGAGAAATTAGTTATAATAACACCTTAGAATTACATTACTACAGGTTCACAAACTCTCAAAAAATCTAGTCAGGGGCGGCTTTAGGGCCGTATAAACCGGATCCCTGCCCTGGGCGTCAAAACACTTAAAAGCGGCATTTGGATCAAATTTGAAATATATATATATATATATATATATATATATATATATATATATATATAATGTTACAAAAGAATTTGATATATTTTCTGAAATATTATTGGGTGTGAATTTGGTATTTCATTTCACGTATCTTATTTCCTTATTTTGTATTCTGTATGTTTAATGATAGTTTTCTTTTATGTTCAAATTTGAAGGGTTCCAGGTGGGAGTATATGTCAAATCATGAAATTTAATATGTGTACTCATCTTTCACTAATAAGTTTCACCCCATCCAGGAAAGAGGTCCCAAAGGACATTTTTTTCACCTTTACGATGTCCAGTATCAGCTATCCAAAAAGGGGACAGGGGTAATAAGAGGTGTTGATAAATAGAGAGCCACATGAGATGTTTTATTTTAGTTTTTTGAATGTAGTTATTATAAGTTATAAAACAAACTCTTGGGATCTCCACCATCAGTAGACTTTTTTTTTGAAGAAAGTGGCCTGCTGAATTGTACTATTCCTTCTCTTACATTTCACTCGTTTGAAATAATAACAACTAATTATGTCCTTAATTTCGAATTATTTTGAATCTTTCAAGGCTTAAAATAATATAAATACATGTATTGTTTAGCGCTGCCTTTTTTTTTTTCGCTGGAATATTATTCAAGTTTTATAGGTACGCATTTATATGTTAACTATTTATTTTTTTTAATTATAAACTTTGCTTTGGAGAGATGGGCGGCATTTTCCATTTTTGTCCAGGATGACAAAACTGCTAGAGCCGGCCCTAACCTAGTAGACGTTTAACTTTATATATAACGACTTACACTATTCAGTAAAACCTTCGTTCATCTTTCATCCAACCGATTGACAGCTACAAAATGAACACAAAACCGTTTAGACCATTTTTTCCGGTCGATATTTTTTTTAGCACTTAATGCCGTTTCAATTCCCAATACGCTTGCTTTTTCGTCTCTTTCACTCCAGTACTCTATGAAGCCTTAATTTTTCTCCAGATCTAATATTTATCTTTCCAGTTTTTCTCTTTTACAGCCACCCTGTTTGTAGACAGACGTTTTCCGTGATTGATAACTTTCCTCAATAACCATATTTTCCTCTTCGCTTTGGGATTGGATAGCGAAGCTTTTTTTCCCCCTCTTCAGAATTTTGTAACATTGTGTCGAGCTTTGTTGAATTGTTTTATGTTTTGTGGCGTGAATATTTAACATTGATGTATTATCCAATCCAGATTCTATCAATGTTATATTTCTTTTACCTTTTTTTTTTTTTTTTTTGGAGAAGAAACGTTTTATAGCATTTATTTTCCAGAGTAATAGATTTCAATGATGTCAACCTCAGTCCGTCACGGTTACTGACGGTGCATCGGTTTGTTTTTGTATCTGTTCGTAAGCGAATTCATTTTATTATGACTTTCTTGTTAACTGTATGCCGCCAAACTCAACAGGAAATGAAAAATATTTATTCAACTCTGTATATGTTAAATAGAATAAATGAATTTAAAAACAGTAAAAAACGCATCAGAGTTAAAACTTTAAAGATGCAAAACAAAAAAGTCAATCTTATTAAGACAAAACTTCTTTTTTTTTTTGCCAACAATGATTAATTTGTTCAAAACCTCAACCACTCACTATGCTTTGAAAATACAATACAAATTCTAAAATTAAATTTTTAGAATGAAAAAATAACTGCAAATAAGGATAATATTAACAAATAACTATAAATCTGATGCCTCATTTAAATACAAATAAATTGTTTTAACAAATGTCACTAATAACACATAGACGAGTATATACCTTAAGCCCATACGGTATAGTGGTTAGTGATGCAGACTTCCGTACTGTTGGGTCTGGGTCTAAATCCCGGAAAAGCATGGATGTTTGTAAATGTATAGTTCCTTTGGAACATGAAGGTACTCTAAATAGCCTTACAGCCGCAAGTCCTCTCGTGAGTTTGGTGGAAGGGGAAGAGAGATGGGAAGCTCCTGACCACCCCTAGGATGCTCACCCTCATAATTACGGTGGAACTGAACCTATACGTTGCTCAAAGCTACGGCTAACGGTAGACGTGCATCTAGCCCTTTGCCGCGATGAATATCACGGGACTCAATCTGACACCGTCAGACAGGGAGCATTAGAACAACAACCGACGCTTTTATTATTTATTGATGTCGCATTGCAAAACAATATGAGGGCAATGATCCTCGTAATTCTGAACAGTTAAGCGACCTGGACGACACCGGAGCTTGCTTCCTACACTCCAGAACTGCGTTATTGAGGTGACTTTCAGCATCGACAGAATTATAACGTGTAGTAGCCCAGCAGGTCTGTAGAGGCACCAGGGCTCAAATCCATGGCTCGATAGTAATAATGTCGGCCACGAGTTTGTTACCATAGCCCCGCCAACAAAGAGACTTTCAGCAGCAACAGATTTAACGTGAATACGGGGTCATGAGTTCGTTACCGTGACCTTTCGACTACCGCAGCAGAAATATCTATATATTATATCATATATAAATGTTTCTGATTATTTTAAAAGTCATATTCTGAGTAAAAATGTAAAATTGTGGTATTAAAATGATGCTTCAGAAGGAACTTGAAAGGATAAAATACAGTTTGAAATTTATTGGCTTTTAACAGAAGGAAGGAGGAGGGAGGAGACAGTGAGTGAATATTAACGTCGCACTATTCAGCTATGCGAGGGTTTTAAAGGGGGGGGGCCGCGCCGCAAATAGTGGCCTACAAAGAGTTTTTGTGGCCCGCCAAGACAATCATTGAAGGTGAAAGGGCACATTTATCTCATTAAACTGATTCTAAAAAACAAGTAATATATATAAAAAAAATTAAGTCAATTCCTACTTTGAATGAATGAAAAGAAAGTATTTTATTGACGATTGGAAATTTGAATAAGATATATATAGGGAGAGAGTGAACTAATAGTAGGAATTGAAAAAAGAGCATGATTTGTTTGCATTGTTGTAACAATACACACTGCTGAAAAACAGGTTTTAGACGCCAACTTTTGTCTTTGTTTTAACAGTTACGTTGTTACAACAATAGAGACGACTCTAAGTTGGCGACAAAAACCGGTAATTAATTAAATTAAATTTAATTGATTAAATAATATTTGAAAAAACTGTATTAGCATCGAGTGTCATCCACTACAAATTTTAAAAAAAAATTATTTGAACTTTATTAGATGAATAGAAAGTACTTTATTAACAATTGAAAATTCGAAGAAGATAAATAAATATATATAGAGAGAGTAAGCTAATAGTAGAATTGAATTAAATGTGCTTTAAGCTACAGAGGATACGAAATTAGCACAATAAATAAATTGAATAAAACTGCCATTATTTTACTTAATTTATATTCATTGCTTTTTACATATGTGGACAATTCTCTGAGACACAAAATTAACAAATCAATTCAAGCATTTTCAAAAGGTGTGGTAAGGTATCTACATACCTCTTCTACAATGAGGCTTGGATCCAAAACAATTGCCTACCCTGGTTTACAATAATTTACTTACTTAAAAAATACATATGAGTTTATCTTTCTTTTATGCATTTCACTTACATAAAATCAGATTAGTATATTCAGGCCAATAATTATGTTTCAGACAAATGAATTGATTGTGAAATTGCCTTAGCATACTTATTGGAAAATAAAATGCATATTTCTACATTTTCTTAAATCAATAAATATAGATAAAAATAGGTTTCAGAATTTTCCTGTAACTATTAACCATCCGTTTAACTAATGCGAAATGAAGGACATTACCTAAAGATTACTATTAACGAATTTCAGTGTTAAAATTTAAATATTTAATAACTGAATAATAAATAAGGTTTGAAAATCTTCAATCTATATTTGTTCGTCATAGTGGAGAAGTCAAAGATAACCAACGACACAATTCCGTCCGTCCACTTTGCATCACGATGTCTCGTTCAGGCAGGGATGGCAAACCCAGCATCCATCAGTCTTAATCATCTTTCTTCCCAATTGGCATTCTCCACACAGCCGGAATTTCGGAAGGGATAATGCCTAACCGAAATTTCTTTCCTGACAGGCGAAGTTTTGTGAAAGACAATCAGCCAACGTCATTTCCCAAAGACGACTGTCATCCCACAGGCACCAGACAATGAATTTTCTGGGATCCCAAAAAACACCCCTCCTAACGATCTGTAACAATTACCCGAAGCCATGGCAGTGATGAATCTGTTCATTGTTTTCTCTGGTGCATCAACACGCCTTCTTGACAAACTGCACAGAATCGGCACCAGCTTGTAAAACGGAGCCTTCCATGACGAGGGATTACCGAACAATTGCGCCAATCAATCCATCATTTCATCCTATTTTGTCTGCAGGATTTTTCATCTGAAGGACTTTTCCTCCTGAAGAGTCTCTGGCAGGCGGAAGGGATGTTGTGAAATCGCACCAACCAAAGCGTGTCGCGGGCTTTTTGGACAATGGAAGGGAGGAGGTACTAATTAGGCTTCTGGAAAATTGATACGAATGCGTCTATGTGTTTAGCGACAGATAGTCATCTGGATGTCGAAGCGGATTGCTTGAAAGAATGAAAAGTGAATTAAAAGTTGGCAACAAAGTATATACTGTTCATGAGCATATCAGGATACATATATATATATATGCATAGATATATATTCATAAATTTGCACGCATATATAAGAGTCTGTGTTAGTGTAAAGAAGTATTTTTGCCAGTGGGGTACTGAAGGAGGGAGTTTGGAAGTTCAACTCCATACATTCACAGATTTTTGATTTTTACTACATTAAGGTGCTTTTGTCTACATGCTTCTTAGAATTTAAACCAGCCCCATAAGAGAGGCAGATCTGTGTACACTACATGTGCAGATATAGAAATGGATATATACAAATGGATATATACAAATGGATGTATACAAAATGGATATATACAAATGGATGTATACAAACTGATGTATACAAATGAATACTCCAGTAAGATTTTTAAGTTAAATAAAAGAGGGAGAAAGAGGAAGTAATTCTATTTGATATAAATATCAAATACAAATTAAAAAATAATCAAAATAATAAAACTTAGAATATATATGTATCTAATGTCATTAGCTATGGGCTGGAATCAGTTAATACTAGAATTATGTTAAAAGTAAAAGAAAAAAAAATTAACAAAAACTCAATAGAATTTCAAGAACTTTTCAAACAAAATATAAAAGCAAACTTCAGAAAAAGATAATTTGCACCTTACTTCATAAGAATTATAATTTAGAGTTTAAGTGTTCCAAATGAAAATACTTCA
>BMAV01027213.1:233217-251240 GCA_019973955.1 Trichonephila inaurata madagascariensis | reverse complement strand
TTTTTTTCAGGTTTTTATTTTTCATGATGATCGTGCATTTAAAATCGCACGGCTTTTATTATATTCGATATAAAGTTTTGAAACTTCCTCTGGTTGTTTTGTATGATATGCCTGACAGTTTCTTTAATGCATGGGATAAAGATTTAGGTAATTAATTTATTTTTTGAAAAATCTGCAAAGTTAGAAATAGTTGTTTTTTAAACCTTTTTCTTATAGTGTCTAACACGAAAAAAAAAATTGTAAAAATATATAATTATTACTAATTATACCAATTCCATGCACCGAATTGTGATAAATACTTTTAAGAATATTAGAAAAAAATTATTCAAAAATATTAAAATTTGTAAAAGTGATAAACATTTTAAGACATTAAAATATTTTTAGAAAATTTTAAATGATTGCTTGTTTAAAGCCGGTATTCAAATACGGTACCTGTAAACATTTTCAAATAAACATATCAATCAAAAAAATTATGGACAAGGTACAAAGTCCTTTAAAAATTTTAACATGGCTTTTTTAAAAAATACTTATTAATAGAATGATTTACAAAAAAAGGTATTATTTTCGCTGATGAAAAAAACACATTTCAATATAAGAAACGGATAAACAAACAACAAGTCTATATTCAATTTTTTTCAAGGCAAACTGTACATTTATTCGATTTGGAACTTTTTGGGCACTTCACAAATTAACCAAGTTTTTAATATTACAATTTAATCTTACAATGGAATGCTTGAACAGGAATTTATCAAGCGAAACTTTGTACCATTCTCAACATTAATTAGATTCACCCAGGTCTAAAAAGCGGAGGGATTAAAACAATATTTTAATAACGAAAATTAAACGGGTGATATTTAATTGCTTCTTCTGGACATTTATATATTAAGTTCTTACCCTCTCTCCATTCCCTAGCTGGACACCGAGGGTGCGTGAAGCAATTTCTGAAAAGGGGAAAAAAGGGGGGCCTTCTGAAAAAGTTCCTTGACAAACCATCAACTATATGTGACAGGGCCTAGCTCAGTTATTACGAAATACACCCCACGAGTGTTTTACACTAATTTCTACAAAATTGTTTTTTCTTCCTCCGAAAAGTAAGAAAATGACGCTTAAAAGGGCAGAAAATTAAACTTTTTTGGCACAGCGCATTTCCCCCTCTAAATTAGGCGGAAAAAACCAAACCACCCCTAATTACAGCGAAAAGAACGAAAGAATAAGTGGGAAAAAAACAACACAACACACACACACACGACCACTTTCAGACTTAACACTGGGTCCCCCCATTTCAAGCGCTTATAAATCATCTTCATCATATGCAAGTGTCCTTCAGGATGGGGTCCGGGTCTCTCCTTTTTGGCAAGCATCCTTCTAAGAGAAGAAACAAGCGGGAAAAAAAAGGAAATGAATATGTAGTGTCTGTTATAAGCACGAAGAGAAGTCTAATAAATTAAAGTTTTTACGCGAGATAACGAAGAAGCCACTATAAATCAAGGTTAGTGATTCTTCTTCAAGCCGCTTGCCACACGCTATATTTACTTCCACCAGAAGCAAAGGAAAAGAAATGGCTCTGATAAGGGATGGTTAAATGGGTTCGCTTCTGTTACTTTTAGGTCGTGATCCCGTGTGCGAACGGGGTTAATTAGGTTTTTCAGGGCATCTCCAACTCCAATCATGCGTTATTCAGCAATTCCCAACACGAAATACATTCAATATATCACTCATATATCCGTAATTTTTCTTTAAAATTTGTCGACAAATATTACACCTATTTGTCACAAAATTTCAAAAAGAAATGAATATATGAGGTGTTCAAAAAGTAAGGCTACACTTTCAAAAATGAATTAAAATAAAAGCAGTAATGTAAAAAAACTTTTTTTAAAGTCAATTCCTACTTAGGCTAACAAAGAAAACATTTATTTTAGTTACTTTTTATTAAATATAGTTACAACTAATATAGATATGTATTTACATAGGACAGAATGACAATATTAAGTGGCAAAATAGAAAGCGATTTTCTATTTTCCTTTCTATATATGGTGTTAGAGTATTAGTTTTGTTTGTTACTATTTATATATTCATAAATCACGTTCTCAGAAATTAGGCCATTCCAGGTGGGATTCGAACCCACAACCTTTGGATTAGAAGTCCAACGCGCTATCCATTGCGCTACAGGGACGCATCGTGCGATCTTCCTTTTTATATATGGTGTTGGACTATTAAGGCCTAGTGGTAGCGTATTGCGCATCCACACCACTGGTCCGGGTTCTATTCCCGTGCTGGGCAAGGTCGACTCAGCCTTTCATTCCTGCTGCAGTGGGTCGATGAATGAGTAAAAAGCTTGATTGGAGACTTAAACAATGGGGGTCTCGCTTCAGACTGACCACCTGATCGGGACATCAGCTTATGCACCAATGGTCACAGATGGGCACAGTAGGCCCTGACCCTCATGGGCTGTTCCGCCACTGAGTTTCAGTTTGAGTTGGACTATTATTTTCGTTTGTTACTATTTATTCATTAATTAAATAGAAGTAATGAATTAATATTCGAAAAAACTGTATTAACATCAAATGTCATCCACTACAAGTTTAAAAAAAAATGCATGTGAACTTGAATTGATGAATAGAAAGTATTTTATTAACGATTGAAAATTTGAACAAGATATATATAAGGAGGTTGTGAACTAATAGAAGGAATTAAAGAAATAACGTTTTACACTGTACGTTTTTTTTTAAAAAACAAATACTTGAATTCCCTTTTTAAAAAAATTTTAAACTGCTCGGAACGCAATAAAGTCTAATTACTGAACTACTTATAATATTTTAATGAAATTCATTCTGTACACATAAAGAGACATCGGTGTCACAGTAAATTCAACAAAGGCATGCTTTGTCATCAAATTCAGGAACAAGAATTCATGTTTGCGGTTACCACGAACGGGAAAAACCGGACAATGGATAACTTAAGATGTAGTGTATTTCATTCCTTACGGATCACTAGTGGCATCTTTATTTACCACCTCCTGTTTCAGTCACAAAATTGTCTTGTTTATGGTTACTTGAAGTAGACAAACAACGACCAACATTATCTATGCCCTATCATCCATCGAGCTCATCATCTAAGCCATCTTTGTTCGCAGCTTCCTGTTTCGGCCTCAAAACGTGTGAATGACATACTTTGTGTATCTGCAGAGAGTATTTTTTTTTAATCACTGGAAATTATGACTAATATATACGTGTATGTGCTATCGCGAAATATAAAATATATTATCATAATTCAGGTATAAGATATCGTATTCTTTTTTTCATCACGTGCGTTTATGTGATTTTCACAATATGATACAGACCTTACTGTTTTAACATTGATACTTATAATACAAAACAAACAATCAATTTTTTTCCATTCCTACTATTATATATAGTTCACATTCCTCTCTCTCTCTCTCTCTCCTATATATATTTATCTTCCTCCCCTATTATATTTATTTATATCTTGTTCAAGTTTTCAATCGTTAATAAAATACTTTTTATTCATCTACTCAAGTTCAAATACATTTTTTTCAACTTGACGACACTCGATGTTAATACAGATTTTTCAAATATTAGTTCATTAATTCTATTTAGTTAATGAATACTTAATAAACAAAACTAATAGTCCAACAACCTAAATAAAAAAGAAAATCGCTCGTTGTGTGCCTGTAGCGCAATGGATAGCGCATTGGACATCTAAAGGTCGTGAGTTCGAATTCCACCTGGGATGGCCTATTTTCTGAGAATGTGATTTATGAATGAATAAATAGTAACAAACAAAAATAATAGTCCAACACCATTTATAGAATAGAAAATGGCAAGGAAAACCTCTTTCTATTTTGCCACTTTAATAGTATTATTCTGTCATATGTATATACATATTTATATTAATTGTAACTACTTAATAAGGAGTAGCTAAAATAAAAATTTGCTTTGTTGACCTAAGTAGGAATTCACTTTAAAAAAAATCGTTATATTACTTGTGTTTTTCAGAAAAAAGGCAGTATTCTTTTATCATAAAAGTTAATTACATTTTTCAGAAGAAATAATTTATGAACATTAAATAAAGTATCTCACATAATACTACACTTGCGAAAAATTTGTATGCATATTTTCCCCCTCAAATATTAGAAGTAATGACGTCTTAAGATATCTTGAGCCCTGACAACCCCCCTCCCCCTATGCAAAAGTAGATCCCACCTACGACTCTTAAATAGACAGAATGTAGAATACGTTGTCAAATCAGTACAAACGGTAACCCGTTACAAATAAATATGCGTGACTCACAGTCTCACAGACCTAGATACAAACCAACTCGACCGACTGCCGCTTTTCGTCTAAATCAGGGGTAGCCAACCCAAATGACATTGCGGGCCACTTCGGAAAAACATTATAATCTCGCAAGCCGCACATAAAAATATGTATCTTTATATCAGATTTAGAAACAAAAAACATTTCTTGGAGTGAAAATTTAAAAAACAGAATGAATTATTTTAATTTTTTTCATTATTTTTCATGCATACAAACATAGATAATATAATAATGTTTATATAATATGATACTGCTATGATCAAATAATGTTTAAAATATTACAGTTGGCATTTTCTTGAAAATTTTGGTGTTTCTATTCCATTGATCTTTCGTTATTCATTGTTGAAATTTGGTAGTGCTGTCAGTTGCAAACGATTAAGTATATATATTGTCCTTTATCTTAACCGTTGTGAATATTTTTTTAAACTTTAAAATCATCTCTGACTGCCTCTTGCTTTTTGGGCACTCCAAACAGAAAAGGAGGAAAAACAAAAGTCGCACACACAGAGAATCATGTACCATTCAAAGTAAATGATATGCATAATGCAATTCGAAATTTATTAAAAAAGTAGTTTATTTTTGTAAAATCAAATGTAACTGTTTACAAAAATATAAATCTAATTTAATATAGAGGACATTTCTATTATCAAAAAGGATTTATTTTAAAATAAGAAAAGGATTATTTTTAAAAAAATCTTAGTGGTTTGTTTAATTGCAAAATAAATATCCAGGTGGCGCCACGATTTTTCCTTCTGGAAAAGTTGTTTCAATTCTTTTATGTCATTTCGCGTTGGGAGCTTATTGTGGAAGGTTGAATTTTCGTTTTCCAGTAATTATTTTACACGTAAGTGTTTTTTTTTTTAATTTTATTATTATTATTCCTCTCCTTGAGGCATTCATTATTGTTCTCTTTTCTTAGCTTCATTTTAATATATTATCAGGTTTTTCTTCCACGTGTTGTATTAGGCTTAACTCTTCAACTTGGTTTTCTTTTTTTTCCCCCCTATTATGTCGAAAGTTTCTGCTGTACGGGGAAGGTTGGATCTATAAAGCATTGCTAACCCTAATTCAGCGGCAGCTTTAGAAATCATAATAGGTCTCCAGTTTAGTCCAAAGACTTTTTTGTATCTACATTTGTTGTGTCTGGTGAATTCCAATTTCTTCCTGCTTTAGCACTGTAGGTTCTAGTACTTCTCTTCACTTTATTTTATATTACTATATATATATATAAATTCCCCTCAAATAAATCTCAAAATGAAAAACTTTAAAAATCTGATATTTAAAAATTCCTTAAAAAGAGTCGGTGGACCACAATTTACGTACTGGCGGGCCGCGTGTTGGACACCCCTGTTCTAAATGACGGGGTATGGTGATAGGCCTAGTCTTATACACGGTCGATGACGTAATATAATAATACAGTCTTGCCAAAGTTACCAGTTGACATTTTGTTCAGAGAATATGTTCGGGAATGATATTTAACGATTAAAACTATTTGGATAATGATCTTATTGAAGACGAGACGAGGCCCTCTACCAATTTAGCCCCTGGGCCCGGGCCCATTCCTCAAAACGTCCCTGGTTAAAATCTAGTGATTAAGCTTTTACAAATGCTTAGTGAAGTACAAAAAATACAATTTCAAAATTTGATGATTTATTTAGTTACCTTTATGTTTCGGTATAGAAATTTAATAATCATAAAAGTTGCAGATTCAAAATAACCACAAAAATTGCAAATTTATTATTTTTGTAAATGAGCATGTAGTTATTACTCATAATGATTATTTTAAAACTTAAAACTGAAATTTGACATTCAATCCTAAAATATTATCACAATTTAAATGGTTGAAATTAAATTGATTGCAATTACAATATGCCCATGATTTATTTGAGGGATTTAAATTAAAAAATAATAATTTTATGATGCCCAATATACAATTATAAGAGACTAAATCACAGATACTTATAACACTAATTACTGAAAGAAACTGAATAATATGAACAGCACTATATAAACAACATTTTTCTCGCTATTTATCACAAATAGAGTTCCGCATGCAATACCATCCATATCATCCCGAAGCATACGACAGCATTGTTTTAAAATAAACGATAAAGAGCTTTTTTTTTGCTGCCGCATGAAAATTTATCCTATTTTTGGTCTATTAAAGGCCTCTCGCTCTCCTAAATGCTCCGCGTCTCAATGTATGTTTTAACAACTCCGAACTGAAACATTTAAACTTCGTTCTACCAACATTAATTTGTTATGAATAATGATTCTGTCATTTTTTTCCAAAGGGAAAAAAAAAAAGAATGAAACAACTATCTTTTTTACAGAAGCTTATAGAAGGGTTGAAAAAGAACAGGGAGGGACGAAAAAAAAAAAACAACATTCTTGATCCATTCTGCAGTAGAACCTCTTTAATTTTTGTTTTTCCAGGAAGAAATACCAGTAGTCATGATAAATGGATTCGTATGTAGCATCCAAAGTACTAACTGAAAAACAACTAACCTTGTCTCAGTTCTATGATGAAGTGACACGTGATTACGAAGAGACAGACAGGCTGCATCCCAGTTGGCATTCTCATCAGTTAGTTCGCACTCACCCCCCTTCCACTCAGAGAAAATTTCTTTTAAAAAAAATAATAATAAGTAAAGAGATAAAATTCACGTATAGCAAACTAATGGAGTATATCTGTTCACGCTATACAGGAGCCCTTTGCTATCAATCTCCTTTCTCGTTCTGTCAAACAAAACTAAAACCTATCATCGAGTGTAGTAAATGCTGCTTTAATTGCTCTTAACCTAGCGATGTTTTCCAAAGATTTTAGATAAAGATAGGTTTAAGAACTAATGAAGATATTAAATATGTCAGTTTCTCCAGGAACTGATGGAATTTATCAACACATTTCAGCAGTCAGTTAATGAATATGTCCCATTGTACATTCGTACACACAGGCCTGTGGTACACTAACTTACTGTTATTCTCAAAGCTTTTAACCTAATGACATCTTTCAAAGATTCTAGATAAAGGTAGACTTAAGTCGGCTAAGAGATAGTGTGAAAACATCGAAAGTTAAAAGATAGACTAGTGAAGGCATTGAATTGATCAGTTACTTTAATGTATTGATAGAAGCCATCAATTTCTTTCTGTAAGTAGGTAATGAATATGCATGATTGTAAATTCGTCCTGTTCCATTATACACAAGCCATTACATGGAAAACATAAGAAATTCTTCCTTATTTTTGAGGCTCTGAAATTAATGACGCTTTCCAGATATTTTAGATAAAAATAAATTTAAGTTAGGCTTAAAAAAAGGCAGTGGGATAGCATTGAAAGTTTAAAAGTAGTCTATAGTGATGACATTGAATTTTTCAGCTTCTTAAGGAATCGATGAAAGTTACAAGAATTTCTTTCAAAAAGTTGGTTGGTTGATATCTCGCCATGGACAATAATTAAATAGGACCAAAGATCCTATAGCAATCTGGATACAGTCATCTGTATATAAATCCTCACAGGAGTTCTTACTGATGTGATGCAATTTTGCCAGAATGCTATAACAGAAGAAAAGATGTTCTGAGTTCAAATAATGAATATGCCTATTTCAAATTCATTCAGCCCTTATTGAACCCTTATCAGCCATTATTCAAATCCTTATTTGAAAAACTTGGAGAATTCTTACTTAATTCTTGAAGCAAGATTCTTAGTTATAATATATTCCCTAGGTCTTGACAAAAAATATATACTTATTATTCGTATAAATTAGGCAAAAATCTTACGTATATTAAGGCTGTTTTTGGCGTATGCACAAGAGTGTGAACTTAACGCGGAGCACATTTTCGGACAGAAAAAATGCCTCAATTTTTATAGAAATTTGTGATATTGCAGCTCATGCATTTGTTTATAATATAGTGTTTTTAAAATTTCAAAATATTTCATGCATAATTAGTTTTTTCTTTTAAAGTGCAAAGGGATAGCTTATTTAACATTACGGTACAGGAGAAAAAATGCGAAACACACTTTATAAAATAAAAAATGTGTCAATCAGGATAAAAATGAGTAATGTGACAAAATAAAAGATTCTCTACAGGATAGAGAAGCCAGAATATAATATAAATGTTCGAATACTTCTACATATGAAAAAATATTCCGAATTTGGGTCTTATTCTTTAACATTAACCGAAAACAGCCTTATGTCATTTTTGTTATTAGGAGGTTCTAATAATTGTCTAATAAATTCGACTTTGAGCGATTTTTTAGTGCACTATTTATAATATTTCTAAGTCTACCCTATAGAAAAAGTTCAAGACAACTAATATGCAAAAAAAAAATCTTCTTTTTAACAGTTTACACTTGAGAGTCTCGAAAAGTAAAACACACGCTCAAAGAGGTCAGTTCAACGACAGTGACCCAATAAACGCGTGAAAGAAGACAATTTTGCATAGTGTTAAATTAGCGAAAGAACATAGCAGGTCTCTCAAGATAGGCTTTTTTTTTTAAAGTCGGGGAGAGAACATTTCGCAGCTAAAAAGACCTATAATATTCATTTTTATAAATTTTAGAAAAGTAATGAATTCCAGCAAAACGTCGGGGGCATTTAAGATAGTAATTAATAATGTACATTTTTTTATAATTGATTATACTAGTTTTAAGCCAGTTGTATATTACCATTATATAATTAAGTAGTTATTCATTATGAAATCTTAGGTAATCATTATATCGTTGCACAGAACTAACAGTATACTGAGTTACCATAAAGTAAAGGGAAAGGAAGTGTCAGAAACAAAATTCATACATTTCTGTGAGAGTCATTTTCTGAAAAAAAAATAATGCATATTTCTCTGAATAGTAATTGTTAATTAAAAGATGAGTAATTGCATGAATTTCTCCGAGTATTGTTCGTTGAGCAGGAAACGGTTCAGATATTCACATCAAATAACATTAAGGAGACAGGTCAGACAATTAATTTATCCAACAGAATATACAGAAAAAACAGTTGTGTATTTTTTTGTGAAATATTACGTCTTATAAGATAAATATTAAAATGTAAATAACAATGAAGTGATGCAGTACCACAGCACATTTTTTTTCGTTAAAGAATCACGTTAAAGATTCGTCATTTCGTAACAAACAAAAAAACAACATTTAACATTTAACAAATAAAATGAAATTCACGTTGATTGGCTGGAAGTTTGCTTCAGGTTGTCGGACTCAAACCCATGACAGCAACAGGACATGTCACAAGTTCACGGCCATGATCACTCAGCTACCGATGCTACCATGATAGATGGCGTGATAAATGCATGGTAGGTTTTGTTTGTAGGTTACATATGTATTTGCCCGTTTAGAAATTACAGATTTACAGAAAATTAAAATTATTATTATTTACAGGAAAAAAATAAAACAACTAATACAATAATTCCCCTTTTACGTTCAAATGCTCCGCCAAAATTACTTAATTTATGTTAAATTACCACCACATGCCGGGTTGATGGTCACTGACTAAAACCAGAGAGTGAATAATAATTTACGTTACATTACAAAGCAACACGAGGGCTCTTGGAGACAAACGTCATAATTTTGAACCATGTTCAAGTTATGAGCACGACCTCCTCTCCGAACTTCAACACCTACCCCAGGGGTGGGGAGACTTTTCCAGAGTACGGGCTACTTCTAATTTTTTAAAGGTATTGCGGTCCACCCAGGGGTGTATGTGTCCTGAGGTAAGAAAAGGTCTGAAATATTTACTATAACTTAACAATAAATACGGAATATGTACTCACCTACATAACTACAATAAAAAAAAACTCACGCTTTTAAAACCACGTTAAAAAGAAAACGCAAGGTACACACAAACATAATAATAAAGACCTCCAATATAATACTATTAAATGATGCGTTTATTCTCAAACACACAGATGAGAAAATGATTATCTACGAAAAGAAGATTTTAAGATTCATTTTTTGAGGAATTCAAGAAGATGGCACGGGGCGAAGATCAAATTTAGTCACTCATATAAAGAATCTGACATCGTTAACATCATTAAAGTACGACGAATTAAATGGGTAGGCCACGTTGTCAGAATAGATGAAGACCGCACCACTAAATTGTCTTCAATGCCCAACCAATTGGCACACGGAGTAAGGGCAGGCCAAATCTCAGATGGATTGATGGAGTAGAAAAAATCTCCTAATTTTAAAAACTAAAAATTGGAGAACACTAGGATGAGGGTTGCCCAAGGCTTCTTGAGAATGCCAAGTCCCACCCTGGGCTGTCAAGCCACTAAGGAAGGAAGGATGCATTCAATCGAACAATTCAAAATATACATTAAAAACGTTTTCTTCTTAAGGTATCCGACTACGTTCGAAACCATGATTTTAAAAAGTGCATAAATGTATAATTTTCATGATATTTAGTGTCACTTAGATTAGAATACATATATAAAATTGTTCTAAGGACACATTATGACAAAAAAAATTTATTTAAATACAATATTTTGGCAAAAAATTAACTTAGAATAACCTTTTTCAAAATGTTCTCCTTTTGTAAAAAATGCTTCCATTGTATTAATATTTTGCCTGTATATAGCTCAGACCTCTGTACAGAGGCTCAACTATGATTTTTGAAAAATTCAGATTATTTTCAGAGTTACAACCATTTGAAATAATTATCGGCGTATTTTCTTAAAATTTCTCCCTTCTGTTTTCATAAAACAGGGATAAACCGACTTCCAAGTTATGCGTTTCAAAAATTCTAGTTGAGCCACTGTACAGAGGTCTGAGCTGAATACAGGCAAAATATTAATACAATAGAAGCATTTTTTACAAAAGGAGAACATTTGGAAAAAAGGTTATTCTAAGTTAATTTTTTGCCAAAATATTGTATTTAAATAATTTTTTTGCCATAATGTCCTTAAAACAATTTTATACACGTATTCTAGTCTAAGTGACACTAAATATCATAAATATTATACATTTGCATGCCTTTGCAAAATCACGGTTCCGAACGTAGTCGGATACCTTAAGTTCGTTCGTAATTATAATCAGTAGAAGACTGAGTATGTTATGTTATCAGCCAATCTTGAATATTTCAGTATATAATTACTTGTTGCTAATCTTCAAGTGATCACCACAAAATGCCTTAGTGGTACACCTGTCGATCGCGATCGACTTAATGCCCACCCCGGACCTATCCAAAGAGAAGACTATTAGCCTCGAAAGATTTAACGTGCATCAGCTCCTCTACACTGTAGTAAGGCGGCACGTTGGCCATAAGTCCGCGGCCATGACCACTAGGCTACTGTGGCCGTGGCCACGACCAAAACAGAACCTTTTTAATATAATTGTGAATAGGATCTTTCTTTTAGAAGTATCCTGAAGTGGCTTGGCTTGGCATAAATGAAAAAAAAAATCTCATGGAAATAACTCACTTGCGAATGTCGCAGCTGTTTATTTAAATGCAGATGTGGAAGTAATATTGATTAATTTCAAACGCATAGAGTAGAAACAACCACAGCCGTCGTATCCATCAAACGATGGCGACTCAACTCACCACCAAGGTCATTGCTGAAACTCCATAAAAGCACCAGAATAACTCTTAAGATAAGAAAAATGAATAAACAATAAAAAAAAAAACACACACACACACACACACAACGAAATTTACAATCTTAACATCATTAACAATAAAGCACCTAAGCACGTAAAAAGCACTCAGCTGAAATGTCACGTCCACCCTCGTGACATGTAAGCAGAAAACGCTTCTCACCAAGAAATCAGAAACAACTTTGTAATTCGCATATAAAAAGGCAGAGAAAAGGGAAAGAAAGAAAAAAAAAAGTGGCAACTTCCATATTCAATCAAAGAACAGCTTATCCCATCTTAACGATAGGGGTCAGCAGTGTCCTTACATCCGCTCAAGCTGTTGCCAGGTACGGTGTAGCTGAGATACAAGAGCTCCAATTAGCGCCTAGCACGACGGCTCATTACGGAACAGAATGAGGCTTACGAAAGGATAAAAACAAGCAAAACAACAACAAAAAAAGGCGCTATGTAAATAAAAATAATAAATAGGAAAGACGAAGAAGAAGGGAAAAAAAGTCGGCGAGGGAAAAAAAAAGAGGCAAGCACACAAGCAGCGTCAGTCTTCTCTGCTCTTAAACGATCTTTTTAGCTTGTCAGATGACTGTCAAGCAATCGCAACTCTGGTACGTCATTTAATGTCTTAGGCTGTTAAGGTTATTATTACGGTAGCTACACTAGGAAGATCCTAGTTTTTTTTCCCTCCAACGGTTGGGTTTTATATTAAAAGAATTTTATGTTCGCTTGGGCAAAGTTTTTAATCAACTGTGAAGTTCCAAAGAAGATAGCTGGAGCAGAATGTCTCATTTTTGAGTGTTTGAACGAAAAAAAAGAAGACAGCTAAAATTGGAACGCATCAAGTAAAAGATTTTTTTCCCTTCTTTGCATTTTTTATCTCTTCTCCAGACTTATGTTTTAATAAAATTTCATCATGATTTTTTTTACTCAGTTCCAAGTCATCAGTTAAGATCGTTTAGTTGTTTGTGTTGTGTGAAAGACAAACAAAAATCTTATTATGAAATCTGAATTTTGTACGTTTGAATTCCCAATGACAGCCGCAGTGTAAGTTAAAAATGGTGTAACGATGTTGCCTCGGAACAAATTATTACTTTTTGCGAAAAATGATACATCTAATTTATAATTCCTTAACCTTCTAAATTTTTGATTTTGTAGTCTTTTCAAAAAGTATGCTGAAACGTTATCAAGAAAATAATTTAACTTTCGGTTATCCTTTAGAAAAAAATTACATTTACTTTCATTAGTTTTTAAAATAATTTCAGCTATAATATAATTTTGAAAGAAAAAAAGAGTATATGTATGTGTAGAGAATATTAACTTGTTCGCAATAAAACTAAGTCAAATGGTTTTTAAAATGCATTTCCAATATAATTTGAATGTGAGCTATTTCAAGTATTCAAAAATCACCCATCACTTTTAAAAAGAAGAGGGGGAGGGGAACGTGCATTTTTACATAAAATAATTTTATTCATAAGAATATTCTCCATAAAATTGAGCAAATCTTTCCCAACAAGAAACTACTTTATATAAATTCATTTTTTTTTCAAACCTGCTTTTAGTCTTGTTTTCAAAATATGTCTACGGACTTCTTTTCAATTTTTCTTCATTATTAAACTGTTTGTTCACTATGGATAAGATTGTCTAAAAATAAAAATGGATGATAAATTTATAAAGTAAGGAAGGAGCATGAAGAAAGATCTCTCACCCTAAACTACCAGTTCTTAACATGGTCTTCACAGTAACGTATGGTTGTGTGTTACATAATTTTTACTCTTTTCCTCTACCCTGTATAAATACTTCCATCTTGTTCCGTCACTTACTTTGAACCCATTTTAGAGCTGTAAATACTTAAACTGGAATTAGTTTAAATTTTTGTCTCAAAATAATTGGTATTTATATAGGATGCTGTACCTGACCTAGAATCCTATTTTGAGAATTTAGCCCCGGCAGAAAATTTTTTAAAACCATCTCTATATTTTTCTTGAAGCTTTATATTTCCTTGAAACACATTACAAATTTTTTTATAGCAGCTTCGGTAGCGTTAATCCCAAATTTAAATTCAGAAAGCAAATATTCACACATTACACTATGTTTATCAGACATTTTTACAGGTAAAAATCTCTTTTTAAATTGAAAAACACGCTAACATAATGGAAAAACCATTCTAAAAAGTTTTTCAGCAAATGTTTCTAAAACAATCGCTGGAATTACATTGTTGTCGTTGCTAATGCCACCTGTCTAACGGTGTCAGATCGAGAACCACGAAATTCATCGCCGCAAAGGGCTAGAAGTACAACTGCTATTAGCTGTAGCTTCAAACACCATGCAGGTGACAGTACGATTTGGCTCATTTCCACCCCCAATTTTGAGGGAGGGATCCCTGGGGGTGGTTAGGGGCTTCCTACCTCTCTTCCCCTTCCACGAACCTCAAGAGAGGACTTACGGCTCGACGGCTATTTAGACGACTCCATGCCACATGCCGACTCCCATGCCATACTATACATTAACAAACATTCATGCCCTCTCCAGGATTCGAACCCAGGTAATCAGAATCGGTTTATCCATTGGGCGCTTAGGGCAGGCGTCAAGAGGCCCGGGGCTCGGAACGGCCCGGATAAGCTAGACAACAGATTAGCTATAATTATAAATTTCGATCCGCCAGTGTCAAGGAGGCTTGTAGATCTTCTGCGCCCAGAGCCCGAAATGAGCTTAAATCGTCACTGCCAGGTCCTACGGCACAGCAATCAGCGTCACTAATTACTATGCTGGATGAGCGACTGAAATTACATTGAACGCTACAAAAGTTATGAAATTTTCTCAGTTAACTATAGTTGATATTACACATACGTACATAATAAAATTATAAAATAATTTAAATTGTCACTAAATAATGACAGGTATTGAAAATTTTGTAAAGAATAAGCTACATGAATTAACCGAAAGTGTTTAAGGCTTTATAAAAAGCACAGACACAGGTCTTATTACTTAATATGAATTACCATCGAATTTATACTCTTAAATTCTGTAAAAACTTATTTGAATTTCAACAAACAAACAAAAAATTAACATTAGAGGTTATATATAAAATGGATCGATTAATGGATAATATTAATCGTCAAAGTTTTCCGTCAAAACCATTTAAACTTAGCTTATGCATTATAGTAAGCAACTTATAAAAGGAATTTTAAGCCAAAAACATATGCATGATTTACCCGATGACATGGAAGAAATGGTTCCGTGTACAACGCAAGAATTTTAAATGCTTTAGCATCATCTATCTAAAGTGCTAAAAGTAGATCTAGTACAACCAAATCTCTTTTCTGATACTAATACTTCAAATAATATTTTGCGATTATGAAAAAAAAGACATTGCTGTTTTAATTCAAATGTCATTCTAAAATCCATATCTTTTTTCTTTAATGCCATTGTCTTTACTCAAATAATCCCATTTGTGAACTATTAAAGCGTAAATTAAACATTATAAAAATTTCCTTATTTATCTGACTAATTTTATACCATGTATTACTGGGCGATATCAAACGTATGAGTAGTTCAAAATTGCATTTAATGCACAAAAAAAATTTAAAAAAATCCACATATAATAACAATTTTTTATTCTTATAAAACAATTAAATTTTACTATAAATTAATACTATAAATGGATTACAAAAAGCAATGTGGAAATAGAATATTTTTGGGTTAAAAAATGTGGAAAAGATAGGCATTCTAAACAACACAAACAGATTATTTTCTCATTGTTGTAATGTAGCGATTTTTCTCATACTTTCGAATTTTCAAAAATGACTCATTCAGAATCTACAGGAGTTTCATTTGTTTAATAGTTAAAAAAAAAAGAAATTTCAAATATTACATTATGTGTAATTTTAGTATTTCCCATATTCATTCCAATGACTATCACAGTGTATTTTAAGACTGCATTATCACAAATTGCTCAAGTTTCTCAACCAGCTCGAAAGGCATTTTCAAGCAGAAAAAACTTTATATCTCTTTAATCTTCATACAAATTAATGACGTTCTAACACATTATTATTATTATTATATAACGTCTTTGAAATGTAGGAACTTTCTATAACCAGACAATTTTCTTTTAGGCGCGATATCTGAAAAATTGATTTGTCGCTATAAAATACAGAAAATAAATTATAAAACATTTTACAACAACAACAAAAAAAAGGTGTGATTACGAAGTACAAGTATAATTTATTGTATTTCTTTCTACAGGCTACTGAAGTTCGTTCAAATTCATTAACAATTTCGGGAAAATAGACTTAATCAAAACGGTTCACTTCCCTTATCAATTTTCAAAACACATTGACAATGCAGATAACGTGTTGCGTGTAAATTTAAGTTGAGCGCGTGTTACAAAAGTGTCCCGGAGGATGCACCAAGAAAATGCGGTGCAGCCTTCTGCATTTTAAGCTGGCCAGGGGTGACAGACTGACGGAGCGTTGCATCGCCCCGTGAAACAAAGCGTAAGCTAATCCGAGACCGCAAAGTGTGTTATTTGCTCAACAGTTGACTAAGCAAGTGTATCAAGAAGGGGCGACGTCTCGTGAAGTGTGCAGTCGCAACGGTCATCTTGTCAGGAGCTGTGGCTCTCCCCATTGTGACGAAATGTCATTTCCTTCTCTCCAAAAAGAATTTGCTCTCTCCACCGTAAAGACACATTTTAATTGAGAGAGTTGCCGCGAACCGGGTTGGCAGCTTGAAACCTTTATCGCGCATTTGGCGATAATCGCACTTGTACACAAATTGAAGTTCAAATTTTCTCATAGATGCTTATTACGAAATGTGTACACACGTATTAATCTCTTTAACAATTCGAAGGGGCCCTTTACGTGTTCTTGAATGTTAAGGAACCAGAAGAATGAGAAATGACCATTTTTATTCTTCAAAGCTTATTTAACCCTCTGTCAGGGGCAGCTGGCCTAAGAGGACCATAAACGCATTTTGAGTCAAATAGGCAATTTTGGTTGTTTTAGTTTAAGCTTTATTTTGTTCATTAAACTGGTTCTTTTTCGCGTACAATTTGGTGTATTTGCTTTCCTTGCACCTTACCCTAGGTGCTCCTGCCGATTTTTTGAATTAAAATTGATTACTGGAGAAAGGGGGTATTTCAGGCCAGGTGCGCCTGATTTTGTTTCGTTCAGAGGTGCACTTGACAAAGGGTTAACGAATCCAATGCGTATACAAGGGGGAGGTTTCCCCTCACAGACTAACACATTTTTAATGTGTACTAAAGAGATTACCCCCTCGGAGCTTCCGTCTACATGTTTCTTAGAATGTAATCCCCTCCATATACCCCACTGAACAAATACATCTATTGGACATATTTTTTGAACTTTTACGATCATAACCTTCTTCAACTGTAATTCTTCACTAATTCTTTGGAGGAGCTTTCCTCATCAAGAGCCTCTTTCTTTCCTATGCATGTATATGACACATGTAATAAAAATGCAGAGTATTTGGAAAAGCGAAAATATGTTGTAGGATTATACATGCTTCTTTCTCAGTATATTAAAAGGAATATATAGAAAAAATATTTATATAATGTCTTAAATAATAATAAGACAGAGAAATTCCCAAGCAATTAAGAAATTTCTAGAAAGAATATTTGTTTGAAAACAGGGTCGGAATGAAGACAATTCTTATTAGTCCCAATTCTTATTGAATTCTAATTAGAACACATCAAGTGTATTATTTTAATTTTGAAGATAAAAGGAAGCAATATTTTTATTGCCTCACACAATTCAAATGCGAGAAATGCACGCCGGAATTCGTTACAGGTGTTTTGTAAAGAAAATAAAAGGATTCCTTTAAGATCTATCCATGGACTATCCTGAGCCGGGGGGGGTGGGGGGCTCCTTGAGCCACTGATTAAGAACTTTTGACCTGAGGTAATATAAAACTTAAGAGCAAATGAAATTTAGCTCTCAGAATTGCAAAATATCAAACATGATTTTCTATTTTGAAAATTTTTGTACTTGATGCTAATAAGTGGTACGTATTACTAATCGCAATTATGTTAACCCAAGTGTTATATAAATGATTAGTTTGATGTGATTTTGATCA
>BMAV01027213.1:212442-226386 GCA_019973955.1 Trichonephila inaurata madagascariensis | reverse complement strand
GTTGGAGCTTCGACATTTTTAACGTGAATCGGCCCCCTCTGCACAGCGGGTCTTCAACGGTACTAGGCGCTCGAACTTATGACACTCCAGCCACGGGTCAGTTAACTTGAACACTAGGCAATGCGGCCACGAGTTCGTGTTCGAATACCAGTCACAAGGTAATAAACTGACAAATGATTTCAAGAAACAAAACTCGTTTTAAAGAATTTAGATCATTTCAAAAAATTTCTTCATTTATTTACCGTAGTAATAAAAATATAACGCCTAAACCGTCCGGATAAATATAAATATAAAGTTAATTAATTGTTTTTGTACGTATCTTTTTAATTTTTTTAAAAAAAAGCAGTAGCAATATACTTAACTAACATAACTATCACTGACGAAAGAATGAGTGATGAGACTCTAAGCAACGAAGAAAAGAAACAAGACAAGATCTCATTGCACTCAAAAATCTTTTTTTTTTAAAGAAAACTCAAATTTCTTTCAAAACTTTCCTTCGTTCACTTAGTATATTATCCTGTCAGAACGCTCGGATCTGCAAACCATCCTAGGCAAATTTACTCCAGATCTGTCAAATCATTTAACGAGTGCATTGTTTTAACTGTAACCCGCAACCCTCATCTGGGAAGGAAGAAGAAGAAGAAAAAAAAAAAAAGAGTACACCATCCGAAAACCCTCACTGTGTTAAGAATACCATTTAAATGCCTAACAATATATCAGGCGCTGTGCTTCTGACTTGACTCTAATCAGATGACATCTCATCTCAGAAATCAAGCCAACAGTAGCGCCAAACCAACAAATAAAAGTGGCACGGGGCAAAAATGAATATGAGAAGCAGCAGAAAAAGAGAAAAAAAGAAACGTAAGCGGCTCGATTTTAGGTCGGTTAATTTTTCGCCAAAAGAGAGCCTGGCCAGTGTCACGCGGGGTAAGAAAGGGATATATTCAGTAGACAAGCATTTGTTTGATTAATCGAGGGGACGTTGGCTAATTGCCAATTACACGCTGGGCTCTGTTGTGCCTATAAAACAATCATAGCTGTGTCACTTGCGTGGAAAGTGGTGGCGATTAGCGGAAAAAGGCCCGGTTCTTGGATAAAGTCGCTTTTCGGACGAAATGGGTTAAGTATTTATCAACTATAATTATCCTGTCTAGCATGATGTCTTATCTGGAGTTTATTTATTTATTTTTTTTTTCACCACCTCGCTCTCTAGTGCCAACCCTACCCCTTTCAGCCACTGCAGGATCCGTTCGGATTCGCAGTTTTGTTGGCTTGTTAAGATAACGGGGGGAGAAACAGCGCTTTATTTGACAGCCCAATGCTTTTCATCGCGTTAAATTCAAGAGTGTATTTATTATGAGTATATTACGCAAATGAAAATAAACGCTATGGAGTATTTTTTTTTCTTAAAGTTTGTTCCACGTGAAAACGGTAAGGAATTCTTGGGAGAGGGGGAAAGAACCAAATAGTGCACAAAAAAGGTATACATATTTTGATTTTTTTGTTTTTAATTTGTGTTAGATGTTCGGCATAATTTCGAGACGGATTTTTTTTAATTTAGACATAAACCTTTCAATGGCTTGCAAAGGCAGCAACCAAGCGCAAAAATGACATTACCGTTAATATTCCTCAATCCCTTTACAAGAAGATTATGAAAGAAAGAATGGGGAAGTCTTGGAACCACGAATATCTCATTTCAAATAAAGGGAGCTTAACAAGAAAAAAAATTTTCCAACCATCAATAAGAAACTGGCCTGCCATCATTTTTATACTAATTACAAAATAATCCAATTTCTAACTGGCCATGGCAGCTTTATATAAAAACTACTTGAACAAATTTAATTTAATTCCGTCACCTTCCTGTGATTGGGATATTGGTGGCGAGGAAAATGTAGACCATGTGCTTATTTTGTGTTCCAAGTTTGAAACAGAACGAAACATCTTAAGACTGGCCTTCAAGGGACTGAATATAAATTGGCCTCCGAATCTTTAGTAACTTCTTTCTACCAGAAGTGCTTTTAAAAAGTTCTGTGAATTCGTTGTAAATATTTGTAACTCTTCATAACCTCAAAGGATTTTTTTTCCTTCATTCCTTTGTAATGTGTGATGAATACTTACTTTTTTAAGCCCCATGTGATACTTTGCACGGGAATTTTATAATTGTTTTAAAAGAAAAATAAAAACTTTTTTATTTCTACCTTTGCTTTAAATTGGGTAGCTAGTACCTTAAACATATTTTTTGTGCAGGTTTACGCATTATTATTTTTTTAGTTGAAAATAAATGCAAAATTTAAAATCTATAGATAACTTTTCTGCTAAGTGATTATTATTTAAGATGCACAGAAAAAAAGGAAATAGTTTTTGAGCTAGAAAAATAATGGTACAAGTAAAACTGGGATATTTAAAAATACTTATCAATTTAGAAGGTATTATATCTATATCAGAATATGAAATAAGTTCAAAAAACATCTAAGGAGACTATCACTTTTAAGAATATAGTAATATTTTCCTTCCCATGCAAAATTCGTCTTAGATCCCTCCCCTCCTCTTATCAAAATATTTTTTTTAATTTATAACAAAATCTTTCAGCATTACATGAATTTAAAAGCAAGAAACGAGTTTACAGATAATGGTGAATGCAAAATTTACTATTCTAATACTTCTTTTTTAAGCTCAAAATCTCTACTTAATTTTCACACCCTAAGTACTCACTAAATTCAAACAAATCAAAAATTTATATTAGTCATAATTTTTTTTCATAAATTTGACTTAATATTTGTAAAAAAAAATCACAGAAGCGAAATATTATTTTTATTTATTGTATTTAGCCGCAGAATGCTAATTTATATTTTTCTAAAAAAAATGTTACATTTATTCTTATATCAATTACTATCTACTAATTCAAAAAAAAAAAAAAAGTTTGTTTATTTAAATGTTTTAAAAAAAAATTATATATTGATTACATAAAGCATTAAGTGGTTATTGTACACAAAAAGGACAGTCTACTATTAAAATTGTCCCAAAATCAATGCTTGCTCAAAAGCAAATATATCTAATGTTCTGAAAATTATATCTGTGAGAAATACTTAATTTAATAAAAAACCCTTTGTGAATATATATATAAACGTTAACACTCAAAATTATACCAAGCGTTTGACTTTAAATTTCTTCTAGCAATTATAAAATCCAAAAATATACATTACTATATATAGACACCTTCAACCATCAAGATGAGGTACTTACCTGAAAAAAGAAAAGACATTAATGAACATTAATTCATCACAAAAACAAATAAGAAATGCTTAGCAATTTAAAATTATGAAATATTTTGAAACAATGTGTAGAGAAGGAATTATAAGAAAAAAAAAACTTCAAAAGCTTACCAGACTAAAAAAAGAAATTACGAGTTAATATTTTATGGGTGGTGTAACATAGTGACCCCGTTACAATATTTCGTAATATGGTAGCGTCAGGGGCCAAAAAGACATTTTGTTCTAGAGTAAATAATAAAACAGTAGATTCAATATTAATCTCACAGATCACAGGTTTTCGCGATAGAAAATTTCAATTTCAGTTCAGTGGCATCTACATGAGCCAGAAACAGCCTCCGAACAGTAGTGATCACTTTTGTCTATTAGTCATGTTACTAGGCTTCGGAGCCATAGGTCACGGGTTCTGTCCTCCGAATATATTTCCACAGGTATGTGTAAGCTACTGCCTGTGGTCGAGCCAAAATGAACAGTACAGTCTTAAACTTGCTCAGACTATAAAATGTTTACACTTAAAAATCACATCACACACACACAAACAAATTTATTATACTGGTGAGAATAGGATTATTAAAAAAATATAGAGAAAACGTGATTTTTGTTTGAATAAAGAATTCATATACAAAAGGTATTTTTATCAAATTTCTTAATGCAGAAGTTTCATTAATCTACATAAAATGCTTTATTTTATACATTAAAAAAGATCAAACTCAGATAAATATGATTTGGTTCCGCTGATAACAAAATACATATAATTTATTTAAATATTTTATTTATTTAAAAATAAAATAAAAGATGAATGTATAACTCGAATCATAACTTGCGTACAATATGCGCGCTGCCTGTGAAACAACTTAACTCATTCTTACCTATGTAACAAAGGGTTGAGTTAAGGTATCCGACTACGTTCGGAACCGAGATTTTAAGAAAGCGCATAAATGGATAATTTTCATGATATTTAGTGTTACTTATATTAAAATACATGTATAAAGTTGTTTTAAAGACCATTTAGACAAAAAAAAATTATTTAAATACAATATTTCGGCAAAAAATTAACTTAGAATAACTTTTTTTCAAAACGCTCTCCTCTTGTGAAAAATGCTTCTGTCATAATAATATTTTGCCTTTATATAGTTCAGACCTTTGTACACAGGCTCAACAATGATTTTTGAAAAATTCACATTATTTTCAGAGTTACAATCAATTGAAATAATTATCGGCATTTTTTTCTTAAAATTTCTCCCCTCTGATGTCATAAAACACGGATAAACCCACTTCTAAGTTATATATTTCAAAAATTCTAGTTTGAGCTATATATAGGCAAAATATTTTTATAATAGAAGCATTTTTCACAAAAGAAGAATAATTTGAAAATGGGTCATTCTTTCTAGTTCATTTTTTGTCAAATATTTTTTATTGTAATATTATTCTTAAAACAATTTTATATATATTTTCTAATCTAAGGGACACTGAATATCATAAATATTATCCATTTACACGTTTTTGCAAAATCACGGTTCCGAACGTAGTCGGATACCTTAAGGCTATTTTTTCATACTAAGCCCCCATAGTTTTCATGCACGATATTCTTACAAAAAGTACCTGAATTTTCTTCAAAACACTTTCCCATTCCCTATTCAGCAACCGCAACAGCGAATACATATCCATTTTCTCCTCTGAGCTGGGATTTTATTTAATCAAGGATAAAACACAAGCGCTGCTGTTTCCACAACTCCCCGAATTCCCCTAACACGAAGGGGAAGAAAAAATCATCGAAACAAGATGGGGAAAAAGAGTAGCAACTGCACAGTAGAAAGTGGGGGAGGAGAACACATCCCCAATTTTTATTCACTTTTTTCCCTACTCCCTTTTACTACTGTTATAACACGGGGCACGACCTTTGCGCGCATGTGACTCGCAACCAGAACTTGTTCGGCCCTAGGCGCATGAAACAAAACGGACGTCCCTCCTAATAGTCTGATCGTGTCTTGCGTCAGGCCGCAGTACGATTAGGTCTCCAGGGGTGCCAACACCTTTTTAGGTTCGTTTTCTTTTCTGACATTTTTTCTTTCTTTTCTTTTCTTTTTGCAGTTGTCTTTTTTTTTCTTTCATAGATTTTTTTGATCGTGACTCACGGGGATATTTATTTTTCTCTTCATACATTTAGAGTGTATATTTGTCCTGTTTTGATTCTTATCTGGGCTATTTATCTTGTACTTCATCTCATCTTGGAGAAAGAACAGGAAATAATACGTTCCAACACATGACGACATCTTTTTTGCTTCCCCCCCCCCACACCTATTCTATCTCTTCTTTCAGGTTTTCATTAGTATTTTTTTTCTAATCTGTAAATTGAGTGCATTTCTTTCAACGTAACTTGCGTGACATTTTACGTTAACGAATTAAACATGAAGCAATTATTTAAAACTAAACTATTTACTTGGAAATTTTTATTAATGATAAAATAGATTTTCAATTGAGATCATAAATTGAATATCTAGCTGAGCCGTAAGAATTCTAGTTTAATTCAATAATCGTATACTAATCAATGTTTTTGGGAGAAAACGACTCACTCACACACTCATCACGTGACCTTCGGAACTTGTAGACCACCAACAAACATGAAATTTGGCAGGCATGAATCTTTTTTCCCAAAAAAGAAACTTCCAAAAGGAGTAAAGGGAACGTTATAGAAAGGGGATGAAAACTAATTTTGAACTCATAGACCTACAGATCTAAAATTTGTCAAGCATGTTTGTTTTGTAGAGTAGAGATCACTAAGAACGAGTTTAGCAGATGTCGACTGCCTAAGGGGTTCGGGAGTTACAGGAGCGCTAGAGATAAAAATTCCCGTTTGTGAATTATTAGACCTACAGACTAGAACTTTGGAAAGCCTGTTTCTTTTGCTGAGTAGGGATCGCTAAAAATTTGTTTTGTGGAAATCAATTCCAAAAAGGGTTAATTACAAAGACGTAAGAAAATCCGTTTGAGAAATGAAAATCTAGTCTTTTAAAATTCAAGAAATTAGGGCTTTAAGTAAATTTTTTCAATATAACCGAAAGCTTAATATTGTATATATAAGGCATCAGTAGCGCACACAGAAGTTCTCAAGGGGGGTGGTCCAGGGTCGAGAGTCCACCATTCTTGTATTATACTCCTTTTGATTCTGGCGATTTTCGGGAACAAAAAAGCAATAAAGCTACTTATTGAATAAATAATTAGCATTCATTAATAAAATTAATTATTAACAACAAATACTTAATTGAATTTAAAGTACTATATACTTAGAATTATAATCAATCGGGGAAAAAAAATCAAGGGATTTAAAGGAGTCTCTGGACCCCTAGGACTCCGCCCTTGTGTGTGTCATTGGTCAAACAATATCTTGAAACACCCAGCGAAGTGGGGGAGGGAGGGTTAACGATTAGTTCATTTAAAATACTTTACGGGGGAGGGGGTGATAATTCATATTTTTTACGCTCCAAAAATTACATTTTTAACATGTTAAAGGCGAGGGAAACGAAATTAATCTTAAAATATGAGCCTTACATTTACATTCCATTGAGTGAATTCGTATTTTTTTCTTTCTCAGTTACTCAAATCCACCGGCATTTACAGAAATCGAAGTGCGGATGAGTGATTGTTCATTATCGTTGGCTTATAAAACACCATGAAGACTATTAGCAATGGACCTTGTCATTTTGAGCCATGGTAAAATGAAGAGGATGATACCTGACCCGAAATCCTTCTCTCCGAACTTCCATACCACACCATCGGCAGCCTCGATAGTTTTAACGTACATCATTCCACCTACCCGGCGGGTCTTCAGTGGTACTAGGGTTCAAAACTACGGCATTGTCTCGACTCATTGAACTCGTAACCGTAATCACCAGGCTACCACGGCTGCTCGCTTTCAGGAGGGGAAAATCACGAAATTAGTATGGTGTAGCAATGAATTAGGAAGTCGCATGTAAATCTCAACCTCCCAAAATAATTCTCATGAATTCTCAGGTGGTTCGATTATTCACATTAAGCCAGACATCAGTTAAGTGGCATACAGATGGGGATGGGAGACTTCAAACTCCTTCGCAATAGGGAAATAACGTTTTTTTACCGTCGAAAATACCCTTCAACGCCTTCGTTTACGAGTTTCCCTCCAAAACAGGGGTCTGTGTACGATATTACACTGATTAATTCAGAAAATTAGAGTTCTCTACAGCAATTAACAATTTACATATTTTATTTAGTTAATTCTTATACGTAATGTATACTTTATTTATTCGAAAAGTGGTGAATTTATGATCATTTTATCTAAATATATTGCTCTTTCATGGAACTTTTCCAAATGAATTGTGGGCTTCGCAAAACAAAAAAGAAAAAAAAATTATCCTTAGAATGAGAAAATAACTCGTTCCGTTTCAATTCTAAATTCATTTAACTTTAATTATGAAAGATATATTCACCCGAGAAAAATAATTACATTTTCAATGAGAACCGTGCGAATTAAAAGTATACAAAACATTACTTATATTCCGTAAACGCCTAGGCGAATAAAAGTTAAGACAATACCAAAAATCTAACCCACTACAGTCACAGTGAAATCCATTCCCTCCAATCACCGAAACCATTTTTCAAATTCAAAAGATCAAAAATCAATTACCGTTCTTCACCGGCAACAGGCTGTGTGCGCTTAATTACAAACTTTTATACACAGTCTGGCTTGCGCGTTTACTTTTTGAATATATCCAAAACGGAGTTGCGCACGTGTTCTACATCTCAACTCGGCCATATTCACAGCCGAACGAATTTATTTTATGCTAATATTTTTATCGCATCTCTGACACAGGCAAACACCTTCTTTTTAAAAGACATTCAGAAAACAGAATCGGCATAGAAAATGGAGTCCCATTCTTCCACGATGCAAATTAAGGCAGGATTGAGCAACGCGAGCGCGTGGGGGGTGGGGTGGGGGAAGGTTCAGAAAACAGGAACAAACAAAAGATAAAACGCGAGCTAGCATCTTTTCGCATTAGAGGGTCTCCTTTTGTTTAGCGAGAGAGAACAGAATAGAACGGCAACCCCTTTCCACACACCCTCTCACCTAGCATTGAACAGTGGAACACAATAACGAATAAAAGTTGATTAATTTTTGGCATTTTTCTTTGTCAATCAAATAAACCTTACTTCTCTTAGAGAAACGAAATCAAATCAGCACACAAGAATGAAATGCTGAAATGAAAACGTTGGGAGGGAATTAAAAAAAAATACACATAACACACACCTATATACACACACATCCCCTCAAAATAAAAGACAGATTTGCGTATCTATGCTAACGTTTGTTCGCAATGTAAAAGGAAACCGAGGATATTTTGATACATTTTCCCTTTGTTAAGAACAGATCAATGTGTGTATCCGTTCGCATGGAAAATGTGCTGCGGATACTTCGATTCAATATATAATTCTTTGCACACCTCGGTAAAAGCTGGGGAAATACGTTTTGGAGAGCGAGAAGTTTTCTCCTATTTTTCACTGCAAGTTTGGATTTGAATCCATTTGGCTTAACAACTGATTAACTCTTTTGTGTTCCCTTTGCAAAGAGGAAAATGCTTTGAGAATGGCGAAAAATTGAAAACGCCCTGAGCGAAATTCAAATGTTAATAAGCCTCAGCCGAAGTATAATGCACGATTTAAGTTCGGGGCTTACCATGGCATTCAAAACACAGGGGACATTTTTCTATAATTTTAAATTACCGCATAATTGGAAGAATATATGTATGAAGACCAGGAAAGAGTAATGGATTTTTATAATGCAAACAAAACAAGAATGCATTTTTACAATAAACTGGAAGGTAAACACCGCGAAAATGTATACAATGCAACCCATAGCTATTTTTCTCGAATTAATTTGCGCATAATAAGGGATCTACAATACTTTAGGGACATTAGAATAACCAAAAGACTGTATTTAACCTAACATAGATAAACATTAAAACTGATTATTGATAACAATACACTGCAATGAATCAAATGCTTCTAACAAACGTAAAATATTTTCTACTATATTACGACGATTTTGTGAATCATAAAAATTGTAACACACTATATATAAGAAAGAACATCATATATTTCAACTAGTTTTCCACGCTTCTAATACAACTATTATAATATTTAAATGACGTGCATTGAAATTACTAACAATAATACGGCTTCATGTCTTTATTACAATGAATGCTAAAAAAATTACTACAATTAGGCTTTCAAAACACTGAAATGCTTTAAAGAGATGCAATTTATAATGTTATAAAGCGGTAGAACATTTTTGCGAAGTGTAAACATATTCGGTGTTTTAAATAAAGAATTGAGCGTTATTTAAAAGGTAGCTGAATTATTTCACTCACTGTTACATAGAATGAAATGAGTAGAAATGATCTACCATGGAAGTTAAATAAAGATCATTTCTATTTAAATTTTCTATTTAAACAGAATCGGTGGCTGCAACTTATAGACGCATTTCTAGGAAAATTCAAAGCACATCGACAGTACATGAATAGTTTCGGAAAGCAAATTATTTCTCCTAACTTATTGAAATGTACATTTTTCATCAATAGAGTGAGGAATTAAATATTTATGCTCTAGATGAGAAACAATAAAGATTTGGATTCTAAAGATTTAAATTGATAGTTTAAACTTCGGAAGTAAAAAAAAAAAAAGATAGATGTTTCACTATCTATAAACATAACAGACTGAGATATTAGATTAGATTAGATTTTTTAGATATTAGAACCAGTTTTATTGGTTAATCTTTCCCCTTCTTTTTATATTACTAAGCAAAAATCCAATAGAATATAATGGATAGATGCTCTGAATCAGTGGCGCCCACAGGAATTTTCCAATGGGGGGAGGTCGGAGTCGAAAGTCCACCATTTTCGTACCAAGCTCCACTAAGCCACCCAACATATTCTTTTGATTAAGTCGATTGTCGGGAACGAAAAACAGTAAAAAATAAATTATTAAAGAAATAATTAGCATTAATGCATAAAATTAATTATAAATAACAAACACTTAATTAAATTTTACATACTGCATACATAGCCTTATAATCAATTAGAGAAAAAAATCAAAGGTAATGGGGATCCAGACCCGGGGACCACTCCCCGCCACTGTTCTGAAACCATTATTATTTAAAAGATGAAGTACTAATAAATGCATTCGAAAATATTTAAATAATGTCTCTAATAAATGAAAATAAGCCAGTTATTGCCAAAATCTGCGATATAAATACATGTTCAAAGCTTGACATATTCGTAGCACATACACTCATACATACACACAATTGCATTCGACCAAAACAATTAAAAATTGTGTTTCAATCATAAATTGTAAAACTTTCAATTCAATAAAATGAATTTTTCTTAACGAATAGTTGAATATTCTTAGTATGACTGTTTCCTTAAAATTGCTCATATATTTAAATACTTAAAGTTCTTATACAACATATCGTTGTTCGGGTTTTACGCAGAATTAATCCACCGTCTCATCATAAAGAGAATCAAACAAGTCTCTCGGAACGATTTTAAATCCAATTCATCACACCATATGAGTGTACAGCATATTCTAAAAAGCACAGGTTTAAAAGAAATTAATATTCGAAAGCATTAACGATTTTTTTCCCTACTATGCGTGCTATTTTAATTTGTATAAACTGCATGCGAATAAATATGATCTTTTAATTTTAAATTGGCAACATTTTGATAAATTTATAAAAGTATTTGATACTTTGTATGTGTATAAAAATTTGCTTCTCCAATGAAATAAAGACGTCAAGTAATAAGTACATATTTCGATTTTTCACAGCCACGGTAGATATTGTATTTACAAACAAAAGTTGTTTATTTTCAAGAATTTCGTTACGAGTATTGTTAAAAGCTATGGATTAAATCTTCAATATAGAAAATTCCGTCAAGAAACATTTTTTTTTCTTACCTTTTGCATTTGTCAAATACTTATATAAGTAAAATTTACTATGAAAAGCGTATTAAATACATAGAAAAAAAATTTATAAATTGAAAGCATGATGTAAAAATATGTGCATGTTGTATATAAAGCCCTTAAAACATTTAGTATTAAAAAATAATAATGTTTTAAAGTGGTCAATATCTCACATTATAACCAGAAGAAAAAAAGGTACAAAAGAGATAGAGAGAAACAGAATACAAAGGAAAAAGTTAAATTTTATTTACTGTAAAGAGTGTTGATAAAGGGATAATACTTTACGAAACTTGGAAAAGTACCATAAAATGCAACTTGATAAAAATTACAAATAATACTATATCAATTTGTTTTCATAAACATATTTATACAGAAGAAAAAAAAGTACCTAATGTATACTGTAACTATAAATAATGATAAAGACATGGTTTTGTTTTTAATCCTTGCTTAAGAAACCCCTGACTATGAGATTAATTAAGAATAAAGAAGTATATTTAGTAACGAAGCTGTAAACGTATCAAGGAAAAAAATGTATATTATTAGATGATAGATTGAATCATTTGTATTCTCAGAATCTTGTTTTCCTTTCTAAAATTGATATGAACCATCCTTGAATAGCAGTGAAATTTGAACTAACCAATTACTTTTGTTAATCAACCTTTGTCTCCAAACTGCATTATGATGATAATAATTATAAAAAAAATTTATTTAGAAGGAAAAAATTCTATGAAATAAAAACATATTCTCCATAGTAACCTAAAGTAGATTTTAAAGTAAATTCTAATAATTCGTATTCAGAACGGAAATGAACTTAGAGAACACGTTTGAATAAATCAAATCATACACGGTACACACACACAATAAATCTTCGATCTGCCTATTTTTTTCTAAACATACTTAAGAAACAACGAAAACACATCCTCGTATTCGTAATTAATTGTTTTCTTCTAGAAACTAGACATTTTAAACACATAATTAGGTTTGCAATTTTTTTTTTTTTTAATGTTTACTGATTAAGAATTTGTAAAATCTTATTTAAAAGAGATAGCGAATCCTATTGCTTACAGCATGGATTAAATAATGAATGGATTTTTTCCCCCAATCTTCACTGTCTATCAGCAGCTTTGAAAATTTTCATGATTATTGAACAGTAAGCTAAGTTGTAAAGAAGAATGGACTGCACAAAAATGCAAAAATTTTCTTTTAACATTATTTGTATGCTGTATTTTAATCTAATTCTCATTTTATCTAATTCATTTTAACATATTTATAATTAAAAAAAAATATATATCAGTATCGCTAGTATTAAACTAAAATTGTAACTCTCTAAGTAATAGCATGTAACGTATTTTGGTTGTAAACAACTAAATTGTATCAAAATAATCAACCTTAATTTATTAAAAAAGGAATATTCATTGATAACATCTGAATCTGTTTAAATATTAAGTCTGATTGCGCGTATAAGATAGATCTTTATAAATACTTATCGTCACATTTTTGCAAGCTTTTATGCAAACGGTATTTCAATTGCTTCATTTTAATAAATTTATTTGTATTAATATTTTCAATGAAACTAAAATTCTAATCACTGTCACTAACATAATCAAATAATTTAAAATGGAATAATTTTAATTAAATTATTTTAGCGAAATTTATATAAAGGCTCTTTACTATTACTAACATTCGATATGAATGTTAATGCATAAATTACCGTTAAATCCATTATTTTATAGAATAACTAGGTATTTCATGAAATAACCTGAAAAGTCAGTTAAAGAATATAAAATTTTTGAATTCTACGGTTTAATTAGGTATTCTATAGAATAACGATTACTTGAACGTTTTGTACGAAATATAGCACTCTAAAATTCTTTGAGCTGGCTTAGCTGCTTTTAGTCAATTTTGAACCACTTATATCTGTCAGCTGATGTAAAAAAAAATGTGTAATAGTAAAAAATGTGCTTGTTTCAAAAATAACATGCAATGCAACTCAAAGTGTCATCACAGCAACCCTAGCTCTAATAAATAATGAAAAGTAAAATAAAGGTATTTCATAAAATTCAAATTAATACTTTCTTTGTAATATTTTGTCTGAAAAAGTTTACACAATGTTTTTATGAAGCTATAATATTTCTCCCCGGCATGTATTTTTTTATAGTAATTAAATATAACTATTTCTGCAACATATTCTTTTTATTTCTTTTCTGTTTAACCAATATTAGAAATATGAGCAATAGTAAATTATATCATCTGCTTTTCTTTATTATTTTTCAATTAATCATCCACAATATATAAGAATGAAATGTACTTTTCGAGAGATTTTAGCTATTTATAATCAATTAATTTATAAATTAACTTTGAAATTGTTTATTTTTCACTTTAACGGTGTATCATTAGTAATTTCATAGAATAACTCGGTGAAGTATGAAATTTTTCATGTATTATATACTCTAACAGACTTGTCTAGTTATTTCATGAAATTCCAAGTTATTCTATGAAATAACTGACTCATACACTTTAATGGCAACCAGTGGCACACACAAGGGGGGTCCTGGGGGTCTGGACCCCCCCAAAGCCCTTGACTTTTTTCCGATTGGTTATAATTCTAAGTATATAATACGTAAAATTTAATTAAATATTTGTTATTAATGATTAATTTTATGAATTAATGCTAATTATTTAT
>BMAV01027213.1:192904-209541 GCA_019973955.1 Trichonephila inaurata madagascariensis | reverse complement strand
CCCCCCCCCCCCCCCGAAAAATTCTTGTGTGCGCCACTGATGAGTACTGAGTAGTTTATTGTGAAATTTATTTTTTGCAACATTTCACAACCCAACTGTCTTTCCTCGAAATGTCGAATCAGTCCAATCCGAACTTTTTTCCCTGTATCCCGCTTTATCTTGCTCTTTAATTCCGGCAGTATATGGCTTAAGAATATGCTAAATGTGTTTGACTTTTTTTTCCTTTTAACTGTTTAGTATGTGTGCTATCATCTCAATAAATGTTAAATAATGCTAAAATGAAGTCCAGTAGCTGACTGATAGTGAATCCCACTTCTACGTCACAGGTCCATGGTTCAAATCCCGGGCTGGGCAAGGTCGATTCAGCCTTTCATCCCTTCAGTGGGTCGATAAATGAGTACGAAGCTTGCTTGAGAACAGAACACTAGGGGTTTCGCGTCAGCCTGACCACTTGACCGAAACATCTGCACATACACTCTAGCGCCTAAAATCACGTAAACTGACATAGCCCTCATGAGATTGGTCCTCATGGGCTGTTGCACCACTGAGTTCAGTTCAATAATAAAATGTGTGTTTCCTTTTTTTAAAAGAAGTTACTTTAGCTTTTTACCTATAAAAAAGTTCAAATACCTAAACTTCATTCCTCTTGTGGCAGTATTCATCATATAAAACTCACTTTTTATTTTATTTTTTTCTTCATCTAATGCTATAGAACAGCTTTTCCACATAGGTAATCTTTGAAATTCAGAAAAAAAATGGGTTTTTTTTTGTGTTCTCCCTAATGTAGAAAATTAAAATTCTTAAAAAAAAAAAATAAAATAAAAAAAATATTTAAAAACTACTCTATTTCGAAAAAAAATATATATTTATGCATACATTTTTTTTAATACCAGAAACTTATAATTTTCAAACAATTATTTGTTTAATATGAAATTTAGGTTCAATGTCTTGCTCAGAATCAACTTGGGAAAAATCTTTGGGCTTCTAACTCAAGATCCCCATCATTAAAAGAAGCCTTTAGTATTTTCTTGCATTTATATCATAATGCACACTCCAGCCGCCCCCCCCCCTTCAATTATCCCGTCACGGACTTTCTTTGCCGGACAGAGTAAAACAAACACCGAAAGCCGGCCACCACAAGATGTGAAAATGCAAATATTAGATTTAAAATCAGCTCAATATTCATATTGTCAATTAGAATATACTTTACGTCATCCACTGTCTATCGCAGAAGCAACTTTTGCTGAGAGAAACTTTTTGTTTCTTTCGGGCGAGCTTGTGGTGAGAGCTGCCAGTTAGGCGGTCGATTAAGGAATCCGGCGACTTCGACAAGCGACAAGGGGAAGGAAGACACGTATAGAAAAAGAAAGATATTTACCCGGGTGGAAGTCTTTTGGGCCTCCGAGTGATTCGCGACCCTAATTACGTCATAAAAATAATGCGACGCGAGGGTAAACAAAAAGGGGGGGGGAACAGGAGGTTCCCGTCATACGGACCTAACCCGGGGCAACTGCGCGATAGGAATACATATTTGCCCAGGGACACCTTTTGAACCAATCAGGGCGTTTAAACAGATTTGAGGAACGTTCGAACGGTCCCGTTGACAAAGAAAAGGTACCCCCGTAAGAAGGAGAAAAAAAAAAGGAAAAAGGGAGAAGAAAGAAAAAGGTGGAAGAAAACACACACACATATATATAGTAATAAAAGGAAAGAAAAATGTCTCATGAAAAGGAGTTCTGGCTCAACAGAAGTCCGTGCACTAATGACTAGAGTTATTAGTTTAGCCAACAATGACATGGCCGCGAGGACAGGGAACGAGATAACTGACAAATTACCGACACGGCGCATGCGCCGCGAAATCTATCCTTAACAATGCCACGCGTTCGACGTAGGTGGAGAACTGACAAGACATGGTTCCTTTATCGGCAAGGCGTTGTTATGAGGATGGGAGCCGGGTTTGATGACGATACATTAAGGAAAGCCGTTTGTTAAAAAGAACTTCCAGTCCTTCACCCACCCCACCCCGCAAAATGGAAGGCTTTCCAATAGATAACGACTTAACCAAATGACAGTGTTTTGTTACGCCTGCAGGTTGTCTCTCATTACAAAAATCTTACTTCAACTCCCTCCATTCTGCCTACCCCCGCCAACAACGCCAAATTTTAATTAAAAACGAAATGCCTTGAGGTGAACGAGGGTATTGAATATTGAATGGCAAGGGATAGGGTCTTGTGATCCACAGTAAAGATCGTAAAGCCTTCAGCAATGCCCCCTAAATTTTTCGCCAAACAAACGCGCTAACGACGATGTGCCATTTTTTTTTATCGTTCGCTTATTTAGTCGCACGCATCTGTAACGTCCGTTTTTGTTATTGCGCTGGAGAAATTGATAAGACACAATGACAATTTTCTTTTCTCCCTGTCTCCGTTTTTTTGTTCTTACTGATTTTGTTTAGAATCGTAGCAGGGAACAATGAGTAGCAATGTCGTTAAAGGTGACTCAACGTCGTTCTTAAATGGGCAGATACTTTGATTGTGTTTTCTCGGTTAAGGAGAGCTAATGCCGAGGGGTGGGGGAGAGGAAGACGGAATCAACATGACCATTTTTCACTTCACTTCAGTTTCGGCAGTTAATTATTTGAAATGTTTTTTCTTTTAAACACAAAGAGCTCAAGGCCTTTGAAAGCATGAAAGTTATTTTTCTTAGGCCTTTTCAATCGCTCCCGTTTCTCCACGGGGAAAAGTGTTAGAATAAGAAAAATTTTCTTTCATCTCAGTAACAACACATTCATTTTCCAAAAGACGAATTTACAATTTTGAAAATAAAGAAATAAAACTATATTTTTTGTGAATTGGATCCCATTTTACGAATCATATTTTGAAACTGTTAACTATATATTATATGCAAATACTGTCGTGGTACCTCCTCCTCATGTTGGTTAAGGTGAAGATCTCGCTGATTGTTGGGGTTCCCGGAAAGATCCGATGGCACCGATTAAATTGAACAACAAATGATTACAAATAGGTATTTGCAATAATTTACTTTTATTGATTTAACCTTCTAAAACCGATTACGCGATATTCGGACAAGCGAAATGGTAAGAAGTAATAGATTCTTACCTGAAATGAGACGCAACCTCTGAAACTTGCCAAAGAGAAATTCCACGAGATCTTCAAATTCTAAAGTAGCGACGCACTAGAATTCAGACAATATTAGAGTTGCGATATTATCCATTACATTTAATATTCTCTAAATCCGTGACTATTTATATACTATCTGGTAGTGACGTTCATTTTCGAAGAGGAGTTATTCAGTCTTAAAGAAACAGTTTGGCTGGACGGGGAAAAAACCAAATGAGAGAAGATAGATCTCGTCGATAGCCCAATGGGTACAATAACATATTAATTATAAAAGAAATATTTATATTATAGATAAAGCTACCGAGATTGAAGAAAAAAGATGAGATGTGTCAATTTAGGACAACTAGAGTATTGCTGAGGATTTAATTGTAAATATAAATATTTTTTGAGTTATTATAGATATTTAAATTAGTAGTTAATCTGACGGCTCTTCTAGCTTAGATCGAATTTATATAGTAATTTGATATAAAAGTTTTGTTTTCATGAATATGTCTCCTCATTTGGATCACCATCACCCATCCGCGGGTAAGAGTTGGCGGTAAGTCTAATATGTATCCGTTTATTTATTAAAAAATAACTTATAAATACCTTTATTTTTTTAGAAAATTAATTTATTTTTACTGTTGGGCTTTTGCTGATGACATTGATATCATCGCTCGAACACCCACTTATCTTTAGAGAAAGAAGCCCTCAGGATGGAACTGAAAATCAATGGGAATAAGACCAAGTACACATGCCTTGCACTAAATCATGTTTTAACAATTCTCATTTTAAAATTGAAGAGTATAGTTTTGAAGTTGTTGACAGCTTCACTTATTTAGGTTCGGAAATTAACAATGGAAACGATTGTACTACTGAAATCCAAAAGAGAATTACTGTGGCTAATAGATGTCTTAATGGAATACAAAAATACATGAAATCAAAAGAAAAACAAAGGTTTTATTGTATAAAAGTCTTTTAAGATTAGTATTAACTTATGCATGTGTAACTGGGTCCATGTCTCGAACAGATGAGAACATGATAAGTATCTACGAATAGAAGATTTTAAGATTCATTTTTGGAGGAATTCAGGAAAATGGCACATGGCAAAGAAGATCAAATTTAGAGCTCGATCGATCATTTAAAGAATCTGACATTGTTAACTTCACCAAAATACAATGAATTAAATGGGCAGCTCACGTTATCAGAATGAACGAAGACCGCAACACTAAAAAAGTCTGCATTGCTCAACGAAGAAAGGGCAGGCCAAATCTCAGATGGATTGATGGCCTAGAAAAAGATCTCCTAGTTTTAAGAACTAGGGATTGGAGAACACTGGCAGGAAGAAGGCTGACCTGGAAAAGGATTCTTGAGAAGGCCAAGGCCCACCCTGGGCTGTCATGCCACTGAGGAAGGAAGGAATTTATTTTACTACAGCCTTATTATTGCAAAAGTATTAGAAAATTTTTTAAAAAATATTATATTATTATTTTCAAATTAATTACTTATTTTGTTTTCAATAAATATGTCATAAGCTCGCTACACTAACGAAAATACGATGCAACAACCAGAAATGAAAAAGAATAACGTGACATCCCAAAGCACAAAATAGATAAAGCACGAGAATGAATCCAACTGTCATCGCTAGCAACTTCTGTGAGCTCATTCAAACTCTATCGGTGACGACAAACTAAATATTAATTTATTGTGTTGATTCTCAGAAGCACAGAAGGATCCCCACGTGATCTTTAAAAGACTAAACCTAACCCATTTTCCAAACCGCGAGATATATCTCCGATAAAAATCTTCCTCCTCCCTTCTCGACCGCGAGATCAACAAATCACGGAGGGAATCCGAATTCTTATCTGCGGGGGCTATTGAAAATCCAAAACCCGGCATTTAAAGCTAACAGTTTAAACAGGCGTTCTAATAAATCACCACCTTCTCCTCTTAATCATATTAAAATCCCGCAACACTTTAAAGCAGCGGGCGTAGCCGCCAAACCGAAATAATAATTGCATCGGCCACCGCCAAGGCGTCCTTTCTCTTGCAGATGGATCCAGATTATGATGATCACGGATGCAGCACCGGGCGTTATCAATCTCCTAATCAGCAAAGGGGACTGAAAACGCTTTAATGCATTGATTTCGTTGAGTCCGATGAGGCTGGAAACGTCAATTGTCCCAAGGAACGGATGGTTTTGATTTGTAGGATATATTAGTTTGATGTATAGATGTTTCTGGACTTCTAATTACAGTGGTTGTGGTTCTGCTTGGCTTGATTAACGGGGGAGGGCGGGCAACTGAAGAGGATTGATACTTTTCAGAAAATCGAAGGCAGTTGGCGACCCACAGAAATCGAACGTTTCCCCTAATGATTGTGATTTATTCAGTTATCTTGCGGTGGGCAGTTTTCGGAGGAATCCATAGCGGCAACCGTTATGAATGAGGTCTGCAATTAGGATGTTTCACTTCACTGATGCGGAGCGGACGGAGGATCGGTTGATGCAGTAAAAATTCAATTATCCGCAATCTGCGACGGGAAAAGTACCGGTCAGCCAGTCGATGAAATCCAATTTAATTAAGTACGCTTTGCCGTGTCTGGGAGGTGGATTTTATAGTTGTGCCCCCGCCCGCCACCATCAACATATTTTCAACCCGATGAACAAATCTGTTTTAATGCAATTTTCTAATCTACTCGATTTTATCGTACGGAAATCTATCTTCGGTTGCGGTGTCCCGGAAGATTTCTCTTCAGTTACTTTGCATGCGTTTTATAAAATTGGCATGAACACGTACTTAAATATAATATGTATTAGTTAGATATGTTTATTAAATTGATAATACTTCCATGAAAAGCGATTTTGTCTACAGAACTTGACCTCAGACACAGGAAATCTAATTAATCTAAACATAAGCGGATGGTCAAAATATGATCTAAATAGGAGTAAAGACTTCCCCATAGGTCATATTATCCATTATTGCTCTGAACATTTTAGAGCTAATAATCAATTTGTCAGTTTTTAGTGATAAATATAGCAATGCAGTAGCACTGTTCTATATTTTTTTAAAAATTAGAAAACAAGTGTCTGCGGTTTTTAATATTTAGTTTGTTTTTTATTCAATGCTTTGTAAAAAAATTTCCATTCGCAATTAAAAACAATCTGCAGCATTTAAATTTCCTACACAAGTTTTCAGTCCTTAAGAAATAATTTGAGTCAAAAAAACTAAAATTTGTATGATGTCTTAGAAACGCTTAAGTCTCATTGATGTGTAACAAAGTCGAATTACATTTAAAAAAAGTATCAGCGATTAGAGATCACCGCGAAATCAAATAAATAACGAATGTGCCTCGAAACGATTCTTTCCCCTTTTGAATGATTTTACAGAACGTTTAAATAACATTTCTAAGGTTTTCCAACAATGTATCACATTTGTAGCAATTATCTCAATTTTCATTTCCAGCCCCAGTAGCATTTAACAGCCAAATTCAAACAAAAACTTCAAAAGTATTTGTGCTCTGCGTGTCGCCATCTGGTGTTGGAAAAAAGAACATCACAAAAAAGTTTTTATAAAAAAAAAAATGATTTTAATGAAGAAACATTTAGTGCATTGTATGTATTTTTCTTTTTTTCTAGTTTTAGTTGTACAAACTAAAATTTTTTAAGTCGTTAATGACATTACAAAGTAAAAATAAAACAATTTAATTATCATGACAAATTTTAAAGTACCTTTAATTATAATTTACAAAAAATGATTTGCTTAAAATTATTTAACTAATTTAAAAGTTTCATTCCTAAATATTATCTGTCAGTTTGATTTTTCCGCTTGCATCTTAACAAATCGTTTCTTTCATTTGCTTGGCTCAAGTGATCTGTAAAAATGTTTTCGCGACGTATTGAGCATCATTGCAGGAAAACCAATTCTTGGGGAAAGTTCAGCTAATAGTAACACCTCTAAATTTATAAAAAGAAGTTTGTATTGGATCGAATAAAACAACAACAACAAAAAAGTATTCTACACTAATATAAAAAGTTGCTAGTTACTTTAATAATGTAATAAATTTACTTTCGGAGGGAGGGGGTAAAAAAAAAGTTCTTAACGTTCCTTAATAACTGACCTTTGTTACTCTTATAAAGTTCATATATGCATGATAATCTTACAGAAATAAAAAATGTGCAGTTATTTCTTTGATTGACAATTTTTAAAATTCTTTTAACAAAATGAAGGAAGTATGGGCTATAAAGAAGTATGTTTCTATATAAATATTTCCTAAAATAATTCATTTATTATGACTGAATTTCGAGAAATTTTCATATGTTTGAGGAATTGATTAATAATTCTACGTATTGTGAAATAACCCAAATATTACTGTTTTTGATAATAAAAAAAAATCTAAAATTTTTTTTTCTGATTAATACTTTTCCAGAAAATTCAGGCTAATCATAGTCGACAAGTTTTCACCTTTCCTTTTGGACAGTGTGATTTTGTTTTTAATTTAAGTTTGATAATGGATTCAGAACAAAGTGGGAAATCGCTAAACTTTTATTAGAATTAGCTACTTTTTTCATTGCTCTGTTAAAATTAATTGAATTTTTTTTTCATAGAATGTCATACTTTTCCTCCATATAATAACTGATAAAATATTAAATACTCTGATAAAATTCCATGTATAAGAGTCACATGTCACTAAATAAGTTTTATAATTATATGCAGTTTAAATCTTGCAATTAGGTTTTGTTAGTCTAGTAAATATTTTTCCACATTTTAGACTTAAAATATCAGCAGTGTTACAGTTACATTTATAACGAGTACTAAAAACTGTGGAAATTTAAATTAATTACTTTACACTTTATCTAAGTAAATATTTCAATCTAATATACATAAAATGGATAATTTTATCTTCCTTTCATAAAAACGACTCAACTGATCTTCATTGGAATTAAAATGATCATTCTTATGAAATGTTCAGTTGGTTGTAATATTTTAATCTCAAACTTAAGCAATGCATTTAAAAAAAAAATTAACAATATTTATTAATAAATGATATAAATTTCACTAACTTTCAGAAACTAACTAAACTGCACTTTTTTTTGCTGACGCCTTTTATCCACTCAAATATTGTTCTTTTACTTTCTGAGAAGAATTTTTAAAAATAATTCTAAATCATTTTAAATAATATGTAACATATAAATCAGACTCGAGTAAAGTAGTAAGTTCATTTTCCTAATAAAAATTTCGACATTACTGTACTTAGAACAGCGTCTTTCAAACTGTGGGGCGCGCCCCCTTAGAGGGGCGTGATAACTTTACGAGGAATGTGCGAGCATACTGTAAAGTCGAAAACGAAAGATTATTTAAAATATATATATATTAATTTACTGAAAGTAAGCAAACAAAATACATTCTGAGATAGTAACAAATAAAATACCCCCCCCCCCCTTACACTGATATAATACACTTGTAAATGTATCAGTACTGTATAATGTTTTTTATAATTAATTTAATAATAGTACGTTAAGAACAAGCTTAATAATTACCAGCGACCCCATAGGCTTGTCATATATAGGATTATATACAAAAATTAACTCTCATCGTGATAGTTTGTACGGTTTATAATTAATCTTTTAACTGCCGATGAAAAGTTACGCGATTCGCTCCCCAATGCCATCGTTTTCCAAGTAGACGCGCGTGTTTGATGTATTGGGAGGGAGAAAGAAAAGGAAAATAAATAAATAAATCCACAAATCCTCTGAACTAAGTAAATCCTTCGCAAACACTGTCAAGCCTTCGGAATAATTTCGTGGATGGCAGTGCACAAAAAATATCGCACTTCGAAAAGACGTATAAATACGTCTGGGACAATTAATGCTTTGGCTGAGCGAGACTTTTATATACCTGGTGACATTTAAGAGGATAAATTAGTATTGTAGCCTTAGCTTAAAAGTATAGTGTTATTGAATTGAAATACATCGTTATTGTATTGAGGGTGATGGGCGAGGGAAATTATGGTTGAATATTGGGTCGCAAATATTGAAAGTTTGAGAAGCACTGCCTTACGAGATTCATCTTCATTATGAAACTTTATTCTAACATCGGAATCTTACAAAATAACCAATTTATTGAAATAAACAAAAATCTATCAAATCCTAAGCAACTAATTAAGCTAAACTGATATCTGATTCTGGAACATTGTGTCAAAACGCGGCATCCGCCACAGACTAACCATTCCCTTATCAGCACTCCATCCTGTAACAGTTCCACGACATCTGTCTTTTGAAACAGGACCTCATCGGATGGCATGCCACTACAACATGTCCCTGCTCTCACTCTTGGCTAATACAAAAGATAAACAGGCGCAATTTTTCCCACAGAAACGACAGGAATCGCGCCATAAATCGCCTTGTCTTGTCCTCCAACTTTTAAGAACGCACAAAAAGAAAATTAAAAGAGAGAGAAATAGAGAAGAAGAGGGAAAAAAACGCTGAGGGGCGGGCAAGAAGAACTCAAAGCCATCGATATCTATATTTTACTCGACGCCAAACGTAAATCCGGGTCTTAAATTACCACTGAATGGGCACAATGACACTTTTTTTCTGAGTCGAGGGGGGGGGGAGGGGGGCAGGGATAGAATTTTTCGTGGGAGAATTGGGGATAACCTAAGAGCGTGTTTTTGAAGCTACCTGGTGGGCAATAAATCCTCAACGTCGTTCCAAACGTCAGTCTTCAGTCGGAGGGAAATATCATGAATAAGAGGTGACGTCACGTGATTTCCCCTACGCAATGGTTAGGGAAAAATCACTCTTTCGCAACACAATTCCCTTTCTTCGTTCTGAAGCATAGCTCACGAATATATCAAAAAACCTGGCATATATTTCAATTATTACAATAGTACAAAAGACGGCAATATAATGTAACAAAGTAGGAAAATTTTTGAAATCTCAGTATTTTAAGGCAACTGGAATTGTTCCTTTTTTTAAATATATATATATATATACAAAAGAACGGCCGGTATATTTTTGAAACGTGATCGGCATGTGTGAGAGGGTAAACCATCTGTCAAGAATCGTAAACTTAGAAAAAAAGAAAACTAAAATTGCGATTAAAACATTTAGTTAAGATTTTTAAAATTTTTTTATTAGAGATTCAAAAATATTTTTCCTACTCATTACCATACGCAACAAGTATTCTTATCAGATTTATGAGAACACACGATTCAAGAAAAATTAAGTCTACTTAAATCTTATATTAATAAGTAAATGCTATTTGAATGAAACTAAGAAATATTATATGAATTCATAAAAATTGTTACATATTTTCTTTATCATTATTATACTAAAAAACACGAATCTTTCCCTAATGATTTTCATAAAACAGATTTAATTTGCAAATATGTGTCAAGGTACCTCTTTTCCAATATAATACTTTCAAGTAAAAAAAAAAAGGAATTATTACAAAAAATGTTCAACTTTTTTCTGAGGAGTAAACTTGAATAATTAATAGAATAAGCACAGCGTAAAAGCAATTCATGCAATAATCTCATAGACATATGTAATAATTCACCCCTTAAATTTTCTCTCAAGCGATTTCATTTAATTCATATAATGTGTTCTTGAGCCCTCCAAGACTGCCCATCCAGTATAACGGTTAGTGACGTTGACTTTTGCGTCATAGGGCCTGGGTTCGAATCCCTGAGAAGGCATGAATGTTTGTAAATGTATAGTGCCTTTATGGCAAGGGGTATATAGCCGTCGAGCCTTAAGTCCTCTCGTGAGACCGGGGGAAAGGGAAAATAAGGGTGGGAGGTTCCTGACCACCTCCAGGGTTTTTCCCTCAAAATTGGGGTGGAACCGAGACAAATCATACAGTCACCTATATGAAGCTCAAAGCTACGGATAGCGATAAGCGTACATTTAGCCCTTTGCCACAATGAATTTCGTGGGCCTCGATCTGACCGTTCGTCAGGTGGCATTAGAAACTACAACAGACTTTATGTGATAATTAATTTTTAGTTTATTAAATTAACGAGAAATATTCCGCTAATCACACACACACACTACTTAATCATTTAAAAAACTGCCTCGTTCCCGTTTTTTAAGACAAGATGATGCAACATTGCTTCATCCGTGTATTCTGACCAATTCACCTTAACGGGAATTATATGATTCTAAAAGCTTCCTATCAGGGATACTATAAAAGCAAAGATCACCGGAGCAAACAAAGAATGCTTTTATGTATCGTTTTAATGTCCACGTGCATTTGTGCTTCGTCGCTATTGGTGTTGTTTGTGTTTTAATTAAATAAATAAATGTGCAAATGAAATACACGAAAGTCTCCTCAATCCTTCACAAATTACAAAAAAATTAATAGATTTTCCAGTAAAATGTTATAAATAAGAGACATCTTTACAAATATAAATATATATATATATATATATATGTAATGAACTCTTAAATCTTAACTAATAAATAAATCTTGAAATAAATACAGTGTCAAAATCATACATATTCTAAGGTAATTGCTTCAAAATTATATATGTTCTAGATTTATTATAAAAAGATTACGATGGGAAAAAAGTGATTCCGTTAAAATTGAACTATTCCCTCCCCCTCCCCCCCCAAATAATAATTGCTTTAAATGTTTAACAAAAATCCCACTGACACGTGAAGGGGGGGGGGAATGAAATAAATTCTTTGCTACAGATTTTAAGCTCAGATAAAACTAAAATAAAAATTAACCAGAGTTTCCAATTCAATCGAGACCTACAGCCACCAATATCTCCACGCTTTCCAGAAGAATAAAATCGAAGAATGACTCGAAAATATTTCCAGAAGTCTTTTACAACCAATAAAGGGGAAAAAGAAAGGGAAAAAAACTGTAGGGGAAAAAAAAGCAGAGAGAAAGAAAGAGCCCATCACCTGTCTTGAAGTACAAGTCATTTTAGGATGGACAATACAATGGACGGACAGACATACGGCCGTCGAGGTGAAAAGTGAGAAGTTGTAGAGCCATAAGTCACCATCCAGAAGTCATGCATTATTCAGGAAACAGGGAAAACGTCGGGTCTCGAGCTGATAGATATGAGGACGAGGGATGACGAGACAACGACGCATACATGGATGGGGAAAAATTACTCTCCGCTGTCCTGCAGAGTTGTGGGCTCGTATTTCTTTTACGTCCATGTTGCCTGTAGGTGGAATGGTAATTTAGGGATGTTGTATGGAGCTCTTATATCCCTTGAGCGCTTCAACCGCTGCATGTCCAGAATTGTGGCGGCGGATTGTTTTCAAGTGATGGTGTCCATCTCATGGCGATTAGGGAAACCGAAAAATTGAGCAAAAATTTATTGCGTAATAAATATTTATAATGCAAAGGAAACGTCCGCTTATTTTTTTTTCCAGGCATGGTTTCTCTTCAATGATAATATACAGTGAAATACGTTTAACACGAAATCGCTTAAGACGAAATATCGGTTAACACGAGATAATACAAAGGCCTCCACAAACTACCATACATTTTGTTTTACTTAACGCGAAACGAAAATCAATCAACACGAAAAGATTTCCTATCTAGATATTGACATTTCCTATCTAGACATGTTTGAGAAAATTTCTGTATTATTGGACTGTCCAACTGTATAATGATGTACTGTACAGTACGTGATGGTGGGGTGTGTACAGCCCTTATTATAGCAGACAAAGACAGTTTGGTGTTTGTTAAAAAAACTCAAAAAATATCTCTGAGGCAGATGCCGACGATGAAAATGAAATTAATAATGCAACTCTTATCGGCAAATCATCCGAGATGAGGAACATCATGAAGAGTATGTGCAGTTGTTTGGACGCACATTTCATACAATGAGTTGAAAAACTGATGCTGAGAAAAACAATGCAAAGAAAAACATCAGATTATCTTTCCAAAACTCAATAAATGCTTTGTTATTAAAAAAAAACCTTTAAAATCTTGCATTAAATTTCATTAAGGTCTTGTGAATGTTTTTGTTTCATTGATTTTTATTAAATAAATGCATATATATACACAACTGTGTAAATAAAATGTACTCTAATAAACTTAATTTTGATGAATATGTGTTTCTTTTCCTCCCTCCCCCATATCCTTTAACACGAAAAAATATTTCAGTACCCTCAGTTTCGTGTTAAACAATTTTCACTGTACTTGTAATATAAAAAAAAGGAATTTCTATTTAGGTAGAAATAGTAGAGTTACTAAAGAATTACCTTCCTGTATGATATGACACGCAAACTTCATCTTTAAAGCTTATCGCTGTAATATAAAAAGAAGGTTTTTAACCAGTCGGGCAAGAGCACACAACAATCCCAACTTTCCTTACGCAATCCGAATAAAATTACAAAGTGTCTCTTACAGATAGAGAAAGTAACGAATCATTTCCCACAAGACCAGATCTTTCTCGGCCTGGAGTGACACTTTTGTTTATAAACACTTGGAAGAGGGGACACCTCGACTTAATACCACCTTAAGGGTCCTCTCAAACCCTTTTAAGAGATCACTCGTGAAAAATAAGTTCACATATAAATTATTATATCACCCTCCGTCTGTAAGCATCCAAGATATACTGTCGTGGCCCACACTTAGGCAACTTCATAAGCCGAAGGCCTATCCCGGCCGGGAGAACGAATGATAACGAGGCATTACTGGGAAAAGAGAGATGGAAGGAATAAAACTGGAAAAGGAGGTGGGTGGGGTGGACCGAGGACACCGGATACATCCCATAATTCAGCGCGAGAATGGCGGAAATAAATCTGGCTTCTGGGCAGGTCTTCATTAAGTGTGTCTTGAGCGTATGTGTGTGTGTGTTGTGCTGAATCAGTGGGATCTGTATCTCACCCGCTGTCTTTTGATCCATCTTAGACGGAGTTTGCTTGATGCGTTCGGCCCTAGGGTTGCCGACATCAGTGTGGAGGAAAAAATACCGGAGATTTAAAGGCGCCAAACGGGGATCGCCAACAGCGATTAAGTACTTTTCTCTTTACAAATAACAGTCTCGTAATGAAGCTATTTCCTCTCGATGTGATTTATTCATATGTGTGTGAATAATATTGAACGAAAGTCGAGCTCATTTTAAATGAAAAATTAACACTGTACGATTTTGAAGATGCTTAATTGAAATATATATATATACAGTCGGACCTCTATATAACGAAGTCGCTAAATCCCGGAAAAAAGTTTCTTATATGGAAAGTTCGTTATATAGAGGTTCATATTTAATATACTTTATAAACCACATAAAACAAATTTTAAATTCATTAACACTATATATTAAAAAAAAGCAATTATTCACACCTTTTTTAATATATGTTAAAATTAATATATGTTTATTTTATATATCTTACCCATCAAAAAGGAAAAAAAGAAAAACTGCAATGAAAACGAGAAAAAAGAACGTCGAAGAATTCACTGTATTTTCAATATTATGAAAATAATTTTATACTAAAATTATTGAATTTTAAGGACATTTTTTCTAATTTAAAGCATACAAGTAATATTAAACATACATTATTTTATAATTAGAACACTGGGACACGGGAAAGCTCCTCTGAGGGTATATCTCTGAGGGTCTAAGAGTTATAACCGTAGAAAAATAACAGCGTAACCAACCTATTAAGTGAACCGAAAGTGATAAAAGAGGAAATTATTTTATTTTTTAAAAAAAAATGATTTTTTATTTGACATTTAATAAATAAGGAAAGAATTTGTAAACTTCAGAAAATGAAAATTTCTGAGTTATGAAAAGTTATTCAGTTTAATACATCACTTGCATAATTACAAATTCAAGTTATTCTAGAAAAATTTAATAAAAGATGTTTAAAAATAATTAGGATAGTGATTTCCACTCCTTTATTTTTTTTTTCTTTTTGTTTATATAATAAAAAATACCTGACAGTAATCTTTTTATTGAATAATTTGAAGCAAATAGTTCAAATTCTAAAAAAGGTTATAAAAACATTGATGTGAATTTGGATATCATAAAAATCAAAAGAGATAATTTACATTCAAATATATCAGATACAAATAAATAAGAAATAAAATAATTTCCCGTTTAAATTTTCCGTCGAAGAATTTTATTTAATTCACGATAGTCTTGAACCCTCCTAGACATCGCGTAGTAATTCTTTTAGCTTATCTGCCTAACGGGAAGTATCCCTTTAACCACAACTTTATTTCCTCAAAAAAAAAAAAAAAATGCTTTGTCAACACATTCTAAAATTAAAAGATGCATTATTCTGACCAATCACAATATTCATCAACGGAAATCATATGAATCTAAAATCTTCCGGATGAGGAAGCTATAAAAGCTGAGATCTCCGGGAAGGGCAAAGAACGATTTTGTTCCTTTTCTTGTTTGTGTTTCGTTTCGTTTCTTTATGTGTGCTCAATAAATATTCAATTTATATTACTTAAAAGTTTCCCCATCCTTTCAACGACTTGCAACAAGATAAAGATTATCCCAGTTAAATAATTTAAATCAAATGAAATCGCCAGATACATATTTGCACAAGAACTTCGTTTATTTATTTATGTAAATACTACAATAAGATATTATCTGTCTTGGGTAAATTTTATGTTTTAGACAAACAACAACAAAAACTCCTTAAGATATTTATGACTTAGTAGAATTATTTATAAATGGAACAAGTAATATAAAAAAGTTAAGTCAATTCCTACTCAGATCAACAAAGAAAAATTTTATTTTAGTTACTTTTTGTTAAATAGTTACAATTAATATTAATATGTATATACATATGGTAGGATCACAATTTTAAGTGATAAAATAGAAAGTGATTTTCCATTTTCCTTTCTATATAGGGTTTTGGACTATTACTTTTGTGTTTATTTCTATTTATTCCTCCATAAATCACATTCTCCTAAATTAGGCTACCCCAGGTGGATTCGAACCCACGACCTTTGGATTAGAAGTTTAACGCGCTATTCATTGCGCTACAGGGACACAACGAGCGATTTTCCTTTTTTATATGTGGTGTTTGACCATTATTTTTGTGTTTGTTACTATTTATTCATTAATTAAGTTTAACTAATGAATTAATATTTGACAAAACTGTATTAACATTAAGAGTCATCCACTACAAGTTTAAAAAATTGTATTTGAATTTGAATGGATAAATAGAAAGTATTTATATATAGGTTAATTCTCTACAAACAAGAGATAACATCCAAACAATAACATTCGAAAAACACATAGACAGTAGAAAAATCACACAATGAAGGACATGTGAGCAACCGAGATGAAAAATTATAAAATGAATATGATGTAGTGTTATAAACATTACTGACTTAGGACAGCTATTATATAAAACAATTTATATAAAAGTGGGGTTTATCCTCACCATCGAACATGTTTTTTGGCCAGCCAACCTTCCCCCTTTTATGGAAATAACACTGAATATATATATATATATATATATATATATATATATATATATATGTGTGTGTGTGTGTGTGTGTGTGTGTGTGTGTGTTA
>BMAV01027213.1:181446-192804 GCA_019973955.1 Trichonephila inaurata madagascariensis | reverse complement strand
TGTGTGTGTGTGTGTGTGTGTGTGTGTGTAAAGATTAGGTTAGGGAGATTGTGAACTAATAGTAAAAGTTGAAAAAAAAGACATTTCCAATAACATATCTAACATGTTCTCTAATTTGAATTTGAATTTAGAAGTGTATGCTAGATAACGCAAGTCCTAAAAAGGTGAGTCACACTTGAGACTTTACCGTCGGCGCCACCATTTTTGAATTTATTATTTATGTGAGCAAACATATTATAATATTTCCAAACAGCACCATTTCGCATGCAGCACGAAAAAAAAATGAGTGTTTCCAAACTCAACACAGAGAGATTATTTAAATTTAAAGGCAGAACACATATTCCCGTTGAAGACGGCAATAACGCTAAAACTGTCTTGAGTCCATTTGCATGTCTTTGAAACGGTCGGACTTTACAACTGGAAAAGTTGACTCTTTCATTCTTTCCAAATCACGCACAATCACAGCGCGTTAGTTTATAGGCACGCTTTCCGAATCTATATTCAAAAATCCCCGATGCTAAATATCGATTCTGAGACGAACCTTGTCCTACATAAGGGAAACAACGAGATGAGGGCTCACATCCACACGAAGATTAACTTCAAAGTATAAACAGGGAATGGAAAATCCGCGGCGTATATTTATGCGTGTGGGACGGGTAGTAACTGAGATAGAAGAGACTGATTCATGAAAGCCGAGGCAGTTTCAACTGTCCACTGCAGAGACAGTTTTTCAGACGGTGGAAAAGCTACATAAATAGCATTGGAGGCTATTTCACCGCGCACTGAAAGAGAGAAAGAAAAAAAAAGCAGAGGAAATTGCCATTTTTTTTCTTTTTCTTTGCCCTTTTATTTTCGCTTTATTCTGGCTTCTTTATTTATTCTCTTAGATACAGAAGTACTGCGCGCATAGAATTTGTGAGGCACTCGTCTTGCGGTTCACGTCCGTCATTCCCCTGACAAGTGTCTCCTGTTTTTCCGCAATGCTTTTCTGTTCAACCCTCCTTCTCACTCCCACTCCGCTAAGATCAGAAGGGGGATGTGTCCACATTATAAAGGGTCCTGAAATCCCTTTTTATTTTGCATCTTCATATTATAACTGATACCGGACATGTTAAATAAGTTATCCAGAAAAGCATAAATTGGGTATGATTATTTGTATTGCGTAATCCAAAATAAAACTCAACGTAAAATACTCCAGCAATATTTTCCTTTTAAAGATAATATAAGTATTTATTGAATTCAAACAGTATGATACATCAAGGAGCAAAATTTTCTTTCTTGAAATAATTATAAATGACATTAAAGGTCTTAATTTTAAATACGAGTAAAAACCACAATAAAAAGGAATATGCGCAGCCAGTGGCGCACACAAGGGGGGGGGGGGGCGGGGGGTCCGGACCTTCCCCCCAAAGCCCTTGATTTTTTTCCGGTTGGTTATAATTCTCAGTATATAATACGTAAAATTTAATTAAATATTTGTTATTAATGATTAATTTTATTAATTAATGCTAATTCTTTATTCAATAATTAGTTTTTTACTGTGTTTTGTTCCTGAAAATCGACAAAATCAAAAATAGCATGATACAAGACTGGTGAACTTTCAACCCCTTGAAAAGTTCCTGTGTGCGCTACTGCGTGCAGCAATTGAGAGTGATTTTCATTTAAAATTATAAATGAGAATCACATAATATAAAATCATATGATCAAAAATAGTAATCCTTGTCTGAATAACTGAAGTTAATGCAAGATATTTCTCCTTTATTTTAAAATAAACAGCGAAAAAAATACTTGAAATGTTTGATACTTAAAATACTAAAATGAAATAAAAATATTGTTGGAAATAAGCAGGCTTGCTGTTTAAATCCAAATTGCATCAAAAAGTAAAATATCAAATATCAGTAAAAACAAAATAAATAAAAAGAAAAATTGTAAACCTGAGCAACAAGTAAAAAAAAAAAGAAAGAAAGAACTTTCATCAATAAGAGGAGAAAAAAAATCCAAAGCTGTTAAAATTTACACGAAGCCAATATAATAAATACAACAAAAAAACTTAAATGTCAATGGTTTCATATATTGAGATTCAAATCAGTGGAGAATAATTTTCATTGCCATCTGCCGGCTAATAGTAATCAACATATATTTTACTGAAATATAAATTGAAAGTTAGATTATAAGGCTTTTGTAAAGGAGTAAAAATAATATTACTACCACAATACTTGTGGTTTCATATAAGTTGAAGTATTAAACAATAACAACAAATCAATAACAAATCTTAATCCCTGAACTGATGAATTTCAAAGTTTACGTCCTCACCAAAAAGTTAATAACTGAACATTATACATTTATTTTGAAGCATGTTTTCTGTATAACTTAAGTGAAACTATACAGCAAGAAAAAAAAGAAAAGAAAAAGCCTGCAGTTATAGCCAACAGGATTAAAAGTGCTTTCTGATGAGTAAGTTTTAATAATCTTCCTAGTCTATTTTCAAATATTACATACCAGAAGATGAATCTGACATTTAATTATAAAGAGATGTGTTTAATCCTCGTACATCTTTCAAAACACATAATTTAATCTTGTCACAAGCATAACTTCGAAATTAAATGTGTATTTAGATTAAAATAATCAGAAGTTTTATGGATGAGCATAAGGTTTCACTTTTTTACAAAAGAGATCACCAAGAAAATAATCAAACTAAACATAAAAAAACATTGATTTCATTGCAGTAGGTTTATTTCAGACACCATTAAATATAAATATTTTTCTTTATTCCGGCACGAGTTACGCTTTAAATTTACAACTAGAAAACAATAAATTCATTGCATTAAAAGCTACACATAAATACATTAATCGAGAAAAGAAATTATTTCAAAATTCAAGACTTCAAATAAAAAAAAAAATTGAAATATTAATTGTTAATTGGTTTAAAATGAATTAAAACTAAGGAAGTTTTATAAAAAAAAGTACACATAAAGAATGCATTAAAATAACTATCCCTATTTATATTTACAAATATTGAAAAATATTGGATATAAAATCCTAGTTTAATTCACATAATGGCGACAAAGAAAAGAAAACGGTGCCAAAACCTCGTTTTTCTATATTGGATTTCTATCCAATCTCACGCCAAAAAGACCAATTGGCGACAAATAAAGGTATGTACTAAAATAGAATCTAACCGAATGATGATATTGCTTTCACGTAATTCATTGTTTAAAAAAAACTGTTTTATTGTTCATAGAGAGGTTTGAAAAAAAAAGAAGCAGGATCTTCGTTAATTAAACTCTTTTGAAATTTTAAATTTCTAAATATCCCTTTGAGTTAACATAACTATCAAAGTACTACACTACGCACAAACTTATGCATTAATTAATAATTGTATAAAATTTGAATAGTAAAATTAATTAAGATTACTTATATAATTGGGAATGAAAATTCTATAAAAACCATCCCTCGATTTCCCCAAACTGTTCTATACTTTTCTTAAATTCAAACTCAGTGACGCAAAAATCCATTATATAATTTAATATCCACAATGTTTTAAATTATATAATCCACAGCATTATATAATTTAAAACAAAATTTAAAATACATTTAAGATAGAAATATAAAATAAAAAAGGAAGGGAGGGGGAATAGACAAATATAAAGGGGGGTAAGATATCTATAAAACTTTAAAAATCTATACAGTAAACAAAATTTCTGAAGACACGCATTTAAACTTTCAGTACAATTGACCAACAAAAACAAAACAGGTGGCCAGGAAATATCTAAGCGTTTCAACTCCTTTTCAAAAATTTTTCTTTTACAAAAATATAGGTTACAATACAACAAGACATGTTCCGCAGTTTTAGCGTTCTGACTACAAGAACAAATATCACTACCAATCAAATTAAGCCAAGACAAATAGCTCTTGAAATTTCCATGTCTTCTAAGAATCTGGGATAACAAAATCAGCAAAAAGTTTCTTGCATTTTAGCAGCTGATAAATGGTCGGAAAAGACTTCAGTAAAAAAAATAAATTATTATTTGTTTGAACGATACACGATTACAATTCACTATCATTAGCATGTACCTCAAGGTATCCGACTACCCTAAAGTTGTAAATTTTGCAAAATATTGACAATTTTTTTTATGATTTTATTTTATAGGCCATCTTATTAGCTTTATAAAAATACCAAGTTTATTACTTGCCGCCCACTAGTACAAAAACTACAATTGTTTTAGTAAAAACAGATGCCACATTACTTTAAGCAAGATGTCATACATTAAAATGTGTTTTACTCGAAATGTGTTTTTTTTTAAATGCTCAAACATGCGCGGGGACAGCGATTGCTAAAAGAGATTGGAAAATAATTAACCGAAAATTTTTGTTTATGTTCTGTATAATAAAAGAAGTATTTTAACCTTCTGATTTATCAGTTACTGTTTTATTATAGAATTTACAGTCCCTTATACGAATATAATCACTGTTTTGTTACACAATTTCGTATAATAACTAAGATAAAATGCTCCAGTTTTTGTAAAAACTAAAATATCTCTTATCCAGAAAGTCATTTCAAAAACGAATAACATAGCAACACACCAGAATTGAAAAATTAAAAATTTGTTCATAAACTTTTGATACAGAATGGACCCCGTTTATGTCATTTTTTGTCAATTTCTACCCATTTTAGTAATAATAATTTCTTTTTTTCTTCTTAATTTTAGCAAATTTTTCTTAAAATGTACTAAACAAATCTAAAAACAACAACAAATCCTCATATCTCCATTTTTTAAAAAAAAGTTTTCGCAAGTAGTCGGATACTTTAAGGACACTAGAATTTGTTTCAAATCTGAACAATCGAACGTTTTTACCCGCCCCCTCTGTATTTCCTGATCCATCGCACCCCCTGATGAATGGTCAACTTACTAGCTTTTTCTGCCTCGGAATGGCAAGGCGGCCCCACCATCGAAACTCTAAACAGCCTCGGCCACAGCCGGCTCAACGCCTAAATATCCATCTCCAAAAAGAATCCACGGAAGATGCCATATATTTCCGAGATATATAGAAATCGCCTGTTACTCGGACGCAGACGGAATACAAAGAGTTATCAAACCATATATTTTATGGCTAAGAAGGTAATAGTTACCCCGGACGAGTCCGTAAATTGCGTATTTTATATACGGACGTGCCTGGATTGGCTGCGCTGGCGGCTGCATTCGCTTCATCCGGGAGGTGTTAGAATCCTTAAGCCGCTTAAGCTGGCCCCACCAACTAAACTTCTCAATAAAAGGAGATGAGAGCCGTTTAACAGTTAACAGTTTACTCGGCCCCGAATTACAAAGGGAGGAAAACCCATTAGAGGTATTAATTTAGGATTCAGAGTTATAAATTAACTTTTTTTTTCAATCCCTCTAAAAGGGGAAAAAAATTTTAAAAATCTCTTTTGTTAAGCTCTTACTTTGAAGTTTTCGATTTTGATTTATTAATCATTTGGATGACTAGGAGAGAAAATTTAATTAGATGAATTAACGGATAAAAAAATGCGGTGTGGTGTATATATTTATATATGTGTGGTTTTGAATAAGGGAATGGAAAGATCAATTTGATTATAAAAAATTAGTAAGAATAAGTAAGCAGATATATATATTTATATATCTGTTTTTTTTTTCGGTATATTTATTTTTAAATTCGGTATTTTATATTCGGTACCAAATAAGTCTTATATCATAGAATAATACAATTTTTCCTTAAAAAATTTAATTTAAAATTAAAATATAAAAAATGTGTGTGTGTGTTTCAATTCCTACTATTAGCTCACTCACTCCCTATATATATATATATAGAGAGAGAGAGAGAGATCTTGTTCAAATTTTCAGTGATTAATAAAATACTTTCTATTCATCTATTCAAGTTCAAATACATTTTTAAACTTGCAATGGACGACACTTGATGTTAATACATTTTTCAAATATTAATTCATTAATTAAATTTTAAAAAAATGAATAAATAAAAAAAAATAAAAATAATAGTCCAACAGCATTTAGAAAGGAAAATCGTTCGTTGTGTCCTTACAGTGCAATGGATAGCACGTTGGACTTCTAATCCAAATATCGTGGGTTCAAATCCCACCAGGGATGGCCTAATTTCTGAGAATGTAATTTCGTTTTACTGTGTTATTTTATTAGTGTAATTAAATTTAATGTATAAATAAATAGTAACAAACAAGAAAAAAGAAAATAGTCCGACACTCTATATCAGGGATACTCAACCATTCTTTCTACTGGGCCGCGTGCATAGGTCAACTATTTCACGCGAGCCGCAAACGTAGGTTAGTAATTTCACGCGAGCAGCATCATGAGAATAAAGGGGGTGGGTGTGTGTTTAAAATAAGAAAATTAATCAAAATATTTTAAACTCTGTTTTTTAATTGCTTTTTTTTCTATTTGTCACTAACACTGAATTAGAATAATTTAAGAAACACTCCTTCGCTATTTCTGCATCAATAAACGGTTTCATAGGATAGCCAATAATATAACAAACTTCATAAGATTTTTTTCTTACCCCTGTGTGACATTACCACTGACAAAACACTTTGTTACTGTTGCAAAGATTATTCAAAAAAGCCCATTTATTGCCTCCTGAAAGAGATCTTCGAGAAAAAGTGTCATTGAATGGTTCCTGTTTATTGGTATTTTTTAAATATAGCACTTTCGTGACAAATCAAACAATTACTGATCCATGTCTGTTTTTCTCTACAAAATAGTCAACCTCCTAATCGTCTTGAAATGGTGTATTTTCTTCGAATATTTTTCTCTTGCAAGAAATGAGAAAGTTTAAAATTAGTTCCCATAAAAAACTGTCACTACTCCAGTGTTGTCTATTATCATTAACCGTAACCATCGCAAATAGAAAAAGAATATCAATTCGTCCTTCGTACGACATCGACAGAAAAGAGCAAAATTGATATATTTGATTTCCTGACACCAATATTTTATATATATTGAACTTAAATAAGTGAATTTTTCAGAGCAATGGACACGGACCGGGCCACTTAAAAAGGCTCGGTGAGCCGCAGGTTGAGAATCGCTGCTCTATATGGAAAGAAAAATGGAAAATCACTTTCTATTTTGTCACTTAATATTGTGATTCTGCCCTACAAATTATGCCTTTTTGAAGATGGAAAGTGAACTAATGAATGCAATCATTTTTAAAAAGACGCAGCCCTTCGATATCATCCGTTTCAACAATGCTAAAACAATTGACCACCCTTGCATTAGGTAATAGCAAGACGTGTTGGATAACATTTTTTTTTTTTCGTTTCAAAGTTAAACTTTTATCATATTTAAGGTATCCGACTAAGTCCGGAACCGTGATTTTAGAAAAGCACATAGATGGATAATTTTCATAATATTTAATGTCACTTAGATTAGAATACATGTATAAAATTGTTTTAAGGACATTATGACAGAAAAAATTATTTAAATACAATATTTTGGCAAAATATTAACTTAGAATAACCTATTTTCAAAACGTCATTTGTCAATTTCTCCTTTTATAAGAAATACTTCGATAATAATAATATTTCGCGCGCTTACATAAAGTAAAGACTTCTCCAGAGATTCTGAACTAGGATTTTTGAAAAATTCACATTAGTTTCAGAGTTACCCCCAATTAAAATAATTATCGGCGTTTTTTTTCATAAAATTTCTTTCCTTTGTTGTAATAAAATGTGGATAAATCCACTTCTAAGTTATATATTTCAAAAATTCTAGTTCAGCCTCTGTACAGAGGTCTGAGCTATATACAGGCAAAATATTTATAAAATAGAAGCATTTTTCACAAAAGGAGAATATTTTGAAAATGGGTCATTCTATGTACATTTTTTGTCAAAATATTGTGCTTAAATAATTTTTTATTGTAATAATATTCTTAAAACAATTTTATATAAGTTTTCCAGTCTACGCGACACTAAATATCATAAATATTATCCATTTATAAGCTTTTACAAAATCACGGTTCCGAACGTAGTCGGATACCTTAAACAATATTAAAAAACTTCTATATTTAAAAAAAAATCATGTTTTTTAGTCGTCTGATATCTTATATTCTAAATAATAGGGTACCATGAAATATGTTTCAGCGTTTTTTTAATCAAAATGGCTTTATTTGTTATGACAGCACTGTTCATAATTTTAGGGAAACAGTGCAGAAAAAATCTAGAACATTTGCTTGAGATACAACTGTAAAATTTACGTTAAATACACTCAAAATATATTTATGAAGCCTTATTTATTTTAAAATTAGCAAGTTCATATTTCCATGTTTATTTGTCGAAGTATTTTAAGTTTTACTAGAGTTAACATCATTTCATTATTTTATATGGTCAAAGTATAAAAAGTATAACAGATTAAGAATATTCAAATAACGATTTTCGAATTTCATACTCAATCGGATTAATATCACAAGCGGTTGAAGTAAACTAATTTCAATTATGCAAATCAGTAGTTTTTGTCACAACAAAAGAATGAGAAATTTTTAAAATAAAATATACATTTAAGATTCTCTTAAAATAACCATATGTGATGAATGATTAAGTTCAACTGATTTTATAAACATTAATATATTAAGCCCCCCAGGTAATAATCTATAGTGGTTCTTTTGAATTCTATAAAATCGTTCTTAATGCATATTCTGAAAAATAATATATTGCACGTTTCCTTGCAATCAAAGTTATTAAAATTGCAGCAGATTAATTTTGGGGAAGACATGATCGATTTGAGGATCAAGAAAAAAAAATGCAAGATCAATCATTCTTTCCTTAACATCCATCAAATTCAGATGGGAGAGGAACTTTTTTAAAAAAATACAGCCTTGGGGAGGGGGGAAGTTTCTCTTAGGAAGTAAAAAAAAAGAAAGAGAAGAAATTAAAAGTTAAAACGATCCGTACTTATAGTTTTTTTTTTTTTTTTTTTTTTTAAAAAAAAATATTGAACATTTGTGAATGAAGTTTTCAATAAATTAAATTAATGAAGATATCAAAGAATGAAATTTGCCAGGGAAAAATCGCAATTAAATTTAAATGAATAGGAGAAAAACTTTTGAATGTTTCTATGGCATTTGATACTTGATTTTTACGAAGTTGGTAATTCTTCAGGAATTTTAAGAAATCATCCCAAACTTTTAACACAATTCCTTAATTTAGAAAAAATAGTAGTTAATCTCAGACTGATACATTATTATATTCCAAGAAGTAATAAAAAAGTAAGCACTAAAATTAAATTTAATTGCGTTCAATAACTAAGAAAGAAAAAAATACTAACAAAATAATAAAAGGAATCGAAATAATTGATACCATAAAATACCATAAAATACCATTATATAAACTCGATAACTTTGAAAATATAGTTCACTACTTGTCTTATTACTTTTTACGTTTTATTGGTTATATGTTGTTTGTTATTAAAATATCCGAAAAGAAAGAAAATTTATTTCATACCTTTTTGTAAGACGACAATGAACAAAATAAATATTTTTGAAATTTTATCCATGTAAGAAAACATAAATAAGTAATTCTATTCACATTATTAAATTTCCTTTCAAATGTGTAATGAGATTGAAGTGAATTTCATTTAGTACTTATATGTATAGCATCAGCAACTTGACTATAAGAACATAAATATAGTATATAGTCGGACCTCTATATAACGAAGTCGCTAAATCCCGAAAAAAAAATTCGTTATAAGGAAAATTCGTCATAACGATTTTTGAGATTCATCTTTCAATTTTCTTTATAAACCACACAAAACATATTTTAAATTTATAAACAGAATAAAATATTAAAAGTCTAATCTATCCCACCTTTTTTTAATTTAAATTATATTTATTTTATATATTTTTTCTAACAAAAAAAAAAAAAAGAAAGAAAGAAAGAAAAACTGCAAGAAAAGTTTCATGATACTTTTATCCACTTCCTGAAGAATTAAATTTTTTTTTCTTTGATTCTCAAGAACTTAGGTTTTGACATTTTTGAACTACGAATTTTACAAATGAACTGAGACAAGTTCAAGGACACGAAACTCCACTGAGGTTAAAAGGGGATATTGAAGACGTTTCTGGACAATGGGAGGGGGAGGTTAAATGTTGCACTTCTTGGATAAAATGTCCAGAATTCTATTGCTCTCGGTGAGTTAGGCACCTAATAAAACCAGTTGAAGATTTATGTCTAATATAAAATGTGTTAAAAGAGAGAATAACTTGAAATGTTCTGAAATACTTCAAAAATAAGGAGAAAAAAAATTGAATCACAAGAGAAAAAGTTCGCTATATAGAAAATTCACTTCACTATTAAGAGGTTATTTTAAAATCGTGAAATTTTCTTGGTTCTAGGAAAAAGTTCGCTATATAGAAAAATTCGCAATATAGAGGTTCGAAATACGGAGGTTCGACTGCACTTGGAAAAAGTGATAGCAATACATGTTTTTCTTACTAAAGAATTTTTTTTGTTTAGTAAAATATTAGTTTTACCAAATTTGTGTGTGTGTGTAACGAAAAATTCAAAACAATTGATCTTTTAAAAAAGCGCCCGTAATATTCCAGGGCATAAAGTTGTAAACTTCGCGGCTTGAAATGTTAAATATTGAGACTTAAATTCACAAAAAGAAGTAAAGTGGACCAATAGGTTGCTACATTTTAAATTGAACTTAAAAATCTTCAAATGGTCTGGTATGGAAGTTAACAGAAAGAGGTTTGAATATGATTAAAAACCACAAGATCCATCACCAATCGTTCAAAAGTAACATTTATATGCAAATCAATTTGCTTCAAGATATGGCAAATTATTTAGAAGATTGTATTCTATATTTTATAGAATCAATATATAGCTAATTTCTTTAAAAAAAAAAGGGGGGGGGGAGGAATCACACAATTTTTAAACAAAATATACATCAATTTGTTAGTTTTAATGAAGCGTTTCTCAAACTGTGGGGCATGCCCCCCTATGGGGGGCGTGATAACTCTACGAGGGGGGTACGAGCATATTAAAAAGTCGAAAACGACAGATAATTTTAAAAAATTATTAATTTACTGAAAGTAAACAATCAAAATACATTAACATAATAAAAATTAAAAGACACATTTGCATTGATATAATATACTTATGGATGTATGTACTGCACACACACACGCAATGTATTTTATAAATAATATAACAATACTATAAGTTAAGAACAAGTTTAATAATAACCAGTAATCCCATAGGCTTATCATATATAAAATTATATGCAAAAATTAACACTTATCAGGATGATTTGAATGGTTTAAAATTAATCCCTCAACTGACGACTAAAAGTTACGGGAATCGCTCTTAAATGCCAA
>BMAV01027213.1:152523-166559 GCA_019973955.1 Trichonephila inaurata madagascariensis | reverse complement strand
AATTGAAAAAAGAGCATGACTTGTCTGCATTGTTGTAACAATGCACATCCGGTTTGGCTGAAAAACCGGTTTTTGAAGCTAACTTTTATCATTGTTTTAACTGTTACATTATTATAACAATGGAGACGAATATCAATTGGCACCAAAAACCGGTAATTAATTTAATTTAATTAATCTAATCAATTAATATTTGAAAAAACCGTATTATATAACATCTAGTGTCATCGACTACAAGTTTAAAAAAAATTATTTGAGCTTGATTGGATGAATAGAAAGTATTTTATTAACGATTGAAAATTTTAACAAGATAAATATATATAAAAATAGAGAGAAAGAGTTTGCTAATAGTAAGAATTGAAAAATAAAACCTTTTTTTTTTCGGTAACTTTTCTATGCCTTTATTGTTTATTTTTCATACATATTTAACGCTAAAATCATTCAGTATTGTAATTGACCACGATTTGATAACGATACAGTAATAAAACTGTAATATATTTTGCATTTTCTTGCAAATGTTTGTGACTCACAATCTCACAAACCTATGAACAGATAGACTTGGTCGACCGCCACTTTTCGACTAAATGAATAATTATTGTGTATGATGGCAGGTCATACATATTAATGCGGTATCGGCACTGTTGCCAGTTGACATATCGTTCGAAATTTTTTATAATATTTTGTTGTTAAAATTAATAAAACTTCAACAACAAAAGTTCATAACTGGGATCATCATTTGGAGAATAAGTTGAAATTTGTATTTGTGCTCACTTAAAGTTTAGGACAGCGAATCTATCTTATTCTAGGAAAAAAAATTAACATGGTATGAAAATTTATCAATGACTTCTGATTTCTAAATCCCTTAAACAGCATTGTGTAAAAGTCTGGAAATTAAATTGTTCATATTAGGAAATTACAGCCACCATGTAAACATAACGTATCTCATTTAAAATCCAATAATAATAAAATTGTCATTTAATTTTATAATATCTTACTACACTAAATAATATTTGTAATGTTTCTAATTGAACAAGAAATGTACAAATGTACGTGAAAAATTATTATGACATATCAAATATACATTTTAAGCAATTGAGTAAGATTCCATAAAAGCTCATTAAAAAAAGAAGATTCCGCGAGTATTTTGAATTTCTTCTTATCCGTGACACAACATCAATTAAACGGGAAAACTTCCGTAAATAAATCAATAGAAGAAAACGGAAATAAATTCGAAAAATTAAATTTCGAACGCATTTACTTTAGGCGGACAGTTTGACGTTATGATAATGGATGACACCAATACGATCTTTAAGGGTCGATACTACGTTAATGAAAACAATCTGCACTAAATTTATCGAAGAGGAAAAACTAATTGCTCAACCCTTGAAACTAAACACAGAAGATCGCGCGACTATTTATTATTACTTCCAATTTCTCCTTCAATATCGGTTTTTTTAAAAAAAAAAAAGACAAGAAAAAAATGTGGTGGGAATTATATCAATTAAAACTCACCGAACTAATTTTAAACTTTTTTTTTTTATAAAACCCGATACTCTGATATTTATTAGTCATCTACCTCTCATGTCTCAAAGCAACTGATATCTGACACCTGCGCTGGAGAAATCGAAACGATTGTGTGTGTGTGCCGCGCGGCACAATCGAAACAAAATAATTACGTATCACAGAGAAAACGCTTTACAGTCGGGATCTAATTACTGAAAAACCTAGTCGAGCTTACACGGAAGTATGACAATATGGAAATAATTGCTCCTTACTCATTCAGCATCGCAAAAATATCATTACTCCCGATGCGTTAACTTGATTTTTTTTATCCCCTACTCGCAGTCACAAGAATTATCAAATATCGCTTTTATTGTACGTGTAATGCAACGTATGAAATAATTTTTCCCATTTCGTAGTTTCTCTTTTCTCTCTGTTCGCCTGTATGAACCCAATAATCAAGCCTGAAGTAGATTCATTAGCATAGGCGGCCTGATTACCCCGCGCCTATTAAAACGCCTAGCGTAAATAAATAGATTATGAGTTGCATGATTAACTTGTCCACAATTACAAACAGTTCGATCTTTTGGCAGAGGGAATAGGATGGTGGATACTAAGGGAGGGTGGGATGGAAAAGCAACATTTCACTCCCCCTCGAAATCTCTCGACAGCCCTCTGTCTCCCCCTTGCACGCACCCGGTGCGGTTTTATTTTATTGGCGAATCGGGAAATCTCTCCAGTGTGATTGTGAAACTCTCCTTTGGACAGGGTTGCCGGACGGTAATGCAATATCATCACAAGATTATCAGATATTTGTGATTGAAATGATGCCAAGGAAGATTAGCGCCAAGAGAGAATGGACGTCCAGTGTTGGTGCCTAGTAACTCGAAACTGACAAAAGCATTAGTTTGGGAGGATTAGAAAGGAAAACGCATTTCAGGGGATAGCAGCTGTCAACTCTATCCTTTCTTGCGGTGAAAATCTCTTCCGCTAGCATTTAATAACAGCTTTGTGTATGTACATTGTAGAATTAGTGAGCAATGATATCAAGCAAAAAGAAAAAAAGAAAGAAAGAAACTTTGTAGTTCTGAAATTACGAAGTTTTTCTTATTGATAGTCTCATCCACACAACTTAAATATAAATAGTTCAACCCAAATGAAGTTCTTTAATCCTTCTTTTTTCTTCTCAGCAATCAGGGAGAATAATTACAGAAGAAAAAATATGAAAAAATAATGAATGAAAAATATGAAAGAATACTGATTTTTATAAACTATTAAAAAGGGAAATTTATGATTTATTTTTTAAAAAAATAAATCTCACTAAATGGTCACTAGATTACGAGTAAAATTAACTATTATTGCAGAATTTTAGCTTGAAGGTCTAGATCTGTTTAAAAATAAGCCTATATAAATTTTACCCCATATTTTTCCTCATTATATTAAGTTAGACCTAATTTTTTCTCCGACATATTTGCCTATATTCGAGAAAAATATGTATTTTGTATTATTATGAATTTTTACTTTGAATGGATAAATTCTCATTCAAAATTCAATCTTATTAATGTCATAGCTTTGAAAATACAGTGGTAAAATTGCAAACTTTGATATCCCTTTTGAAAAAACAATACATATTTCATTCAACAAATAAAAAAGAATTCTCATATAATTTATGGAATCCAAGCCAGCAATAAAGTGATTTTATTTAGGTAATAATTGTCCAAAACTAATTTTAAATCAAGGGAAAGGTATAAGTAGGTAAAACATAAACAGGGACGTCTAAAGACTTCTTGAGGGCCTGGGCCTTTACACAAATATAGGCCTCACCTAAGACCCTCAAAAGTAAGCAGTACATAGCATACATTGTCAAATACTCGTACAAACAATAATACGAAACGAGTAAATGTGCATGACTAACTTTCGCACAAACTGGCTCGACTGACTGCCATCTTTTGACTGCATGAGTAATGATGCTGTATGGTGGTAGGTCTAGGGCTATAACATAGACGGCGGTCATCACATGTAGCCAGATGACAAATCGCCAGAAATTCCCAGTTTTTTGGATAATACAATCATAAATAACATTTTATCGTTGAAATTATTCAAAATTTGATTATATTAAGACGGAGTCGAGAACGAGACGATGTTCCCACTGCGGTTGGGGCCCTGGGCCCATGCCTTAAGACTTCCCTGTACATAAATATGATATTTTACACATTTTAATGATTCAAAGAAATGTACTTGCTCTTTAAGTATCATAAATGTAATCTTTACCTTCTATTTTATCCAGAAATCATGTTTCTCTTCATTATTTCCGACTATTAGTTTGAACAGGAAAAAAAAAATGGGTTAAATTATGAATGACAAACTCGCCAAGCCAGCGCTCATTTTACAAATTGTGGCAACCCGCGAGAAGAGTGGCGAAAATTACAACTATCGTTGATCCCTGATCGTGCTAGAGATAGATAAAATAGAAAAGATGCGCTTCTCCGATTGGCGAGTCTAACTTGTCTGCTCCACCTGTCAATATAATAAATCGAGACGCATTGTCTAGCGTGTAGCCAAGTTTATCAATGCTGCCAATACAACCAGCTTCCTTTCTGATTCCCCTTCTCAATTCCTCTCTGCTTTTCTTCTTGGCGTTATTTTTTAAAAACTCTTTTCTTTTAACACCCAAGTACACGCAAGATTGCGAGCTAAATAATTACTAAACTTACAGTCCATCGTTTTGACACTTTTATACATTCATTTTTTTTATTGCTGGTGGTGGTGCTGCGGCAATTTTAGATTGCGCAGTTAAAGAAAAGGACTAAAAATGACTGATGAAGCTTGCATTCGTAGGGTACTCATCAACACTGGGATTGATTCGCTTTCAAAAATTCCGGCTCTCTCCTCCCCCCACCCCCTGCTCTTCTTTTTTTTTTTCTCTAGTTCGTGTCCTTTCATCCCAGCATCGTTTGGGAGCACGCTTCTTCTATTGTGAGATCGATTAACTATAAAAAGAGTTGAGGATAAGATAAAGATGATATATTGTATCAGAAACTAATAGAGAAAAACACATGACAGAGAGAAAAGGAGGATTCTTTTCTCTTTTACGACACTTTTCGCTAATAGCGGAAAATGTACGTTTAAAATTGGCGTGGTATGTTCATGCAAATGAGTTTGAGGGGTCGTGCGAAGACTTTTTGTACTCAACACTTGGTTTAATCGTGTCTTCAGGGGTTACGAATAAAACTATTACTAATTTCAAGTCCTAAACGGTAAAATTTATCATGAGTTTTAAGTTATGTATACAAAATAAAAATACATTAATGGAATATATATTACCAGTGCATATTTAACTCCTTTTATATTAGTGTATAACAAAATAGAGTGTTTTTAACTAAAGTACCAAGGATAAGGGGTACCAAGGACAAGGGATTAGGGTTAAATGTTTTGGGAAACAACCTAGTTTGTGTGCGAACGTTTTGAACGTCTGTTTTTGAATTTTACTTGTTTTGAATGCCTGTTTTGCATGGAGGGCAAAGTATCATGTACTAATGCCAGAGGCGTACATGGGGACATGGGTTGAGGGATTCAACCCCTCCTCCCTTCCTATAGGCCAATAGATTTTTAATTTTTACCATAGAGATTACCCCTCGGAGCTTTTGTCTAAATGTTTTTAGAATGCAACTCCCCCTTCTATAAGAGAGATCTGTGTATGCCATTAATCTTTCAATGGTGCTCCCCGCAGTGGCGTACACAAGAGTACACAAAACCCTCCAATACACGAAGGTATTTTTGATTATCAGCAAATAGATAACACCTTGGCGTTTTCATCTACTGTTTTTTAAAATATTAACCCCAGTGGCGTACTCAAGGTTCACCCTCGATCAATTAACAAATTCTTAATTTTTAACATAGTAAATACACCTCAGCGAAAGTGGTCTGTGTACAATACTAGTTCCACGTGCTCCACTTGTTCAAAAGAAACCTCTGTCGCTTTATCTACTCTCACCACGTCTAAAACCATCTTCCAAATATAATATTTCGACTTTATATAACTCAAAAAAGAAAGAAACCAAATGTGTGAGATATATAATTGATAAAAATGATAAAATATCCTTTAATTCATTATTCTTCTTGGGTTATCCATTAAAGTACTAAAATGATTGATAAATTTCTTCAAATTAGCGTCGTGAGATTCAAGATCGTTCGAAGGTAAGATTTTAAATCCATCTTCATAATTTTGATTCTGAGATATAGCGTGACAAAGAAAAACCTTAAATGATTCAGTTGATTAAGAGTTTTAACTACTGTTGCCCTCCAATATTTTTTTTAATTAACAGGATTCAAATGACAAATAAAAGAAGAAAAAATGCAGGTTGCGTAATAAAACCGTGCTTTCATATTCCTATAAAATACAGTGATGACCGTAAACATACAAATGGAATTCCTAAACGGATCACGAATGCCTCCTGAAAACTCTTATTACTGAAGATTTATGAGATGGATCCATTTTTCGTTAGTTTTTCTCCCTCGTCTTATAGGTAATAATAGAGAGAAAGTTGACCGTCCCAGTCACGAACAATGGCTACATTTGTTAGCATCAAAAAACAGGGAATGAAATTTTCCATTTTTTATATATTATTATTATTATTATTCTGCGGGCTTTTAAATAATCTTCGACGTACGTAATGACTTTAACTCATTCACCTTATGCCAAGCAGTGTATTCTTCGAATGTTGTAAATTTCGCAGTCGCAGTTAAACGACAGACGTCTACGCCGAAGAAAAGGTCAACGAATTGTTAAATGGTGGTAAAACGCGAGCATAAAATGACCATAAATTTTAATTGAATCGGCGGTTTTCATTTGATTTCCGCTTGAACTTCTGGGAAATTTAAGTTATACTTCCATGCAGATTCACAGACAGGAAAAAAATTTATTTTTTTACTTTTTAAAAAAACACTGCAATTGAAATAGGTTGGTAGTTATGAAACAGTTATGATATTAAACACGGCATTTTTTTTTCAATTTAAAAAAACCAGTGGAGTTAAATTGTAAAGTGGAAAAAAAATGAAAAAATTATACTGAATGTTTAAACAGTTTAATTATTACTAATTTCTAATTCTATTTTCAACTTTATTTTTTTTTTCCCCTGTTAGTATGATTTTGGATATCATAAAGTAAAAATAACTAAATATTTCATTGCAGATCCATCGCACCTGATTAGTTATAGAACATGAAAACTTGTTCACTTAAAGGTTATTTAACCAGTGTCATCGATAGTTGTATTAAAATAGAAAACAGAAAAGAAATGCATGTTTGAAATTCAAGCATTAAGAAAATATAATTCTAATGAAAATGTTCACATCTATAGGAATTCTATTTCACTTTTATCAATATATAAACATTAAGCAATGAAACTGTTTGTTATTTTCCCCGAAAACATTATGTAATACTGACAATTCAAAAAACGATACATATTGTGCATCAAAAATTTATCTGTAGCAATATTTTAAATTAATAACAACTACTTTCCTCCTCTTAAACTCATATTTTTTTTTTTAATAAAGTTAGCGAGAAATTATATTAGCAACTTTTTTGGTTTCGAAAAGGAGGAGGGTTTTAATTTTTCTCACATCATTTTGAGGAAACATGAAGCTAATTATTCTAAGGCGCTTTTTCATAAGAAATATTAAAAAAACACAAATAATGTTATCATGAATGTGCTTCATGTTGTTTTTTCATCAAACTTAACTTATCTTCAAACTTAACTGATTCACACAATCAATATATTTATTCCAAAATGTACTGCTTATGTGGAAAAACATTTATTCAATTATCATCACAAATTTAGGGAAACCTGCAAACTATTCAAAAATTAGAAACAAAACTTCACTATACAACCAACATATCACAGTAAGAAAAAAGAACTTTATACGATTTTTGTTATTTATTGAGAGGAGAAAGAAATAAAAAAACAAGCGTATAATTCATTTTACTATCTGAATCTAAATTCAAAAGAAATATATATATTTTTTTTTTAAAAAAAAAATAAATGCATTAGAAATTTAAAATAATTATCCCTCATTGATTTTCATCTCCATCCATAAGAAATTAAAAATATTATTTTTCTCATTCAAAAGAAAGAAAAAAAAATCAGAATTTTAGGAATTAATAGTAAAAAGTAAATAAACCAGAAGCATCTATTTACAAAACTAAACTCATAACGTACTTTCTATCTAAATATTTTTTCACGCATGTGAATAGGTATATTTATTTTTAGAACTTCAAACATCTGTATATCTCTCTTCTAAAAGTACCATAAGCAAGCACAGTTCTGTATAATGGGAAGTAAATGTGCTCTGAATTTTCAGCAATAACCAGAACGAAAAGAATAGTGCTGCTGATAATATTTTGTTATTTACATTAAGTATTTTCATTTGCTTAAATTCTCTTTCTAATTTTAGAATTCGAAAGAACGTCTCTCGTTCTTCCCGTTTTGATTTGTAATATAATCGTGATCAGTTTCCCAATTGAGAAGAACCGCCTGCACTGTGCATTTAAAAACACACATATTTTTCTCATCCTTCAAAAACAACTAGTTAATAAAATCAGTAGTAGCAGTCACGTATTAATTATCTCATCAAATTGAAAACTCACTAATAATGAAAGCAACGAATACTGCATAATTACAATAATCAGAGACGAAATTTGAAGTTGCTGGTATTTAGTGAGGCATCTAATCAAGTGTTACTTTGTCAGCGTGTCGGTTTGAGATGGAATGCGAATGTGTGGTTTATTTAAATTAGGTATAATAAATTTAATTCTGGTTATATCATAATTTTCAACTTGTATGTTTACACACAAGTACCAGAGATGGGTTATCAATACCGAAACTTGATTTGATGAAATTTCAACATTAATTAACAAATTAACAATCTGCAAATAAAAAAAAAATCTCTTTGTGCAATCTGCTCTGTCTGATTAAAAATGGCGACAATGGCGGCAAGCCAAAGGAAGAAGGGGGAACTGAAGAAGAAGAACAATGACGTCACGAAACGGACCCTGAGGCGAACTTCACTAGAGGGCGCTGCGGCAGAAGCTGTCAATCATGTGACGTGGATCACTCAAAATGGCTGCTTGGCTCAGAGCTACCGTTGCTTCAAGTGCATAATCAATATTTTTCAGCCATTTTGCTGGCGTCTTCTCGTCTCTGGCGAGTGATGGGATGTCTTGCAGAGAAAGCATCCATGTTGGGTTGAGTTGAGGTGGGAAGCGCTTCTTGATAAAACCAATAATTCGAGCTGACGACTCACAATTAGCGTTTTTAATCGCTTCAAAAGACATTCTAAATAGAATTTTTGAATTCGGAATAAATGCAGTACGAGAAAAATGTTATTATTTAGGAATTTAATTAATTATACTTTTAAATTAGTTTGTAATTAACAAATTAACATTTTTTTAAATGTTGCGTTGTTCTTCAAGTTAAATTGAAACATGAGCTACATATATAAAATTACACAGAAAGCTTAAAGTTGTTTCAATACTTTAAAAATTACAGCACGGGTTTATTTCAGGAAAAACATAACCTGAAACATTTCACGCACTCTAAACAATGTTTAATACTTCTTTTGAATCTATAAAGCACATAATAAAAAATATTTTAAGCTAAATAAATATAAGCTCGTTCGAATTGATATCTGAAGTTAATGTAATTCACACAGTGCAAGACAAATAATAGTAAATACCTTAACAATTTAGTACAATTGCAATCAACAGATTCGCCAGGGTGTTTTATATCCCTAAAAAATAATTGAGAGAGAGAAAAAAAACTACGTTCCTATTTATGTTTAATGATTATTTTATGCCTAGATATTCAAAAATTAGCATCAAAATCATGAAATAAAGAACCAAAATGTGTTACTATGTAACAGCATGGATATGAAAAAAATGCTCATTAAATCTAAAAATTCCTTTTATACAAATATTTCGTTTGTAAAAATCAACGTTCTAATTTGTTTTAATTTGCTAAGCATTTTAAAAGCTTAAATGTCATGATATCCGTTTTATCAAACATCAGAATAACAATAAAAATTCTAAAATTATTATAAGGTGCTATTCTATTGATGTGAGTATCAAGTATTTTAATTTTCCCTCATTTTCAGATAATGGAACTTGAAATCGAAGGTAAAATTCCTTATGCACTTTTGCCTTATTACACCTTAATATTCTCTAAATTAAGACCTTCGCCGCATACCTGTCTTGATATTCACGTTAAAATAACACAGCTCAGAAATTGGACGATGCAGACGCACAAGCGCTGTATTAAAGAAGTCAATTAAGAGCTTATTATAAAAAAACAGAAAAAAACCGGACATTAAAATTCCTTCAAAAAGATTTTTTTTCCCCCGCTCGTCTTTTTTTTCACGCAGCTTCTTTTTCCAAACATTCACGATTTCATTCTCTGGCAGCTTTTTAAAAGCAGCTTTCGTAAGTTAGAGAATTAGCAAAGGAATTTTAATGCGTTTTTGCCAAGTTCTTAATTATATTATTTTGGAATTGTGCCTAACTTAGAAACTTAATGTTTTAACTTTCGTAAGTTTGCATTCTCGAATCTGTTACGAGAAACGTAATCTTTCGCTATATATTAGTTGCATATATATGCATAGTAAAAAAAAAAATTATGATAAATAACAATAGATTTTAAAAAATCTTCAAACATTTGAATTTATTTAAAATTTGTTTTATTTGGCAAATGTAAAATCACCATAAATGTGAAATATCGAGAAGACCTGTTTAAACCACTATGTGAGAAGTACCGATCAAAAAAAGTCCGCAAAGAACAGAATTTTACGTACCTCAAAAACAAGTAGTATAATTTATTGGATTACAGAAATTTTTTTTTATATAGTAAGTGTGGAATTGAGTTTTATCGCTGTCACTTTATTACTTAAATAAGTATCTTCATATCAGTATTAAATCTTTTATTTCCTTCCTTTTCGTAAATTGATGTTAATTATTCCACTTACAAATTAGGTTTATTCAATAGTTTAAAATTTATTCTTGATCACTATTACACGGGATTTGGTTGTACTTATGTAAATTATAATATAAAATAATTATTCGCTTCGGGTTAAAAATTTCAACATATTATGGGGAAAAAGAGAGATCGACCTGATACACAATAAATGTTTATTTTGAATGGATATTGGGGATAATAAAAAAAAAATCAGATGCGAAATGTGAAAACTATTTACAAGTACAGCAATTTTTTGTCGTTTAATTTATATAAATCTTTAAATATCAGCACTATGTATGTAAAAATATAACTATTTAAATTTTCGAGATCTTTCACCAAAAATTCATGTTGTATTAAAACAAGATTTCTTGGAATACAATTCACAAAATTCAACAGCATTTACTTTTAAAAAAATACTTATTAATCCACAATTCCCCTTCACAAAATCAATGAATAATTAATAGAAAACATATTTGATTTTTTCCCCTATGAATTTATGGCTGTAAGGAAGATTTTCTGTAGGATTAAAAAAAATGTGTGAGATTCTTATTCGCTTTCAATTTTAAAAATACTTTTCACTTGTTAATTTTACAATTTTTCTTTATAAATATCATGCAGATATTATGCCTGAAGAATAAAGGAAAAAAATTATTTTGATTAAAAGGAAATGAAATATTAAAATATATGCTGCTTTGTAAATAAGTGAAAAAAACACACACTGAGAGACAAGTGATGAAAACGATCATCGTCGAGATGAAAAGTCATGTCAATACATATTTAATATTTTTCTCATTGACATCAATTTCATACATGAGTGGGTTTGCATCGCTTAGCCTCCCTCCCCCCCCTCTGGAATCACTTTTCTTGACTTTCAAAAATGACATGTGAAGGATACGACTTTTGAAAAACGATCTAAAACGACACAAAATGATAATTAATGCATTAATGTTTCTTTTTTGAAAAAAACTTAATTTAGAGGCAAAAATTAGTTTAAATGTTCAGGCTCTCTGAATTTATTATATATATTTTTAATTTATTTTGTTTCTTACTGATACATCAACAGTCAACATATTTTGGAATGGAAGAGTGAAATGATGTATATTTGGTAATCTAGCAGAAATTATACTAAAAATTAAAATGTTTCCTTAAAAAATTTTGTTATCTTAAATAGGGTTGAGAGATCATTTTAGTCGAGGGTGATAATAATTGAGAAAAGAAAGAACTTTTTCCTTCACTTGAAATTTTCAATGTTATTTATGTAATTAGGCAATTATTTACTTTAATTATATCAATCGCAAGTACATTGATTCGCTTGGCTCTCGGAAAATAAGAACCTTATCTCTTCACCACATCAAGGAGCATACTATATAATTTTAATTGCTTCAATATAAGTATCCGAATATAAAGAAGAAAGGGAAAAAATACAAAATGATCAAGTAACTTATAAAACACACAATCCAAATTATTATAAATTATTAAACAAATAAATAATTTAAACATGTCTTAATTAAAGCTAAAATGACAAAAATAAAAAGCTTTTCTGGATTCCTGACAAAACTAATAATGCGTACATATAAAAAAAAAAATTGATATCTTTTACGTATCATGAAAAATCGTAAATGCTTGCCTTTTTTAAAAAATTATTTTTTAAAAAAGGCAAGCATTTACGAAGAATATATTTTTGACTCGCTGTATATCAATCTATTTACATATGTATAAATATATGAATGTGTGAATATATATGGTTCATTTTCTACATTTTTTCTTCCATTATTACGCCTAAATTTTCTGCAGAAGGGTAAGGTTGGGATTCTATAACGCAAGCTTAACCTTACTTCACCTCCTCAAGTCGGTGACAAGTTTAGTTAGAAAACATAATAGTTTTCCGTTTTGGTCAATTGACTTTTTATAAACTTATATCTAGGGGCTTTTTTTTCTTAATTGATAGAATTTCGCCAGAACAATGTTGTGTAGGATATTTAATTTCACAAACATTTCTTATACATATATACATTCAATAACCCATTCTACAAATATTATAAGCAAATATATTGAGTTTCTGAAAAATATATAATACACATTTATAAAAATTTCAATAATTTTTACCGGATTACAGTTGATTCTCATCAAAAGATAATTTTTTCCCAAAGTGCTTATTCTTTTAGATATTGCGTTAAAAGACACATTATAATTTTCCGTTTACATTACAGTTTGACATAACACCGAGTAAAAAGTAAAACATTTAAGCAGTAAACACAATGGATGAATAAGGTTTCAGTAAATTAAAAGGTATAACAAATGCTGGATAGTAAAATTCACTTTATTTTGTCATATTTTAAATTCGTCAAAGCCCTTTTTTTAATTTGGAAGGAAAAATAGGATTAGCTAATCTACATTTAACCTATTTATCATTTCACACTAACCTTGAAGTGAAATCTATTGCACGTCAATCGCTTTTCCTTTCACGTAGACACACGTGGAAAATTTTTACACTTTTTTCCGGGAGTTCAAAGAATGGAAGAGTGATCGATTTATTTAAGCGACATACTTCCATTATCACGACAGCGAAAGGGCGCGCGAAAAACCCCAAAAGGAGAGAGGCTGAATTTCAAAATCCTCTTTTTCGTTTTCTATTCTTCTGCGTGAAAATTTTCCGTCAGAGCACTCTTTTACGGAAGCTAATCGTTCTGACTGGCACCTAAATACAAACATTACATGACTGCTCGTGTAATTAGGTAATGTAAAGTGGTTCTCTTATTTTCTCAATGGAGGAAGTTGCGAAGCGTTTTAAAACCCGAATTAGCCAGTTTTGATGTAATAATTCCTCGTCTCTATTTAGGAATGGCAAGAAAATACAAATAAGTTTCGGGCATTGTTTTGAAGAGGTCGTTAAAAGCGTGTACCTGAGGTGTTTTAATTCTTTTAAAGGGAGATGATATCGTAATCTGCACTAGTGACGGGTGGACAAAGGTAAAGAGCATGTTTTGTTTTATTATTATTATGTTGTATATGGATGTATATAGAAGTTGAGTACATCCGTAACCTTGAAGATGACACTGAAAGAAATAATGCAAATTAATGATGACAGAATTCAAGAAATGTTCGAAACCCTGTCAAGCTGCACTGTTTTGTTTTAAATCCTTCTAATGTAAAAATTGACCATTAAGTTGGATAACAGGGATTTTTTTTTTTCTGTTTGTTGTTGCAGAATGACTGGAGGAGAAATCTGAGATGACCATCAACAATTTTAGTCCATAATAATAGAAAAGGCTCCACAATTTTTTAAAAATTTCGAAAGTCAAATAGGATGAGTGAGTGAATATTAACGTCGCACTGTTCAGCTACACGAGGACTTTTGGCGACGGACCACGTAATTTTGAACCATGGTCAAATGACGTGAATGACACCTGAGCTCTGGCACCCACCCCCTCTCCTAACTACCACACCACATCAATGGGAGAACATTTCAGCTCTCGATAGATTTAACGTGCATCGCTGCCCTACAGGACGGGTCTTTAGTGGTACTGGGCTCGAACT
>BMAV01027213.1:108086-145933 GCA_019973955.1 Trichonephila inaurata madagascariensis | reverse complement strand
AGATAGAAAACAAACACCAAGAGAAAACATAAGATTTTTTTTATTCATTTTATCGAAACATTCATTTTGCTTAGATGAAATAAAAATTATCTGAAGAAGTAAAGCTATAGTGAATTATCACCAGTGGCAATTAGCAAATGTATTTAGAAAATGAAACACGGTTATATTGTTTATTATAAAAAAATATTTTGCTTTATACTAGAAGGAAAAAACAGTCCACAATAAAGTAACTTGCAAAAAATTAGACGAATTTCAAGCTAATCAATTAAGATTCTGGAAATGAGTAAAAAAAAATATATATATATTTTAATAGTTTATATTTTGAGCAATACTATTTATTAAAATAAACTATACTTTTCATTTCCTTTTTAAATGTAATTTATTATGTGGCACGAAAAATGTTTTTATTTGGGAAAAGGGTTCCAGATTTTACTCATTAAATATGCTCATTTTAAACGTTGCTTTTTAGGAAAAAAAATGTTGAAGTAGCATTGAGAAGTAGAGTGGCATTTCCAGTAGTCATCCTCGTTACTTGACTCAAAATCAAAATTACGATGTACATCATCAACAGCCCTTGTGTTACTTTAATTTATATATATATATATATATATATATATATATAAGCTGTTCTTTATTTCATTTCATTTAAAATCTAGTGGGAGAATTATTTTTATATATGTATATAAAAAGAGAGAGAAAAAAATGTATGCTTATATAATTCGCATGAGTGCTACACCCCTTAACGTCTGTTGCTTATTGCTGAACTTTAGTGATGCACACAAGGAGGGGGGGTTCTCGGGTCCGGAGCCCACTAAAGCCCTTGTTTTTTTCCTATTGGTTATTAACCTATGTAAATAGTACGTAAAACTAAATTATGTAATTAATAATTAATTTTATTAATTAATGCTAATTATCAATTCAATAATTAATTTTTTACTGTTTTTTTTGTTTAAGAAAATTGACAAAATCAAAAAAAAAAATATGTTGAGTAGCGTATTGGAGCATGATACGAGAATGGTGAACTTTCGACCTTGGACCCCTTCCCCCTTGAAAAATTCCTATGTGCGCTACTGATGGACTGTTTTATTTACTTCGTACTATGAAAAAACACGAGGACTATCAGTGACGACCTTGTACTTTTGGATCAGGGTTAAAAGACTAGGACAGTGGCGCACACAAGTTGGGGGCCCCCAAAAGCCTTGATTTATTTTTCCAATTGGTTGTAATTCTAAGAAAATAGTACGTAAAATTTAGTTAAATATTTGTTTATGATTAATTTTATTAATTAATGCTAATTATTTATTCAATAATTAGTTTTTTGTTCCTGAAAATCGACAAAATCAAAAGGAGCATGATACAAGGGTGGACTTTTGACCCTGGACCTCCCCCTTGAAAAATTCCTGTGTACGCTACTGGACAAGGACGATATTTGAGCTAGCAACCCACTCTCCAACTTTTCACACCGTGGTGCCAACTTGAGGACTTTTAGCTTCGATAAATTTAACGAACGTATGCTACTTCAAAACATTCACCAAATGTGCTCCATGAACCTATACCTCCTCCCCAATCCCCAGCATTCACCCCTGGGGCTGAGACCCATACCCCCACATTTTCCCTTCTATTTGTTTCATTGCAACTGCTATAATAAATCATTATCTTTAAATGTATACAGATGGCAGCATAAAAATATATGTATAAAAAAAATTCCTACCAATATAAAATATATTACACGAATACTTGTGAGAGAGAAACGGGTATAATAATATCTTTAAAATAAACCATACAAACTTATATACATTTTAAAACTAAAAACTTGAATATATAAAATACAACTATAGCAATAAACAAACTCATACTTAATTCAAAGAGCAGGTTAATTCGTCGAGTTAAGGAGAATGACGTACAATTTCCCTTCGAAGCACTCTCCCAAAGTAAAAAAAAAGAAAAACAATTTCTAATTCATAATAGGCATCTGCGAGTTAACATTTCACCTTTCCGGGGCCTCCCTCCGACAGCCTGTGCTTATCCGTCGAAAATTAGAAACAAACTACCCTTTATTAAATGCCTCGTAACCTCACACGCAAACTTTTAAAACACCGGGAAAGACTTTAAAATTTGTCAACTTGTCCAGGTGTTCCCCAAATCCCCCGTTTCATTTATAACTGATCGGTAGGGTTGTCCTCCAGTGATGTTCGAACCCATCCCCTGAAGTGAGTTCTCCCAATTTGACTTAATAATGATTTGCATTCTTCAAGGAAAACCCCCCTGTGAAACAAACCGACGCAAGGTGAGGATTTTGCTGTCAGCCAACCACCAGCAATTGCCCTCCCAGGGGTCATCAGCAAAGCGGCTTGACTGATTTCCGAGCTTTAAAAATAGTTTCCGACACTTATTTATTTCTCGAAGAAGGATGTTTTGACTCGAACGAACGGTAAAGGAAAAATTTTTAAAAGGGGGGGGGGAGGGCGAGAGGAATTAAAATCCTAAGAATCTCTCCTTCCCGCCCTTGCTACGAGAGGGAATTCCAATCGGGGTTTCTTCTCCGGTGCTGGAGGAAATCTACTTATGCATTCAAAAAGCTCAAATAACCAAATCAAGGACGAATGAAAAATTAAGAAATAACTTGGCTGAGGATAAGGTTGGAGAGCAAAAGGGGTGCATTGGGAAGTTGGTTTCCTGGGGTATCGGGTATGCCTGCTTAGAATAATGTCCAATAACCTTCCCGACGCGCCGTGGGATACCCTAAATAGTGTCGAGGTATGATTAATTTTATAATAAAGAATGTCATTTTACAGAGTAGATTACCCTGAGGATGAATAAGTGAGACTTTGAAGAAATTTTGTGCTCGGTAAAATGTTCGTGAATATTAATACACAAGACAGGTTGCCGAAGTTCGCGTGCGGATATTTAGCAGCTCTTCACAAAAGAAGACTCTAGGTATTTCGTAATTTTTCATTTGCTACTTAAGGTTAAACGGGTTGAGCAGTTAAAAGCGAATAACCTTTGAGTTAGATACGCCCTCTCTTTCATTTTAGATTTACCCACAGATGATTTAATTTTCTAACTAATTTCGTTTGATGGAGGCACACAATACGCTTTTATTCCGAAGCATTTAAAGTTGGTTCCCGCCCTTTATTATTTAATACAGACACATGCAATCATATTGCTTTTTTTTTTTACTTTTAACTGAAGTATGTGGGGCGATTATTCATCGTAAAGTATCATAAATTTACCCGCAAGAAAAATATTTACAACCCATCCGATGCCTTGTGGGATGATAGAGTTTTTAAAAGAGCTGTAGTTCAAGCAATTAACAAAACAAAGACGTGAACGAAAAAATCAAAACAATTATTAAAAATAAATATCTTAAAGGAACAGATTTGGGTCACTTTGTGAAATTACACATAAACAAATGAATTAATTAGAGATATTTTATGTTTTTACACAGTCCTTTTCACATATTCCCTTTATTAAAAAAGTGTGAAGATTTATGAGAATGAAATACAGTTAAAAAGCGCTTAACACGAAACTGAGAGGGACTGGAGTATTTTTTTCGTGCTAAAAGAAGTTCGTGTTACAGCATAAGAGCAAAAAAAAAAAAAAAAAAAAGAATACATAAACAAAATTAAGTTTATTACAGTTTATTTTATTTACGTAGATATGTACCTATCCATGAATTTAATTAAAATCAATGAAACAAAAACACAAGAGTTTAAGGAAATTTAATACACAATTTTTAATTTTTTTGAAAAACAAGACATTTATTTAGTTTTTGAAAAATAATCTTATATTTTTTTGCATTGTTTTTTCAGCATCAAATTGTCAGCAAATTGTTCGATGTCGTCCAATTTGTTATTCATTTCAACATTGCAATGTGTGTTTAAATAACTGGGCATACTTTTCGTGATGTTCCCTTTTCCGGATGACGTAGGAACTGGAGCTGCATTATTTATTTCATTTCCGTCGTCAGAATCTACATCAATGATATTTTTTGAGCTTTGAACAAACTCCAAAATGTCTTTGTCTGTCATAATAGGGGCTCTACACGCATTATCATTATCTACTGCAACGAATTCTTCCGATAATACAGTAGAACAGTCCATTCCGGTTGGTGTTTTTGTATTTGTTCATTCCCAGAAGGGAAATCTTTTCGTGTTAAGCGATTTTCACTTTGTGTTAAGAGAAAAAAAGCATGAAAATGTATAGGAGTTTGTCGGGGCCGTTATATTTTTCGTGTTAAACATATTCCACTGTGTACAGATTTTCACAAATTTCACCAGAAAAAGCTTTCAGTGTAAGCTCAAAATCAATATCACCCAAATTATTAATTATTTTTATTGTCAAACCGTAATTTTAATAAGTTAATTGAAAAAAATAAACGTATTTTTATTTTTAAAAATCTCACAATATATAGAGAGCTAAGAAAGAGCTATTCTTCGTTTTTTTAATTTTTTTTCCATGTTTAAAATACTAAAAACCACGTAAGAAGACTTTTGTAATAAAAATAATAGAGAAAAGGTAATTTAAATGCATCACACTATTCTATTTCTTTTTTGAGTGAAACAAGTTTTTACGTAGAAATAATCATTGTATTTTTAAAGCTTATATTTGTTTTTTATTAATTTATTCGAATTCGGATTTTCCTCCCTGATTTAAAGTTATAGTTAGGAGGTAGAGACATTTTTTAAAAAAAATTATTAGATTTAAAATATTTATGTGATTATAAATTTGAAAAGAAAGACTCAATTATTCCTAACAATACTGTTTGCACAGATAATTTTGAAAATTAATTTTAAAAAGGTATTACTTTTTCAGGTTAGCTAATTTTTTAAATATAATTTTACAAAAAAGGTATTGTGATAAGTAGGAATTAATAGTAATTATTTACTCAAATATCTTGCGAAAGCCTGAAATTATAGAAATATATAACAATATATTTTTATTTCTAAGCTTAATGTTAAAATAATTATGAAATTCATTTGAATTTACATCAATAACAGAAAACATCTCACAATAATTCATAAGGGAATGGTTCAATTTACAACTTGATATGTAAGACCTAAATAATTATTAAATTAAAAATCAAAATTGTTGCCCAAAATCTCTTAACACAAAAATTAAATATATTAAATTCATCAACACTACCTTATACTAGAGTGCAGTAGCTAAGGAATTCACAGTCATGCATAAATTCAGGAGTAATTTTCAATGTGAATCAGAAAACATTAAATTTTTTAAACTTTTATATAGCAGCAAAAAGAATCATGAATACAGTGATTTTTAATGTTTTTTAAATAAATAAACATTTACTGTAATGATAGCATCTGGTGTTTTATTAATTCAATAAGAAAAGGCAATTTTTTTCAAATAACTAATTGCTGCATTTTTATACTAAAACTTAAATGTTAGAAGCTTTATAAAATCTTAGTGCAGTGTAAAAGATTCATAATTATTCATAAAATATTTTTGACGTGAAATCTCGTTAGAAACAAAATTACACTTGTTCATATCAGAAGTTATAAGTTGTGTTTAAATAGATTTCCAGAGTCAATAAGAATCAATAAATATATTCATTTTAAATGCCTGTGTTCTTTCTTTAAATATGAAAAGACGCAGCAGGAGTATTTTCAGAACAAATTATCAATCATGCGATAAATAAATTTGGATTCATGAAACTGTTCTGTCTACCACAAAATAAATTTTTAAACCAACCCTGTTTGTGTCATTACGAACAAAGCTAAAAATTTAACCCTATTATTATGTTTTATAACAAGCAACTAATTTGAATAACCGTCGATAAACGGTAGATATTAGCAAATATGTTTTATTCTTTACAATTTGAGGGGAAATATAATGAGAACAGAGCTAGCTTCCAACTGCTATCACAACCACCACCCTTATTTTTTCCAACATCACAAAATTTTTTTTAATTATAACTCCAAAAACTGAATAAGAAATTTGATTCGTAGACTTTGAGAAAAGGACAAATGATCTTATATTGAGGTATAGAGCATGCACCTAACAGCAACCAAGCATTTAATTTTTTTATTATACTAATGAAATAAATTTTTTGCGTCGATCATGAAATTAGACCTAAAAATGCGAATTTTACTAAAGAGACGACCCCTTGTTTGCCGCAGTAATCTTTGAGTGATGCCTGTCAGCAGCGGAAGACGTAAAGATGTTACCCAGGCAGACAGCGCCCTCTACACCGCATGCAAAAATAAATTTCTCCACGGTAGTTGAGCTGCGCCCTCTATCGGACCTCACGAGCATTGACGCGTGTTTCTACTTGCGGCCGGCGAGTTGGGGTGGCTCCCCCCTTCCCTCCCACGCAATGGAACTCGATCGATGAAATCTGACAATAGTACGAAAGCTTCGGGTGTTTTCTGATCCAAACGAAGTGAAAAGAGCACACACGTCAATCCCCTATTTTCCTTCTATCTGTCGCAAATTAGCTGTCAAAAGCAGATTTCTCTCGAAGAAACTTTGTCGCCCAATTTCTTCCTTCCCACTTTTAAAAAGAAAAAAAAATAATAATAATGAAACGGAAGGCGTAGAATTTACGGCTTAGATAAAGCAATTATAATGGAAAAAACTTTATTTGTCCAAGTAATTATATCGTACCATTAAGAAGTGAAATGATTCGAATTGTTTTTCTGTGCGATCAAGTGTTGAGAAATCGGCTTAAAGACAGGTTTCTTTTAAGTTTTCGGAAATTATAATGATAATATTTTGATCAAAGTATTTAATTATACGCAGTGACATACACGATACTTTTCCAACGCCATCTCGTGGCGTTTGACAGTGTAATTTAATTTGAGACGCATTTGCACTATTTATAGCGAGTCGATCAGGAAGTAAGTCTAAATTAAAAAAAAGTGAAGAAAAAAAAATAAATAAATAAAAATTGATCAAAATTTGTAGCGAGTGTTTAAGTCATCTTATTAAACAAGGGATTCTTTTTTTTAAAGAAAAAAAATTAATTTGAAATGAATTTTAAATTCATTTTCATTTCCAGATTAATTTGGGATTATAGGGTTCTGTCGTTGTGAAATATTATATTTTCATAATACTTTCTATTTTACTGCCATTGAAGAAATTGTGAAAGTTAATACTTAACATAAAGTAAAATTCCAATATTTTATTATTTCAACATTATTAACGATATAAAAGAAAAATTAATTTTTTTACCCTCTTTGAAACACGATAATGTAAGACAATACAAAAATAATTCGAGTAGGCATTTATAAATGCCTTTGATATTCTTATGATTTTCGATGACATCGTATTAAAACAAATATTAAAGCAATTAAATTAGTTTGAAAAATTGTTTTACCTATTCAAAGATGTAAAGAACGTCGACACAAAATAAAAACTACAATTTTATTTATCCATCTGTAAAATGAAATCTCTTTTTTTTTTCCCCACAGCATTTTATAGCAAAACTAAAACATAAAACTATTAACAAAATCGACAACTTAATGGGCCCTCAGATCGATTTCGAGATTCTAAAAACAATGAAACATTGTTATCCTTTTAATGTATCTGAGTTTTCCATTAATTTTTATTGGAAAAAGACAAAACCAATAAAGCTATCTAAAAAGCCTAAAATCTTTGATTTTAAATAGAATCTTGGAAACAAAATGATGCACAAACTCTATTTACATATATATTTCATAACTTTAATAATTCAAACCTTTAAACATATACAGTAAAATCCGGCGTATAACGCACACCTATACTTCCAAGCTGCATTTTTTAATTTTGATGTATATTCGCCGTATAACGCGCACTCCCTTTTTTTACGAAGAAATCTGATATGTACGTATGTAGTACTCTTATGTTTTGAAGTCATTTATTCCAAGTATTATCGCAGGCTTTTGTAAAAAATAGTATACTCTTAGAATCACACAACTCTCTCAGTTCATACATTAAGTCACACATTTTATCATAAACAGTATTTCGATATATGTAGAAATCTAATCTTCTTTATGCTCATTTCTTTCTTTTTTTTTTTTCCTTTTTTTTTTTTTTTTCTTTTTTTAAACTCTCATTTTTATAACCAGTGTATAAGGCGTACCCGTAACTTTCGATCTTTTTTTGGTGTAAAAATGCGCGTTATGTGCTGGATTTTACGGTGTATCAAAGTAGAGTTTTATGACCAAAAGAGAAATCCCTATCATAAATAATATATTTACAAAAATACTTGTGTTTGCTTTTGTGAGAATCTCTGACAGTTATCTGGTAATTACATTTCAATATTCTCTCTATAGATATGCATTTTTAACTTAATTTTAAACAATAGGCAAAAAAAAAAACAGCACAAGAAAAAGTAGCATAGTCACAACAATACAAACACTCTATAATGTTAGAACACACTTAATACCACACTCTAATGTTTGTCTAAGACTGCAAGGTTAAAAACATCTTCAAGGTGCCAGTGGGGTACACAGACCTCGCTCATAGTGAAGGGGCTACTTTCTAAAAAACACGTAGACGAAAGAGCCGAAGGGTAATCTCTAAGGTAAAAATCAAAAATGTGGTCTATCGGGGTGAATTCAACTCCCCCCCCCTTCCTTGTGTACGCCACTTGAATTTACTTATTTCCTCCTTTATTCACTTACAAAATTGGAATCAAATTTAACCAAAAAGAAAATACATTATTTTTTTAAACTAGAATTTTTTTTTTTTTTTTTTTAAAATTCAATGTCCACCCGTGGCCCCCCCCCGAATTTTCCCCCCCCGCGGGGGGGGGCCTCCAGGGTCGAAAGTCCATCATTCTGGTACCAAACTCCAATATGCCACCCAAGACATTCTCTCGATCTTGTCGATTCTCGAGAACAAAAATCAGTAAAACATTATTTATCGAAAAAAATAATTAGCATTAATTAATAAAATTAATTATTAATTACAAATACGAAATTAAATTTTACGTACTATATACATAGAATTATAATTAATTGAAACAAAATCAAGGGCTTTGAGGGGGGTGTCTGGACCTGGGGACCCCTTCCTTGTGCGCGCCACTTGTGGGACACACATTTAAATACATTTGTATGTGAGTGTGCATGGAATATTCGCCTTGTACTTTTTAAATTTTAAAACTGTGATAAAATATTGAATATAAGCTTCAAATTTCGTTTCATATATTTGTAATAAACATGTCTAAAAACGATGCAAGATTTAACATTGTATCAACAGTTGTATAGTTCGTATACATCATTTTAAGGTAAATAAATGTATTCCTCGTGTTTTGTTACCTTGAAAACAAGAAAATTAAAAACAATGATTGAATAACAGGAAACTGAATGAATCCTCAACTCAAAGCAACACGTGAAAAAATTATATTAGTGATTAGATATTCAAAAGTGTTATAAATTCCATCTGCTGAATATTAGAGAAATATATATATATATATCAAAAGCGAACCAATGTGTAAAATTCTAATGCACTCTAGTTAAATCGTTCTCTAACATACCACCAAAAGATAGCTACAAATAAATAAACAAACGAGAAAGAAATCTCGGTCCCAAACAGAACAAAAAAAAAAAGGAACAGATGAACCTTTCTCGCCTCTTGGTGTGACAGGAAAGACACACTCAAGCAAAAAGCGGGCAACCATTTAGCAGGGGAAAAAAAGGCATCAGGAGTAAGAAATCGATAAGGATTGCAAACCGAAAATTGCGCTCGTCCTTCCCTCATTTGCAGCCCGATGTGCCCTCGTCTTGACGACTCGTCCATCCTTCCGTCCCCTTTTGTTTCCTCGCTAGAAATTGGCTCACGTCCGTCATTTATCCCTTTCGGAATCCCGAATTTCTCTCTCCTTCCCTCCCCACCCCGAACACCGGGTTTGCCAGGGGAAAGAACTTATCTGTTTCTTTTGGCGTAGCACATTTTTTTTATCGCCTTGTATTCTTGATTGTATGGAGGTAGAAATCTGATTAATTTGATTTTGAACAATTAGAAATTATATATAAAATGCTTAAAAATTGTTAAATTTGGAACTATCTTTCGTGTTCTTTTAATTTCTAATGTTTTCGATTCATTTATTTTGCCCTATGGAATATATTGAAATCAGAGGTGTACACAAACCTCTCTTATAGAGGGGGATGGGTTATATTCTAAAAAAAACAAATTGACAAAACACCGAGGCCTGACCTCTATGGTAAAAATTAAAAATTTGTTGGTTTATTGGAGAGGTTTAAGTGCCCAAACCCCCACCGTACGACACTGGTTAAAGTGAAATGTGATCTAAGCGAAAAAATAATTTTCACTACGCCATTAATTTTGAAAGTTTAAATGCTCAGAAACGTTCTTTTTCCCCTTCCAGATTCGATAATGTTTCTCAGACAAAGCAAATTTTTTTTTATGAAAGAAAAAGTTTATTCATAGAAATTATTTAAGTACCCTGCCATCCCCATAAGACACTTTGAGGCCCTGGGTCCAGAGGAATCTTAAGATTTTCTGATGCCCTGGGCAAAAGTAGGCCCTACCTGAGATCTTTAAAAGTAGACATTAAAAGCCTGCATTGTCAAACACTCGTTCAAAGAGTTATTTGAAAAAAAATAAATGAGTGCGAATTCCAATCACAAAAATCTAAGCACAAACTGGCATAATCACTCAAAATTAAATCGTAATAAATCAACTGTTTGGTTGCATAAGTTATTCAAATCATTTTCTATTATATTTGGTTGTAAATCTAAATGTTATACAAGAGTTTCTGATTGATTAATTTCCTTCTTACAATGGAACAGCTAAATAACATTTAAGTGGACAATACATTAAGTCAAGGGTGGGCAAATAACAGCCCACGTACGGCCCTCAAAGAGATTTTTTTGCAGCCCACCAAGACAGAAAACTAAACATAAGAAAAAAAAAATTTTTTTTCTATATTTGGGTCGACACATATTTGTCAACAAAGCTTTTCTTCCATGAAAATCAACTAGAGTAAAATATAGGTGAAAGTTGGTTGACTTTAATTTGCAGGCAGCGATGAAAATTTCAACAAGCAATCTCACTCCTGATTTTAAAAAAAAAATAGTATAAAAAATTGATAAAGAGTACACATTTATGTCATTTAACTGATTTTAAAATTAAATGTGCATGTATCTATAAATTACATGAAATTAGTAAATAAATCGAATAAAACTGTCAGTATTTTATTTAACTTATATTCATTGATTTTTATAATACAATTTATACCTTTTCCCGAGAGGCAAAGTTAACCAATGAATGTAATCGTTTTATGAAAGATGTAGCCTTCTGGCATCTTCCACTTACACAATATGATCTTCGAGCAAAAACGATAACCCCTCCTTACATTAAGTGTAAATTTTAATATATAATTTGTTTAGATTGTTTCGATGTATTTCTCACCAAGGCTTAGTCACTTCTTTAGACCGCGTGAGTGCGGCTTAATCCTAAGCAAAGGCGCTCAGATTCAGCTGCAACGGACAACACGATGAATGCAGAGGGGAATTCGAAGGCATTTCTATCGATGCAAATCCCTGATGGCACAATAACGATCCACCAAGAGAGATCAATCATCTGCAATTGCGTCCAAAGATTGTAGGGAGATAATCCCCCAGGAAGCAGGAACGCTCAGCCAACCCTACCTCTTCCCAGCCAATGACCAATCAGGGAACCCACCAGGTCACATAAAATCATTCAGAAAAATCCGCGATATTTATAGTCAGCTAGAGCATTGATAGATCTCAATGTTGGATACTCTTCACATATCCAGCCAACCCCCTTAGGGGTGATAGCCAGCAAGTGCTGTTGGACAACAAACCAGCTGCCCGGCCGTAAATATAAACCATCGTTTGGTCCCCTGCTATCCCTCTCTAGATTTTATTGATAGCTTAGGTGTACTGCTGCAGATATGTGTTTGCTTTTTTTTTATTATTATTATTACAGTCGGTAGAGAAACCCCCTCTTCACCGTTTCTTGTGATTTATAGTTCCTGTCTATCTTGGCAATCTACACGGGCTCATTATCAACGGGTGCTTCATGATGGTTGCCCTGGGCGACGTACAATCGTCAGCGCATGCGCTTTACAAACGGCCATTTTTGCTGGAACTGGATTTCTGATTTTTTCTACCCCTATCCCCCAACCTTTTTCGCTCTTTGTTTCTTATTATTATTTCATTTAACGCCCTTCTTTAAAGCGAATCGAGGGACCGTATGCAAATTTATTCCGACCAACGAGGAATGGGCAAGGTTTTGGTATTAGCACCAGTTCAACGCATCAATGATACCCAAATACTGGTGAAAATGGGGGTTGTGGATAAAAGGGGAGATATCCTCAAACACAGGGATGGGTGCTTTGTGATGGTGTGGTTTGGGTTAAGGGTCCCACAAAAGAGAACATTTTAAAAAAAAGTTTACAAGGAAGAGAAAACACAAGCTCTCGTGTTCTTTTCTACGATTGCTGTAATAATACAAGAGAAGAAAACATTTTCTCCCCCATTCCCTTTTTCGAACATTTAGCTTTACTCAGACTGTAAGTTTCAGTTTAATGTTTCATATTCAGAAGACTATTTTGAATACTGGATTGAAAAAAAAATAAGTTTATGTAATCAATTTTTCATTAATAATTTTTATATATTACAAATAACACGTAATTTCTAAATCAGTAATTAATTATTATTGCTGTAATTGAAGATAACATTCCCAGTCAAATTATGATCCAAATCATGTTTTTTTTTTTTTTAATAATTCGGAATATTTTCAAAATGAAACTAATGCTTTAAGAATGTTATTTATGTAAAAAAAAATCTAATTGTTATTATTAAAATAATATTAAATACTAATTTTTAAAATGTTTGAACTTGTGAATCTCTGTTCTGGAGGGCATAAAGAATTATTTTTGCTTAGTTAAAAAGAGATACTTCACTTTCTACTTAAAATGCAAATCTTATCAGTCTTCGCAACCAGTTTTTCTAATAACTACATTCAAATTCGTAATTTTTGCAAGTTGATTTTAAAACATGTGCAAGAAAAGATAAATAGTTTTTTTTTCAAACTTGGAAGTTAATACACTTCTTTTTTAATAGAAATCTGGTCTTAAGAATGATGTCATAAAAGTTTATATACTTGTCGTATTCCATTTAAAAAATGTCACTTCGCTTTTTAGTACAATGATTTGATCTAATCATGAATTGTTATATACCAGTAGACGTATTTGCTAATATGTTTTCAATTACAATTTTTGATCACTTCACATCCAAACTTCCAGCTGAATGGACCATTGCTAATTTTAAGAATATAAAATAACGGGACAAAATTGGCTCGGAATTTTTTCTTCTGAAAACCGCAAATTTATACAGCTGTGCATTCCAATTTTTTTTTTAAAAAAAAATCTTATCAAAAACTCGTTTTCGCCATGAAAATGGATAACTTCCCAACAGTGATGTTTCAAGATTTTGAAAGTTTGTGCTTCTATGCAAAAGTAGTTCCACCTACAACTTTCAACAGTATGTAATCTACGTTGCAAATACTTGTACAAACGATAACCCGTGAAAAATAAGTTGTGAGTGACTCACAATCTCACAAACCTATGTGCAAAACGACTCCCCCAGCTTTCACCTTTCGTATGTAATGATGGTTTATGGTAGTAGGCCATAGCCCGGGCACGGGCGACGGATATGACGTAATAATTCAGTCTTGTCATTGTTGCCAATAAGCTTACAGCTTAAAATCCCCAGTTTGAATATGTCCAGGAATATAGCGCGTGATGACTAAAATTATTCGGGTCATGGCCAAACTGAGGCCGAATCGTGAACAAGACGAAACCTCCTATTGAGGCCGAGGCCTATTAGGCCCATGCCTTAAAACGCCTCTGCTCCCTAAAATGCAAACAATTTGACAATTTTATAGCAAAAACAAAACCATAACTTGATTTATTTATCAACTTACAAATAAATTTAAAACAAAATGCAAATTTAACTCCAGTGAAATTAGAAATGTTATGGTGCAATAGCTCACAAATGTTAGGTTAACCGTTATTTGGAAGAAAGTGTTCGTTGCATTGTTTTAAGCTACAATTTTCTAATTTAAATACAGAAAAAGATACACTTAGTAGGCAACGCCTGTAAGTTGATTTAGTCATAAAAATGAAAATAAAACAACAGACAGTATTGAATAAGTCTGCTTTTAAAAAAATTAGAAAAATTTTAAAGCACAGGCAATTAAAATGCATAGATAAAACTTTTTTTTTTCCCAGCATATTTTTTTTTCTTGATAGTTTAGTTTTTAAAAATTACTTTGAACAGTATCTCATGCAGCGTTCAAAAACAAATGGCTGCGCATTATTGCTTTTCCGCCTGCAGATGACTATAATTTATAATCTTGCTTTTCATTTAACTCGAAAATCTTACCAAAGAAAGAATGCAGGAAAACAGGACAAAAAAAAGTTATTTATATTTAAGGTGCAGAGTAAAAAAAAATCCCAACCCCCACACTCACATTAGTTCTTACATTAAGTTTTTCATCACTTTTCTAGGAACATTAAAAAAATTTTTTTTTGGTTTAATTTCATTTTTTACATACCCTTACCCCTCAGCTTATGTATTATTAGTGCAACAAAAACACATTCCTACTGTAGTCCTTTTTTTATATCTTCCGAATGTGCAATTAACCATAAATTATTAATTGTTTTTTTTCCCCTCTTTTCCCTTTACCCTTAACTCGGTGCAGGGCTAGGGGAAGATGAGGATGAGATGAAAAAAAAATCCCCACCTTTAGCTAATGGGTGCTTCGTAGGTATGCGCTATTATTGCTAATTGTGCGCATTTTTTGTACTTTTTTTGCTATTTAACTCAATGGATATTTTTTTTCAGGAGTGCAAAAAAAGCGCAGTTGTTTTGCACTGAATGTCCGAGGAGCATCAACATTAGAGCATTGAGGAAAAGGAAAAAAAATTCAATAGTAGGAGAGTTCAGCAGGGAAAAAAACATACAGGCTCAGAGTAAAAGTATGTTAAGCGATATTCTAACAAATGAAGCTAATATGCGCTACGATTTTTTTTCTTCAATAATAATAATATAAAAAAAAAACTTTTTCCCCACCCCACTGTTGCTCTTTTATTAGTCATTTAGCGGGGAAAGAAGAGCTGTTTAAATCGATATATTAATCGCAATAGCTACTTCGGGAGCTAAGTGAATTATTAACAGGCAGGACTTTTTGAAGTTTATAATCAACTGAGTAATTAACATTGACATTAATGTCCTAATAAATTAAAGGGAAATAACGTGCATTAGGCAGAACAAAATTGGTTTCAGCCAATGAAGGGCCTAGTTGAATCCCAATTACGAGACTATTAATGTAAAAAAAAAAAAAAGTTGAAGTCATTCTAATGGTTAAAACGTCTAGAATTAAATCTATAATCACGTGATTCAGTCCATCAAGTCTTCAGACTAAAAGTAAAATTTTCCCTTTTTTTTTTACTCTGTTCAAATTACTTTAAAACATTAATTTTACACAAGGAATAGTATAGTTATTTTTAATGTATATTTAACCATTTTACTTCATTATAATTAGTTTCTAATGAATTTTATGCAACTCTAAATAACGTACAAGTAAACTATAAGTTAAATATTATAATGGAAATGATAATCATAAAAAATTATATATAATGTATCCTCCACTTTTTTTTTTAAATATGCCCTTAAATCTATTTAAAGGGTGTGACAGATTAATACTAAACCACTCTCTAAGCTTTAAGCAACCAAAATATATTTATAAAAATAACGCGTTATATATTAATAACAGAAATTTAATTGCTATTTATTGGAAAGTACAATAACGAAAGAAAACATTCTGGTGTGAAATATCACAGAATATCTCAAGATAACGGAATTATACTTTAAAAAAATTAGCAAATTTTATCCTTTCTAAAGATAATATATTACAAAATTTCTAAGAGACTGAAAATCAAGATAATCCCAACAAATGCCATGAAATGCTACAAATTCTATACTTATTTATCAAAACAACATTAAAAACATGAAAATAGTAGTTTTTTAACCTACCGATACACAAAATATCGGAATGTAGCCTTAAAATATAAGGATGCTTTATTATTGCAGTTTCTGTTTCATTAAATACGTTCACTACAATATCATAAAGATATTTATTTCCCCTCATCAAACAATATGATCTAACAACAGATTATCATGGATTCAAATAACTCTGCAGTTTCTAGAATTTCTTATTTCTAATAACTTAATTTCTTAAACGTAATGAGTATTCTGTACTTTGTGCTCACCAAGACAGGCAAAAATTTTAGTCAAATGAACAAGATTAACATAAATAATTTCAAACTCACCTAAATTATCAGTATTTTCATTACCACAAATTTATGAATTCATTTTGTACTTACCTAAAAAGGAAGAAAAAACGTAATTAATATGTATATATAAATGCTATAAAAAATATACAATACTATACATTCTAAACACAACTTTGCGGAATTTTTAAATCTTTAAAGGGTGTAATAATATGTTTGCTATTTTATTAAATCAAAAATTTTAGCCTTTGTACTTTGGTAAGTACTTTAAACAAGACAGATTTAAAATTAAAATTCAAATAAATTACTCAATGATGCAAAGTGAGCAAACAAAATAAAAAAATGTTATTCAAGGAACCTTCAGTCAGCATTTCAAACATGAAAATCAGGGAAATTTTTCCAAGCATATTCAAATTTTTTCAACAAGTGTATTAAATGTAGCACAGAAGAGAGTTGAATAATTTAAAGTTGAATAATGTAACATTTACAAGAAATTTCTTTAAAAACCACCAATATTTTAATTATGTGAAAAGTAAACCAAGAATATGATGTCTAAGTTAAACAATAGCATATTATATCTGAAGTAGTAATGAAAATTTTATAGCATGCAGTAATTAAATCACAGCAGTGCGTTTTATTTAGAAAAATCTGGATTTTTTTTTTAAAGAATGCGATATTTGTGAAATGAATTAGATTTTCTAGTGAATGACACTAAAATAAACTTTATAAAGTAAAAAACGAGTCCTTATGGTTTATTATTATTTATTTATTTATTTTTACCTGAGAATTTACAACTACAGTTAAAATTCCTTACACTCATTCAAAACACTAGTCTTGCGTGCCTCTTGTCTGGATATACAAATAGCTAACCAAATGTTACAATATGAACAAGAAACTATTAAAAAAAAAGATGCACCAAAGATCTTTATAAAAAGAAGACGAAAAAAAAAGCATACCGAAAACTTATTCATCCACCTCAAAGGGTCACACCATTAAAATCTCGTCATGAGAACTTCCGCTCTCTTCCAGTGAAAAGAGAGGGAAAAAAACATTATTTTTAAATAAGCATAAATCCCTATGTGACACCAGAAAGGGAGGAGAAAAAAAAAACCGCAGGAGTGAGAGCGACGGAATAAATAAAACTATCTCCAGTACAGAAAAGTAGTCGGACATCTAATGGCCGACCCAAAGTGAGATGAGAGCAGTAGAGGAAAAAACCACTACAGAAAAAGAATAAAAGTAAAACAGGACGCCACCGTCTTTGTGTACGCGGGACAATGGCTAAGAGAGGGTACTCGCTTACTCAAAGCGCATCGATGGCTTTTAAGCATAATTTCCAGGGTATAAATGCAGTGCCCACATTTCGATTTTATGCATATGCACTCGGTCGCTTTCTTTAGGATTCGGCAGGCCGCGAAATCCACACTTTTCGAATCCCCCTCCCCTCCCCCTTACAGATAGACCTCCCTCTCCATTCAATTCTTTTCTTTCGTTAATGCCGGTATATTTTTTTCCCTGGCCCACCCCCTTTTTATTTATTTGATTATTCTTTAGGTTTGTATGTGCAGGTCTTTATTTTTACTGTTGTTGGGAACATCTGCTCGAAGTAAGGTTTGTAAATGCATCTCTACCCAGGCGAAGTGTATTGTGGCAGATTCTATGTGCTTTCAAGAGTACACTTTGCTATGTTATGTCTACATAAGATTGAGGGCATGTTTTAAAGAGGAAATCGCTTTCTCTATGCGCGACTTGAAAGTAGGAATTCCATCACAAACTAACAATTCTAAAGGGAAACAATAACAAAGTTTCTGTAGCAGAAGTAAAACAAGTTAAGCATAATAATATTAAAAAAAAAAAAAATTAAGTCAGTTCCTACTTAGATTAACTAAGAAAAATTTTGTTTCAGTTCATTTTTATTAAATAGTTACAATTAATATATGAATGTGTATATACATATGGCAAAATCACACTATTAAGTGACAAAATAGAAAGCGATTTTCCTTGCAATTTTCCATTTCCTTTCTGTATAGGGTGTTGAACTATTTTTTTTTGTTTGTTACTATTTATACATTGATTAAATTTAATTATTCTAATAAAATAGTATGGTAAAAAGAAATCACATTCTCAGAAATTAGGCCATCCCAGGTTTGATTCGAGCTAACGACCTTTGGATTAGAAGTCCAACGTGCTATACATTGCGCTGAAGGGACGCAACGAACGATTTTTCTTTCTATATAGGCAGTTGAACAATTATTTTGGTTTGTTACTGTTTATTCATTTTTAATTTAATTAATGAGTTAATACTTGAAAAAATTGTATTAACATCAAGTGTCATCCACTACAAGTTTTAAAAAATGCATTTTTTAACTTGAATGGATGAATAGAAAGTATTTTATAAATGATTGAGAAAATTTGAACAAGATATATATAAATAAATATATATAGGAAGGGGGTAAGCTAATAGTAGAAATTGTGTGAAAAAAATTGGGGGACTATCAACAGATGAAATACAAGTTTTAGCATAGCATGATGGAACAATTTTATGCAGTTAACTACCAAGAGTTCAGTCATCTTTTGTAGTTTATATCTCAACATTTATTGTCAATTAATATCGGAATTTGAAAATACGATCATTGGCCTTGCTAGTTCTAACTGGGCTCAGTATCGAAATTATTTTGGGTCCCTTTTCTTGGAAAATGAATCGCAAAAATTGCACTAATAAAGCTTAATTGAAAGTGCCAAAATATTATACATGCTGGGGCCCTGCATAACTGATGCGGCGGTAATATGCCTCTGAGTCTCTTATTTTTTTAAAGACGTGTTGCTTGAATTTGTTCAAAATTCATTGAGTGTTTATTCACTTGTTATTGTGTCTTGGATCTCAATTCCCGGAATTTTAATTTTTTACTTACTTATTCATTTATTTTTGAAATTTATAAAAAAAATTAAGAGTTTTTTCTCGACTGTTTTGTCAGTTTCTTCTATTCTAAATGATACAAAATAGAAATAAAATATGTGTGCGTAGAAACAGGCATTTTATTTGTTTTTAAAATAGAAATGAAATTTATTTTTTTAATTTAATAATTTTTTTTCTTTTTTTTTTTCAGACTAAAAGAAAATTTTTGAAATAGATTTGATTTTCCTTTTATAATCCGTACAAATTTTCTACATATGTTTGAGTTGTGTAATAGAAATAAAAATATTGAACTAGGCAGAAAAAAAAGACGGAAAACTGTATGGATACAAAAGATAATTTGGATAAAAATATGTCAGCTAAATCAGTATTAAAACTCGACAAATGGTAATACAATTTGTTTTTGTATTAACCTATAAAGTATGTCTTTAAAAAATCCGCAGACGTTTTGTCATTTCTTCACAATTCAAAAACAGCATTGTTATTTTTAATAGACTAATAGAAAGAACTCTACTATGTACGTGTTTGATACGTGAATATCTACATATTTTTCTGCGAGACATTTCCTTTACATTTCATAAATATCTGACTGAAAGGGAAAAAGATTGATGAAATTATTCTTAGTAAAAACTTATTTTGTACAATTCTTAACTAAAAATTAAGTGTACGAAACTCTAAGCCTTACCTTCAATTTTTGCATATAATTTACAATCCTTCAAAATATGTTAGAGCTTCAATCAATACGAATGAAAGATTTCTGACAGGTGATAGGACTGGGTTCATTCAGTAAGCATGTTACACAAGATAGTAAAATTAATGTTTCACTAGAGCAGGGACGGGCAATTATTTTGGCCCGAAGGTCACATCAGAGACATCTTCTGTGAGGCCCTGGGCCCTTATGCAAAAGTAGACCCTACACACTTGCGTAGCAAGTTCTGAGTGGGTCCTGTATCAAAATTCCTTCGGGGCCCTTTTAAAGAAATTAAAACCATGTTAGTGGGACTGTTGGGGGCCCCGTATCATTGATACTGTGGTAACTACGCCCCTAGCCCTGCCTGAGATATTTAAAAGTAGACAGTATATAACATGCATTGTCAAATACTCGTTCAAACGATAATTTGAAACAAATAAATGTACACGACTCACAATCTCAAAAACCTTGGCACAAGCCAACTCGACCGATGGCTGCATTTCAACTAAATGAGTTGAGAGATTATTTGTGGTATTATGCCTAGACCTAGATTTGGAGAATGGTCATCACATAATAGTAGTCTTACCACTTTTGTCAGTTGATATACTGTTTGAAATTCTCTGTTTTTCGGAGAATATGTACGGGAATAATATTTGACCATTAAAATTATTCTGAACATGATCTTATTAAGGTATAGTCAAGAACGAATAACCGAGGGTGAGGCCCTGGTCCCCGGCCCAGTTTGCCCGTGCCTGAAGGAGTCCCTGGGTTACATAGGGAAAGCGAGAAATATCGGAGGGTCACACCTATTTAAAATCAGTACATTCATTATTTAACTTTACATCTCAGAATAGGTATAAATTTTACCTTAAAAATCAATCAACGTTTAATAAAATATTGGCAATTTTATTCAAATTATATATATTTACTTTTCTAATTTCATATAATCTATATTTTACTTTTAGGATAAATTTAATAAGACAGATGTACCCTTTCACTTTTCCTGACTGTCTCGGATGGCCACATGGGGCACGCGCCCCCCTCCACCTGCACTAAAGAAATTAAATGTTAATCAAATAATATCCAAAGTTTTCAACAGCTTATTGTATATTCAAATATTCCAATTATATATATGATTATTATTTATCGTGTGTCCATTAAATCAATGCATCTGACCAATCCCCTGTCTTCAGTTCTGCAATTTAAATCCTACGTCAATAACAAAATCATTAATAATCAAAAGGGAGATAAAAGGCTGATGCGCTGTCACTGCTAATTATTTTCATTTGGCGTTCCAAGAAATCAGTCGTTCTTAGAAACACACTTTCAAAACCCACCACCGCTGGTTGCTCTTTTTTTTCTCCTCTTTCCAGCAACAAAGGAATGTGTTTGGCGTCCGTACTCAGATTTTACCCGGAACGCGATAATTTCTCGAATGCAATATTTTATTCTTCTTGTGCAGCAGAAAAACCCTGGAGCCGGACCGCTGACCTTCATGCTTATTTATTTACCTTGCACCTTCCTCTAAGAGGTGTTCCTACAGAAAAGAAACGGATCTTAAAATTTTCGCATTCGTCCGTGTGTTTGATTTATGGCGCGGAGGCTCCGCAATCCGGCCAATCGCGGTGCGTGGAGACGATCACGTGACCACGCAATTGGCGGGAAATGTCTTCCGTCACGCAAACCACGAGGAGAGATCTTTTTTTTTATTCTTAAATTCCCTTTTCTGGCATGGGGACTATAATAGTATTACAGAAGTCTTCTTTGTAAGACCAAGAAAGGAGGTATTTTGTATCAAAGGATGTGATTATTCACTAACAGGTACAATTTTTGACATGTTTGGCATTTTTAGGTACCAAAGGAACTAACGTCTTAGCTGCAGCTGCCAATGTGATGGTCACCTTTTTTTTCTATTTTATTAATGTCACAATGAAAACACACAACAGTGGCGCACACAAGGGGGGTGTCCTAGGGGTCCGGACAATCTCCATAGCCCTTGATTTTTTCGATTGGTTATAATCCTATGAATATATTACGTAAAACTTAATTATGTATTTGTTTTTTATAATTAATTTTATCAATTAATGCTAATTGTTTATTCAAAAATTAATTTTGTACTGTTTTTGTTCCCGGAAATCAACAAATTCAAAAGAATATGTTGGGCGGCGTATTGGAGCATGATCCCAAAGCAGTGGACTTCCGACCCTGAACCCAACTCCCTTGAAAAATTTTTGTGAGCGCTACTGACACACACACAGGCCTGTTTCCTTTTATTAATTGTTAAAATATATTATATCAATGGAATTTTTCTCTCTCTCTCTCTCTCTTTTTTTTTTTTTTGCTTTTTAAAAGTTCTATTTCGATAAATTTTTTCTTTTAAAGAAATGACTTTGCCCCTTAGTGGCAAAAAACTGCACAGTTTTACATAGAGCAATGGACAGGGACGTCTTAAGACTCTTTGAGGCCCTGGGCCCAGATAAATCTTAAGATTTTTGAGGCCCTGGGCCCTTATGCAAAAGTAAGCCCGACCTGATATATTTAAAAGTAGACAGCATATAGCATGCATAGCCACACACACACAAATACTCGTTCAAATGGTAATTTTATACAAATAAATGTGCACGACTCACAAAACCCTAGGTACAAATCGGCTCGACCGATGGCTGCATTTCGACTAAATGAGTTGAATGATTGTTTATGGTATCAGGTTTAGGCCTAGACATGGACAACGGTCATCACATAATAATGCAGTCTTACCACTATTGCCCCCGTTGGTGTGGTGTGGTAGTTAGGAGAAGGGGGTGCCAGCTCAGGTGTCGTCCACGTCACTTGACCATGGTTCAAAATTACGTGGTCCGTCGCCAAAAGTCCTCGTGCAGCTGAACAGTGCGACGTTAATATTCAATCACTCTTACCACTATTGCCAATTGACATGCAGCTATAAATTCCCTGTTTTTTAGAGAATATTTACAGGAATAATATTTGACCATTAAAATTATTCGGATCACAGGATCTTATTAAGGCTGAGTCGAGAACGAAACTAGGCCCTCACTTAGGGCGAGGCCCTGGGCCCGGGCCCAGTAGACCTACGCCTTGAGATGTCATTGACAATAAAATAAGCTGTTTCTATGTCATGACGTAGGATGCCAGAGCATTTGTCAATCTCGTGATCTAATCATGTACATGTATGAAAATCTGACACATTATTTATAACATAATTTTAATTATTCCTGAGATTTAATCGTAATGATGAGTTTATGGGCTAAAATGAATTTTTTTTAATTAATTAACATAATATTGATCAATAGATTATGAATCAAAACTTATCATATGAAAACATTCCAATTTTATTCTCCAAAATTCTTAAAAGTTTTAAATTTCTTCTCCGTTTTAGATATCAAATTATTTGCACGTTATTGAAAAATATCGCACTGAAATGTGATATAAAACAAACTTGAAATAATTCAACCGACTTAACTGATTTAAAAAATATTACAAAGCATAGGATTAAGAAAAAGGATTAAGAAAGTCAGTTTTATCAGTCGTTTTTTTTTTATTATTATAGGACTAACTACGAAATTAGAATTCATTTAAATATAAATAGTTGTAATACAAAGTCATATATTTATAATTAAGGGTATCTTTCATCTAACGACAATAGAAAATTTATGGCATATATATTTGGAATACTGTTGCCAAAGCACTGTTCTAAATTTCAATAAATGCAAATGTAATATAAATTAAGACAAAAATTTATTGCAACTTGTGGCATCATAAACTAAATCCATACTGCGGGTTTCGACCCCAATTTGTTAGCACCAGCTTAACACAACAACAGATATTTTCTATTTTACAGACAGGAATTTTCATTAGAACTGAACTAAAATTTAGAATACATTTTGAATCAAATAATTGTCTGAATATTAATATAAGCTCGTGTGATTAAATCGAATTTGGCAGTTTATGCTACAACATTCTTAAAATTTAGGAACATTCAACAAATGAAGAATAATTCTCTTTCAGGGACAAAAAAAATTGCGTTGAACAATGTCATATTCTATAGAAAAAAATTATTGAATAAAATAAAAAAAAAACAGCATGCTACAGCATATTGCTCTATATGCGGTAATATAATTATCTTAACTCAGTGGCGCGACAGCCTATGAGGGTCAAGGCCTAACGTGCCTAACTCAGTATACGCGACCCTGGGCCCTGAGGTTTTTGAGCAGATGCGGCCAGGTGGTCAGTCTGACGCGGATATTATAATTAGAGTAGGTAAAAAAAAAGCTCATAGCTTAATTTCTTTCCTTAAAATTAAAGAATATAAGCATTTATGAAAGCGTAAAACCCTATAGCAATATAATAATGCCCTTGAAGGAGTTAGGCTTTGCCCCTATATTTTGATGCGAATGCTGTTGGCTACAGAAATCGCAACCATAAGAGCTATCGAAATGCGTGATTTTCCAAAGAAAGTCATATGGATTGGTTGTTATTAACATGGTAGACGAAACTTGTCAAGTGATTTGGACTCCACTCTCCAAACTTCCACACCTAGCCAGTAAAAAAATTTGAAGCCTTGGCACACTTAACCCCTCAACACGACGGATGTTTATTGGCAGCAGGATTTGAACCCCCGATTTGACAGAAAAAAAGAGTTTGCGACCATGATCACTGGGCTACAGCAGCCAAAAATGTAACATTTAAAAATGTGGTTTGTTGAACGTTAAACTTAAATTGTATAAGATGTAATGCAAAAAGATTGGGGAGAGAAATATGAAACTGCCATCTTCGGATCAATGTCACTACATACAGCAAAATCAAAACCAACTTTCAACCTTAAAAAGAAATAGATTTTTAATAATGGATTTATTTAAATTCCACAGTTTATAAGAAAACTGCAAATTTAGATACCTAGTTTAAAAGAATTTCATTTTAAAATTCAAAGCAGTGTACATATGCTGAAACTACAACCGAAATAGAGACAAAATAATTGGAAAATGTTGATTTTCTTTTTTTTATTTGAAAAAAAAAAGCATAATTCAAAGAAAAGAAAAAAAACGCATCCTTATTTTTCAAAAATAATGGACAATTCTGTTAAATATAAAGCGTGGAATATGTATTTATAAGTTAAAAATAAGAAAAAAAATTCTTCCATTCCGAGCCATTAATAAATTATTTTTATTTATCGATATACAAATTCAAAAGGATATATACAGATTCTTAAATTAAATGCTGGTTTCCGATAAAAAAAAAAGCAATGGGAAGAAAAACAGGAAACGGCTTCTTGAGGGGGAAAAAAAGAGAAAGCTTTTGCTTTTTTTCTATTTCTGATTTATTTGCCGTTTTTTGTCTCGAATTCCTTTGCAGATTGATACGAGCGCTTAAAAACCGTCACTTCGTAGTCATAGGAATTTCGACAATCAATCCTAATTCTTTAAAAGAACAACAGAAATAAGAAGGAGAGGGAAAAAAATCTACCGGAGGGGGAAGCGTAGGGAAAAGTACAGGGAAAAAGGTTAGCGGTAAAAAACCAAATCAACATTTATTTCCTTCGTTGTTATTGGAGTACTCGATTTCTCCGATTTTTGTCGAATTTTTTTCCCCCCATTTTCAATTTTTCTCTTTTTTTCCCCTTAATTTTTTTTTTTTTTTATCTTCCACCCAAGAGTTCTTTATTTTCGGACTTTTCCAATTACAGAAAATAGAATAATTTGATAATTAGTAGAACAGCAGGGAGCGAGCGATAATTAGTGAGCATTAATTTAAAGACAAGAAATCGTCAAAATGCTTCTATGGGGGAGGGTGGAAAAGGTTGCTGGGAAATTGTTCTTCTCTACAGTTCTCTGTGTTAGCCCTACATTATTCACAATGCATGAATAAAATTATGAAAAAAAAGCTTAACAAATGTTAATAGATGTCAAAAAGGAGGGGAAAAAGAAGAAACATTTAAATTTAGGAAAAAACCAATTCCAAAAACAAATACATTAATTGGCAGAAAAAAATTAATTAAGTGATTTTATGAATTTGCTTTTTCAAATGAATTCTACCTCTTAAAAAAAATAGTTGAATTTTATGTGCTCAGTTTCACTTCTAAAAAAAGGATACATTTCTTTTTATTTGTTGAGTACATAATCAAATCATAGAAAAAGTTTCTAAATATTGAGAATTTCCAAAGTGTTATCGCTTTAATAAGTATTCTGCGATTTTTTTTAAAATAAAACTGTAGAATATGAGAACATCAAATTTTTTGAGAGAATGAATTAAGAAATATTAAAAGGTGAAAAAGATAAATTCCACACAAACTTAGCATCGAAAATAACAAACTACAAATGTAGTTTCTCACACAATTTAAATAAAATAATAAGACATCTTTTTATTTATATATAAATTTAAATTCTAAACACAGCAACTTCGAGTAAAGTAATAAATAATAATAAAATTTGATCGAATAAACGTTATTTAATTTAATCACTAAAATCATTGCTATTATATAACTAACCATTCATAAAAATTTACTTAAAATAATTATTGTCCAGCTGTAAAAGGTTATGAAATTTACATTCTGCATATTCATATTTGCACTTTTTTTACATCATTTAGTGAACTAAGTTTGGCATTGGAACTTCACTAATGTTTTTGTGACAAATTCTTTACGATAAATTCAATCCCTTAAAATGGTCATTGCATTTAAAATAATTATTCTCAAGCAATAAAAGATTATACCATTTACATATTCATATTTTCATTTTTTTTTTTTTTTCAACATTTAACTGACTAAATTTAGCTTCAAGCTACTTTTTTTCAACAGTCAAATGCGTCAAGATAAATTCAATCACTGTTTTCGCTTTCCCTCCATTATAGTGGTACGGTTGAAAAAACCGTTTTACATTTCAACTCAGCCGAAGTAACGAAGAATCGCCATTCTGAAAAGTGAAAAAGTTTAAAGAATTATCTACACAAATAAGAGTTTGTAGTTTTCTTATAAAAAAGTAATTAAAAACATCTGAGTTTAACCTATTTTGGAAAATTTGTAGAGATATTTTAACTCCCCAGTTTCGAAGAAAATGCCTCAGTTGATAATTTCATGAAATAGCATTAACCGTGTTCGCACAGTTTTATAACCTTTAGATGTTCAATCTTTACATTATTGACAGATAAATGAGTAACGTTATCTATTCATGACCTTCTACTAATACTAGAGGGGAAATACTTTTCATACATGGTTTGATTGGAGAACCTCTTTCTGTAAATGAAGCGCGATTTATGTAAATAAGAACTACTATTTGAAGTTAGGTGAATTCAGTTTGTGAGAGAGAGAAGATAGCAAAAATGGACGTGTTGTTAAGTTGTAGTAGAGTTTACATTTAAATCATCAATGTTCTCAAAAAAGGGATTAAGACCCTTGATGGGTTCAAGGAATATAACTGAATATCTACATTTAAAGACAAGCACTTCTTTTTTTAATAAATATTGTTGAGTAGTGTTAAGGCTTATTTAAAAGTTGTCAATAGTTGTAAGGTTACGAAATAAAAGTGTCTTTTTAATGATAGCTGTTCCTTCTAGAAACTCTCACACCAACGCGAATGGAGATTTACTACAAATTTTCAACATGAATTAAGTTGCTCTTTTATGAGAATAATTTCCATTTTATATTAAGAAAAAATATTGTCGACAGCAAAGATATGTATATATATAAATTACAGTATAAAAAATAATAATATTCCTTTGTAATTTTCTTTCAAAAACTTTTTCTTCAGTCGCATTTTGATTTTTAAAGATAATAAATAATATAATAATGATGATGGAAACGAAACCATTATTTCTGAAAAGATAGAACTGTTCTTGTGAAAATGATAGATCTATTTTCACACGAGCTAAACACGAAACAAGAAATCATTTTACTGTTCCATTAACAAATAAGCAATTTCATTAACTACTAAAACAAACTAATGATTGATTCGGATTTAAATTAGTATATCAAATCTTGCTACAAACATAACTTTAAAATGAAAAAAAGTAGTGGGAAAAACACACACACACAATCTCACTTATAATAAACCTAAAATTTTCAACTAATCAACTTTTGAAATCTAAATTTCCTCTCTCTTTTGCATCCTAATTTGGGAATTTCAAGCTAGTGAAGCACATCTGCATTTCCTCTATCTTTTCCAACAAGCCGTGATACATTGTAACGTATTCGGAGAAACAGCATCCGAAGCATGAGAACCAGATAAAATAGCTATGATTTAAAATCAGATAAAGATGAAACCCTCTCTCTCCACTGCCAAACTTTAAAGTTTAAAGATTTACTGCTCAGTGTGGGTGGGTGTTCGGAAAGGAAATAAGAAGAAAGAGAAAGATCGAGCTGTAAAAATCCGGTTTATCCCGATTCAGAAGCTATAAAAGAAAACCGATAGTAGGTCCTCTTCAACGTATACACACGCCATTTACTTCGAAACTATGTATTGCTCGACAAGAGGTGGGGGGGGGGATAAAATCTAGCCTTTGGCTTGGAGATGACAGCTGATCAATCTCCACGGTAAAATGAGCTCACAGGTTGCCACATTTGGCGGAAATATTTCGGATTGGCATTGTTTTTATGTTCAATCTGAAAATAGTACAGCAGTGGAAAAAAAGAAGCTATTAAAATGTGCTGTTTAAGACTGTTTTCGGATAATGTTAAAGAATAGAAACCAAATTCAAAATATTTTTTCAGAATAAAAGTACTCAAACATTAATGTTATACTCTGGCTTCACCATCCTATAGAGAATCACTTATTTTATCATACTACTCGTTTTTATCAGAGTTCACTCATTTTTTCTTTTATGAAATGTGTTTCACATTTTTCTCCCATGCCATACTGCCATCCTTTTACATGTTAAAAGGAAAAATTAATTACTTATGAAATATTTTGAAATTTTAAGAACACTATACCATAATCAAATGCATCAGTTACAATGTCACAAATTTTTATAAAAATTGACGAAAACAACCTTAATAAAATGTGAAATTTTGGGTGAAATATTTGAAATAATTTCATAGAACTTATTAATCTAGAAATAAATTGAGTATTTTCTTTTACTGCTTCAAGTGCTCAGAAATCCAAAAAAGAAAACAAAAATATAAAAAAAATCAAATTACGACACAATTCCAAAAAAAATAATTATTCAGCCTTTTTCAAAAAATTACAGGTAAATAAGATCTCATAATTATTTTCGAAAAGACCTCCATTTTAAAGTAATTGACTACGTTCGACACCGCGTGATTTTGAAAAGGCTTATAAATGGATATTTTTTATATTTATTGTCGGTTGAATTTGAATTGACACATAAAAATTTTTTACGAATATAATCACAAGCAAAAATTATTTAAACACAATTTTTTCTTTGGCATGAAATGAAGAAGGAAGGACATATTTTCAAAACCTTCTCCTTTTATTAAAAAAGCTACTATAGTAAAAATATTTTGCCTATATACAGCTAGGCCTTCTATACCCGGGTTTAACTAAAATTCTTGAAATATATATTTTAGATTAGATGTGGATTTATTCATATTTTATTATATCAGAATAGAGAAATTTTAACACAAAACATCCGTTATTACTTCAATTGATTGTAACTCTAAAAATAATAATGTGAATTTTTCAAAAATTTTAGTTCAACCTCGGTGTAGAAATTCTAGTTATATGGGCAAAACATTATTGCTACAGAAGCATTTTTCGTAAGAGGAGAATGTTTTGAAAATAAATAATTCTTTTTTTTTTTTTTTTTTTTTTGCTCCAAAATTGTATTACAACAATTTTATATGTATATTATATTTCAACTGACACTAAATATTATAAAAATTATCCATTTATGCTTTTTTTCAAAATCATGAACGTATATATAGACAGTCACATATATATATATATATATTGTTCAAATTTTCAATCGTTAATAAAATACTTTCTATTAATCCATTCAAATTAAAATACATTTTTTAAACTTGTAGTGGATGAGGATGATGCTTGATGTTAATACAGTTTTTTTCTAATATTAATTTATTAATTAAATTAAAAAATAAATAAATAGCAACAAACAAAAATAATAGTCCAACAGCATAAATAGAAAAGAAAATCGTTCGTTGTGTTCCTGTCGCGCAATGGATAGCGTTTTGGACTTTTAATCCAAAGGTCGTGGGTTCGAATCTCACCTGGGATGGCCTAATTTCTGAGAATGTGATTTCTTTTTTACTGTACAATTTTATTAGAATAATTAAATTTAATGAATGAATAAATAGTAACAAACAAAAAAAAGTAGTCCAACACCCTATATAGAAAGGAAATGGAAAATTTCTTTCTATTTTGCCACAGTGTGATTCTGTCCTATGTATACACATATTTATATTAATTGTAGCTATTTAATAAAAAGTGACTAAAATAAAAGTTTTCTTTGTTGACCTATGAATAACTTATGAATTGATTTTATTTTATTTTATATTACTTGTTTTTAAAAGAACTCAAGATATAATAACTACCTATTTCCAGAGATGAAGCTCAATCAAAAAACTAACTAATGCGAAATTAGATCGAAAAGACTGTTGATATTAAAAAAATTTATTGGAAAAGAAAAGCCTACTTAAACATTACGATACATAATAATATGCATGCAAATCTTGAGAAATTTATTCTTTTGATAGTATATTGTAATAGAAAAAAAGTCATAAGAATTTTATTTTTACTTTTTCTTTTAAATCTGATATCAGAACCTCGCAATATGCTTAATCAAATAGCATTGCAAGGAATATAAAGGTTTTTTTTTTAAAGTTGAATCGTAATAAATTAATTATTAAAACTATCTTCATTCAAATATTTCTATTTAATAATTTCGTTTTTCTCACAATATATCTCTTTTTAATATCAATCTCGCTGCTTTTTATTCGTCACAATCTCGAATGGGATTTCGTAATAAACTAAATTTAATTTTTTCTTTCGACTTTTAAGCGTCTAATAGCGCGAAATTCAATCAAACGCTTACAAAAAAAAATATTTCTAATTTAATAAGTACATTTGCAATATCCAATTATACTGAGTTTTTCTCCGAAAGATTCATCAATCGAAATAACATAACGTTGGTTTTAATCAAGAATGTGAACATGGATGGATAGAAACAAATTGATTTCTACTTATTCCCAACAAACCTTTTAGAAAATATTTTGATGCTCTGCAACTCAGAATTCAATTTGGTTTTCAAGAGGTTTTTGAGTGGGCTTTAAATTTATATTTAAACTAAATTGGATAATAAAAGGAATTTAACACATATCTAAAATCTGTTCACTTAAAAATCATATACACTTCAACGCAATTATTTCATTTTTTTGTAGAATTCAATCTTTTCTCGGTAGATACATTATTAAAATTTTAATATTTTTCTTTTGCCTTTTAAAAATATCGAATAAATTGCATACGTACATTAAATTTCTGTTCAAAATAAATAAACAATTGCTTTTGATATCATTCAGTTTGCTCTCAAATTTATTCTCTGTTAATTACTTTTTCGACTAGCCATAATTATAAAAATATTAGTCATAGAAACGAATTAAATAAATTTTTATGCAACGTAAGATTATATTCAGTTCTCTCTCTCTCTCTGTCCCTTTTGTGACCACGGTAGCCTAGTGGTCATTAAGAGACTAGTGACTAGCGTGTCATGAGTTCGAGTCCTAGTTCCACTAAAGACCCGCCGTATAGAAGGGCTGATGCACGTTAAATCAGTGTTTTTCAAACTTTCAATATTTGCGGCCCAATATTCTAACAAAATTTTCTTCACGCCCCCCTTCCATACAATAACAATACATTGAATTCAATAATAATATACTTTGACGCTAAAGCTACGATATATAACTTTAACCTCTTAAGTACCACCGGTGTATATAAACGTCTCGATCGGTCAAAGCGTTGATTGCCCGGACGTATAAATACGTCTTTCCAAAGTACGATCTTTTCTGTGCACTGCTAAACGTAAAATTATTCTGATTGTTTTGGAATGCAATAAAAGGACCTTGACAGTGTTTGCGAAGGATTTACTTATTTCAGAGGATTTTCTTATTTATTCCTTATCCCCCCGTACAAATTATCAAGATAGACGTTAATTTTGGTATACACTGGTAATTTTTAAACTTGTTCATAACTTAGCATTGTTAAATTAATCATAAAATACATTGTGCAGTACTGATACATTTAAAAGTGTATTACATTACTGTAAATGTGTATTTTATTTTTTATTATGCCAGAATGTATTTTGTTTGTTTACTTTCAGTAGATTAATATTTTTTTAAATAATCTTTTGTTTTCGACTTTTCTATGTGCTCGCGTCCCCCTCGTAAAGCTATCACGACCCCCTAGGGGGAAGCAATCCCCAGTTTGAGAAACGCTGCGTTAAATCTAACGTGGCTCAAAGTTCTCCCGTTGAGGTGGAGTTTAAGTTTGGAGGGATTGTTTGTGCTTGGGTGTCATCTTCGTCACTTGACCATGGTACAAAATTACGAGGTCAACACCACGAGGGAAATTCTTTCTCTTAACACTTCTGCTTTATTAAGAGGCAATATTATTTACGATTAAAAACTATACACAAGAGTTTAGGAGAGCGTTTCTCAACCCCTGGGGTGCACCCCCTAGGGGGACGTAATAACCCTAGGTGGGGGCGCGAGCATATCGAAAACTCAAAAATTAAAGGTTTAAAATATCAAAAGTTACTGAAAGGAAAAGCAAAACAAAATACATTCTAACATGAGGAAAACATAAAATGCATACTGTAAAATAATTTTATTATATTTTCTTTATTGCAGTATATTATGTACTCTTTCGGTGGTGTACAAAAGGAAGTGTGGTTCAAATTCCCTTTACCCACAGACCAACAGATTTTTCATTGTTACCATAGATATTTTCCCTTGACGCTTTCGTCTGCATGTTTTTTAGAATGTGAACCTCTACCTCCATGAAAGAGGTCTATGCAAGCCAGTGATTCTCAAACTGTAGGGTGCGCTCCCCTAGGGGGCGTGATAATTTTAAGTGAAGGGCGCGAGCATATCGAAAAGTCGAAAATAAAATACTATTTTAAAAAAAAAATATTAATTTACTGGAAGGAAGCAAAACAAAATACTCTCTGACACAATAAAAAATAAAATGCATGTGTGTTGTTTGTTTATTGCAATCCGTTGCAATTTAAACAGAAAAGAAAAGAAACAAAATACTTGTTCTATTACTTAAAAGTAACATATACAAACTATAATACTTATCCTGATCATTTATGCAGTTTATAATTAAGGTCGTATTTTAACCTCAATGTCAAAGTACATTATTATTGTATTCAACACAGAGTTATTGTACAAAAGGGGGGCGCGATGAAAATTATGATTGAAAATTGGGTCACAAATACTGAAAGTTTGAGAACTGATGTACTCAACAGACTGAACCGGCAGAACTTCACATTGAACGTAACATCCACATGAAACAGTAACAGCAGAAGCGTAGCTACCGCCGTATCAATGATAAAGAGCCCCCAAGCTACAGTTGCCTCACCATATATGAGCAAAAAATATCGTAAGATATTAAGAGCCCAAAAGATGGTATCCACGAAATTTCGATACAAGGCCTACTCAGGACTAGCTACGCCAGAAAATAACAGAATATTTTTTACTTATGAAAACTACCATTCTAACTGTAATAACTTATCAAGTGAAATATTCATTTATTCACTTGTACACACCATCAAATATCTATCTCAGCGATACTCAACCTGCAGCCCACCAAGCCTTTTTAAGTGGCCTAATCATGGGCCAATGCTCTGAGAAATTTGCTTATTTTAAGAAATTTGAATTAAAAATTTGGTGGGAAATTCTTTGTTAAGAAATCAAATATAACTATTTTGCTTTTTGCTGGCGGTGTCGCAAGGGTACGAATTGATATTCTTTTTCTATTTGAAACGGTTACGGTTAGTGATAACAGATAACAGAGGAGTAGCGACAATTTTATGGCTGGAGTCAATTTTAAATATCTTTCATTTCTTGCATGCGAAAAATATTCAAAGAAAATATATCGTTTCAAGACGATTGGGAGGTTTACTATTTTGTAGTGAAAAACAAACATGGATCAATAATTGTTTAATTTGTCCCGAAAGTGCTGTATTTAAAAAATACCTATTAACAAGAATCTCATTCAACGGCACTTTTCCTCGAAGATCTCTTTCAAGAGGTGATAAGTAGGCTTTCTTGAATAGTCTTTGCGACAGCAACAAACTGTTTTGTCAGTGATCATATCACAGCGGTAACAAAGACATCCTATGAAGTTTGTTACATTATTGGTAATCATATGAAACCGTTTGCTGAGATGCAGAAAAAATTTTAAAGAAGTGGTTCTTAAATGTTTCTAATTTAGTGAAACAGAAATAAAAAAAATAATTTAAAAAACAAACAAACAGATGTTATAATATTTTGATCAATTTTCCACACTTTAAATTACCAATGTTATCTTGGTCTTAAAGAATTTCTCCCCCCCCCCTTCATCATTTATTCTCATGTTTCGGCCCGCGTGAAATAGCTGACATATGTATGCGGCCCAGCAGAAAAAAGGTTGAGTTCCCCTGATCTATCTGCTTAAGTGTAGTAATAATAAACACAAGACAAAAGATAATTATTATTAATAATAATAACCCACATATTCTAACTGATAATGAACCCACCTTTGGCGATGAAGAGTTTTGCATCATCTGACAAGCAACCCTTTCGGGGAAGAAAAGGGTAAACTAAAAGGGTGGAAACAGTAAAGGGGGAGGGGTAGAAGACCCTCCTAAACTTGTGCCCCCGAATCTTCTATAGTGATGAAGAGAGTCCTGATATCTATCAAAAGGAAAAGCTAGGGGTTCATCGGTAATGCTCGAAACGGTCACCATGGGACGGAATCTCTGCGCTGTCCCTAATGCTTCCATTTCCGCTTCTTTATTGTCGAAGGGGACTTCAATGTTCTCCGGCCAGGACAAGAAGGGATTATATAGGGGAAAAAAGATAGATGGGATATGATTTTTCCCTCCCGAAAAAAAAAGGAAAAGCTCTTGCATTTAGAGTAGCAAGTGGAAACTTATATTAATTTGTGATTGAGATAATTGGAATGCATAGTTGGATGAAATATTAACGTATCCGAACGCATTGACCAATGACCAATTTCCATAAAAACACGTTTGGGTATTTTTTTAAAAAATTTTATTGAATCGAGCGATTTTTTGGCTTTACAAAACATACATTATTTTGGTTTTTTTTCGTAACATTGGGTTCGAGTTGCATTAAATTACATAAAATTAGCAAAAGTAGAAGTGGATATTTAATATACCAGAAGTGGTGGTTTAAATTATTCAAAATCTATCATGGCGAGTCTGATAATTCAAAATAATATAAATGTACTTCTGTGAAAGTTTTTGAAATTAATATTTATATTATTTTCTAGGAAAAGAACTAAGAGAATAAGCACTGTATAAATATTTTTTGAGCTATGGTCCGTTACTTCAAAAATATCATCATAAATATATCACATTTCTTGTAACATAATTTCGATCAGTTGTAAAATTTTTGTACTTCAATAAAACATTAAAATTTAAGTACATTCCTTTGATATATGTATGTACATCATTTTAGTAATACTTTAATTGATATAAATTTATTATTTTTTTCTCGAACCACTTTAAAGGAATTTTTTAAAAATTGCTAAAATTACACTTATAAATGTGATTTTTGTAAAAATTTAGATAATTTTTTTAAAATACTGCTGTTTGTGTGTGGTTAAGGAATAATATATATTTTGGCACACATTGATCTCTAAATAAGTATTTATAATACTTTAGTACGTTGTTCTTAAAAAGTACTCTGAAAGTGCTCGGATACCTTAAGACTCCAGAAACACAATGTATTATTCTGCTAACAAGTTTTATTTATACACATTTTTTTTCAAAACGAAATGCTTAAGAGTTCAAACAAATAAATACATTTTTGGTCAAGTAAAAAGGAAAGAAGTAATGTAAAAAAAAAATTTAAAGTCAATTCCTATTTAGGTCAACAAAGAAATTTTTTATTTTAGTTACTTTTTATTAAATAATTGCAATTAATTTAAATATGTATATACATATGACAGAATCATAACATTAAGTGAGAAAATAGAAAAGGATTTTCTTTGCAATTTTCCTTCCTATATGTGGTGTTGGGCTATTATTTTTGTTTGTTGATTAATCCCATTTTCAGAAATTAGGCCATATATATATATATATATATATATATAAGGAGAGAGTGAACTAATAGCAAGAATTGAAAAAAAGAAGATGCAATCAAATACTTGGAATATTTTTTAAGTTTATTTCGATTTGTAAAACTAATGTTATATAATACAACTCATTTAATTTTCATCAAATTAACTTTTGAATATATTTTCAATTAAAATTAAAATCATCATGATTTAAGTTCCAATAAATAAGATATTTTTCACCCAAAGCTTTCGAAAAATATATTTCTGAAATATAGCATTGAAGATAGATTAAATTACTGAGAATTATTAGATACATTACGAACACACAGTTTTACGATACTCCGTCGATTTCATTTCACTCATTAATGTATAATAAGTTTCGAATTAATTCAATCTAAGAAAATATTTCCCAATCTTTCAGCTTTCAATCTTTTCTCACTTTGTAAGATTGTAGCTAAAGTAAGTCTTTGTTTGATTAATGTCTGATTTAAGAGAAAAGCGGGGGAAATTCCTGAAATATTTCAGCTTCAAATTGTATTGAAATTAATTAAATTATCTTTCAAATTAATGACCTTTCAATCTAATGATACCGATATTTAGTATTTATCGCATATTTCATCTGTTAATTATACTGATTTTCACTTTGGGAATGCCAGTAAAAAAAATACAATTCAAACTTAATAATTTTACCAAGAAAATTAAAAATAAGATAAAATATTTTATTTCAAAATACAGTAATCATTAATTCGACAGAAATTAAGATTTGCAGCTTAAGTTTCATATTTGTGATTATTATTAATTATTTACTTTCTAATGAAGGAAAATAAGGTGAAGAATTTCACCTAAAATGGAACACCTTATACAATTGTTTTTTTCCGTACAATAAGTTCAATTCCCATTGCGGCCACAGCCATATTTCAACAGGATAATGCGCGACCACACGTGACATGCATTGTCTAAAGGTTATTCGTCAATCACCAGATTGAATTGCTTCCCTGGCCGGCTCGCTCTCCGGATCTTTCGCCGACAGAAAACATGTGGTATATGATTGCTCAAAGATTGACCCAGATTACACCCCCAGCTGCCACACCAGATAAAATTTGGCAACGTGTGGAAGCTGCTTGGTCTGCTGTACCCCAAGAACACATCCTAAGTCTCTTTGAATCAATGCCGAGGCGAGTGGCAGCGGTGATCTCCAGCAATGGCGGCTACTGATTCTGGCAGGAGCCAAACTTCCCAGAAGTCTATAAATTTAATCATTTGATACTTGGTCAACATGTTATCTACAAAATAAATTTTGTTGTGCCATCTCTTGTCTTTTTTGGTGTTGCATTTACGGTAGCCAGCAGTATATTTGGCTTTAATAATTAATTTTATTAATTAATGCTAATTATTTATTCAATAATTAGTTTTTTACTGTTTTTTGCTCCCGAAAATCGACAAAATCAAATGGAGCATGATACGAGAATGGTGGACTTTTGACCCTGGACAACCCCCCTCCCCCTCTTGAAAAATTCCTGTATGCGCTACTGCAAGAAAGTGTGTTGGAAGATATAAATCAAATTAAACTATCTGTATATTGCAGTGGCGCACACAAGGGGCGTGTCCTAGGGGTCCAGACACACCCCATAGCCCTTGATTTTTTTCACTTGGTTATAATCCTATGTATATATTACTTAAAATTTA
>BMAV01027213.1:92745-103086 GCA_019973955.1 Trichonephila inaurata madagascariensis | reverse complement strand
GAAAACTTACAGTCAGGCTAGAGATATAAATATATACAATTTATTTACAGAACATTCTAAAAAACCATCTTACATACAAACCACGTTTTTGCCTTCTGCTCCCAGCCGGGAATCCTCAAAAACCGGTCCTCTCGAATGTCCCTCTCTAGAGGAGTCTATTCGAAACTTAGGGGAAAGGCATTTTGGGCAGCCCTTCTCTCCTACAATCTCAGGCAGTACACCATTCGCTTCTGGTCTCCGACGTCATCAACTGGTGCCGGAACAACATTCGCCACAGTTACTCATTTATCGACCCACTAAAGGGATGAAAGGCTGAGTCAACCTTGCCCAGCCCGGGATTTGTGCCTCGGACCCGTGGTGTGGAAGCGCGGTGCACTAACCATTCAGAAACTGGGCTTTATAACAATAATATTTTCCCAATATATAGCTAAGACTTCTCTACAAAGGATGAACTCGGATTTTTGAAAATTTCAAATTATTTTTAGTTACTATTAACTGAAATAAAAACGGGTGCTTCTTGTTAAAATTTCTCTACGCTGATTTATTAAACTATTAATAAGTCCACTTCTAAATTATATATATTTAAAAAATCTCAGTTTAGGCTCTGTGGTAAAGTCATAGCTGTATATAGTAAAAAATATTATTCTTGAAGCATTTTTTTTTTTCATAAAGAGAGAATGCCTTGAAAATATGTCATTCTTTCTCCATTTTTTGCCAAAAAATTTCATATATATTTTATTTTACTGGTCATAATATCCAGTGGTCGAGTGTTAGCGTATCGCACTTCTACACCACAGGTCCGGGTTCTATGCACTTTCATCCCTAATGCAGTGGGTTGATAAATAAGTATCAAGCTTGCTTTGGGACTTAAACACTGGTGTCTCACTTCAGATTGACCACCTGATCGGGACATCTGCTCTAGCACCTCAGCGCCCAATGGTCACGTTTACTGGTACGGACACAGTAGGCCCTTATGGGCTGTTGAGCCACTGAGTGTGAGTTTGTCATAATATTTTTTAAACAATGTTATATATAATTTTGAATTCAAGTAACATTAAATATAAGAAGAAAAAAAAACCAACTCAATTATACGTTTTTGGAAAATCACTGTTCCGAACCTAGTCAGATGCCTTAAAACTTTTTAATTCATTTCCCGAGAAATTTATTTTCATAACATATTTATATTTATTCAGCAATTTCCGAATTTCCCAAATAGGCGAAAGTACAACTTTTATTTACTATCTAAAATATCTTGATGTTTTAACAAGTAAAACAGATGAAAACATTCGATTCAATACATGATAAATAACAAATGCTTTAGAACAGTTTATTCGGTGTTATTTTAATACAAATTTCAGTCGGATTCTCCAGAATTTTAAGCAAGATACCACCTAAGAAAATTCTTCAACTGCTAAGTTTTGAGTATGACACAAAATATTGCTTAAAAGCATAATAAAATTCCCCACACAATTACTTTCGGAGAGAATTTGCGACGCGTACCACCTTAAGTTGACAGAAAATGTGTTTCTTTGGGAAAAAGAAACGACAGCTTAAAATTACCTCTTGCACGTGAAAATGCAAACTTAAGAATTTTTTTTTTACCCTTTGGAAAAGAGACCGAATTGCTTAAATTTAGTCAACAATGATTTATCAGTGCTCTTACCCAAACAAACGTATGACCTGATGAGAATATAATGCTACTACGCATTTGGTGTTCCTTTTTTAACACGCGTAGACCAAAGAACGCATAGGTCTTATTTTAGCACCACGTAGAGACACTTCCAATAATTGACACTCGACTATTTGCCTTTAATGCCTATTTTATTCTCGAAATGTCACCCGGTTTTCAGAAACATTAATATAAAAGATGATTCTTGGAACTATTTTAGTGTAATAAATCCGAAAAAAAAAAGTAAATAAATAAATAAAAATATAAGAAGTGGGAGCGACAGAGAATGGCAAAGACTGGATTACGACGAAGAGTTAAAAGAAGGAAAAGAAGAGGAGAATGGAATGGGAAAAAAAAAGTTCCAGTTCATAAATCCCTAGTTATGATCTTGTTTCCTTATCTTCCACTCAATATTTTATTCACGTTTGGAAACAAACTGAAAGGACAGTGGGAGTAAGTAACAGAGGAAAGGGAAAAGAGAAGGAGAAAAAAAAAATTTCAAATAAATTGCAGCCAAAGCGAAAAGCTGTAACGAGTCGAGTTCATGATATAATGAGCTAGAAAACCTGTGCGATATCTCAGGAAAATCGGAGACTTTGTTTCTGATTATTTGGCTTTTTTTTTCTTCTTCTGGATACTTTTCCAACATTAAAATATTTCGATTGAGATATAGCACTTACAAGGGACTACGCAAAATTTGACGAAGACAGCTTTAAAGCTAATGGCCTATTGTTATTTTTAACACAGAGAGAAACGGTAGTTCCACCATTTTTTTTCCCCCACTTCTCCTCTCGTTGACGTGCTTTTAGTTCATGCACAACGCTAAGATGCAACATTTAGTAATTGTGTTCTGTATACCAAGTACGAACATATACAGAAGCATCGTCGATTAGGATTTTTCAGTTTCCCAATTTCAAAGCGAAGTTCGTATTTGCAATTTTTGTTCATCGAGTACTTTTGCACAGAATCTTCACTTCTGCGTTTTGATGAGACTTATAACGATTCGGTGATTCAAAGATTACCGGATGTAAGAGAAATTCGAATCTTATTTTATTCTTCTTTAAATAAGGCTCATAAGTCAGGTACTGTTGCATGTGCGTACAAGAGAAGGAAAAGCTTCCATCTCTATCAAAGGCACGTACGATGTCACTGCATGAGAATGCTTCATAATCGTCAGCAGAAGCTACAAAACAACTTGGTAATCGCGCAAAAACAACTGCTGACATTCTCGGTAATTGGTAAGCGGATATTCTAGACGATACTTTGATGTTGCACGGCAGGATGATTACAATAAGCAAAGAAAAAGGCTTTGCCTTTTGCTTTATCTTCGTTTATTTGCAGAGAATCTCTCTTCTTTCACACACACACAGAAAAAAAAAAGTAATTAGAAGATGCTTTTCTCAAAATGAACATGAAAAAATAAGATGTGGATTGAAAATGAAATATTGGCTTCACAAAAATATGAGGATTAAAAAGCAGCAGATAATTTGAATCGAAATGAATTTTTTTTTTTCAATAAATTGTTTCTATAAATGATCTATTTGTTTTTAAGATCGAAATGGCAATATTGTAATTTTGCAAATGAAACAAAGAAATCAAAAGAAGATTGATCAATAAAGAAATGCATTAGAATAGGAATTAATTTAGGAAATATAGATAAAAAAATTTTATATACATAATAAATAGCACTTAAGAAAAATTACAGTAATTTTTTTTAATATGTTGAATTAAAAAAAAAAACTGGAAGAAATTACAACCAACGTAGAAACATTGGAATCTCAAAACAAAACAAAAAAAAAACATATTTAATGCTTCTAGTAGTGAATTACAAATAAGCACAAGGCTCCCTTAAGTATAAATTATACATATATATATATATGAATGAAAAATAAAAAATAATCGTAAGAACATGAAAGAATAAATAATGAAAGATAAAAAAAAACAAACAACCATAATAAATATTTAGAAGGAAATACACATAAACAAAAATTAAAAATGGAACCCAGCGAGTCAAAAAGCAATTTTGGACTTAGGAACGAATAAGTAGGGTTTAACTAGTTTAGTAGTCTCCTACACTCTTTGGGACACAGTAGGTCAATAAGGAAAAATCTAAACAGAATATAAACCAAAAAAAAAAAAAATCCAAACAAGAAAAGAGTACATTGGGGAAAGACTTTCAAATATGTATTAAATTTTTTTTTTACAAATCTGACCCATTGAGATATATTAAACAGTAACAATTTATTGACTGAAGATCATGGATTCAAACCTTAATTCCGTTTGAGATCACCTTGTAATAAATATAATGAGTGATATCACCAGGTCCGGAGCCGCCCCCCCCCCCTCTCAGTTGCGAAAATTCCTGTGTCTACCACTGGGAGACACCTATGAGTTTAATTTAATGCGACGTCAAAATTCTTAACCTGTAGAGGAAATTTAAGGAGTGAGATATAAATTAAAAGATTATTTTATAAATAATCTTCTCATCGAAACCATTTAATTCCATTACATAAAACCCACTCTATAGGTCTGGGAGCAATAATGCTAATTAAATAAGTTTAAATTTAAGTAACAAGGATTTTTCTACCTGCTTAAGTTTGTTAAATTATTTTCACTTCCCAGAAATCTTGAAAATCATAGATTTGCTACAGAAGTACAAAAACAAAATAAGGCATCTATTGACTTGCTATAATTTTAAATCACATACAGCAATGTTCTATAAAACTATGACGCACACACACATGAATTTAGCTATATTTTTTGATTCCTATTAATAGTTCACTCTCTCTATATATTTATTTATTTATATATATATATCTTGTTCACAAACTTTCAATTGTTAATAAAATACCTTTTATTCATCCACTGAAGTTCAAATACATTTTTTTAACATGTAGCGGATGACACTTAATGTTAATACAGTTTTTTTCAACTATTTACTCATTAATTAAATTTTATTTTTTAATTTTAAATTTATTCTGCGTTATTTCTGAAGTAGTTAAAACTAGCACCGACAAATGGCACCAATAAGTTTTTCTAACGAATTTTTCTTGGCTTCAAATATATTTTTTAAACTTGTAGTGGATGGCACTTGACATTGATATAGTTTTTTTTTTCTCAAATATTAATTCATTAATTAACTTTTTAATTTACTAAAATAAAAATTTTCTCCGTTGACCTCAGTAGGAATTGACTTAATTATATATATATATATATATATATATTACTTGTGTTTATTTTAATGAAACTAAATTGATACAAAAAATAAAATCCAACTTCACATCAACAGACTCTTAACACTTTATAAGTAAACTATTTAACACATTTAAGAAGTTTCTAGTTAACTTAATAGAAATTTTCAAGAAAGCCTCATTAAACACATAAACCAAAATCATTCAATTACCAGTTTTATAAAACTATTATATTAAATCCGATTCATCAATCCCGTTTCTTATTAATTCCACTAAATTTTTCTAATAAAATATAATTACTTTTATTATACAAGCAAATATATTACTTTAAAACTGCAATAAAAACTAGTACCAACAATACACGGTTAGCACGTCTGATTCCATTCCGAGTCTTAGACAATCACATTAACTTGATTACGGCGGGAACTAGATGAAACTCTTAATTGTATTAACATTTTTTAACCAGGAATTGAAAAGTAAGGGGAAAAAAAGGGCAGGGGGGCTTAACGAATTGTTTGCCTAAAACCAAGCTGCTGTCAGAATAGAAGTGTGTGCGTGTGGGTTTTCTTTTTTTGTTTCGGCATGGGTTTAAAGAGTACTTTTTATTAACGACCGCATTGTTAAGTGCTTAATTTGTCGTTCGAGCTTCCTGACGCAAAGTAAGATTTACGCGCTCAAAGTGAAACCTAATTAGCCGCTTTGTGCAGTTTATTTGTAACGAAGTGATCGAAGGCAGACAGGGACTTTGTTAAAATCGAAAGGGGGAGGGGGAGAGAGGGGAGAGGGAGTCGGCGGAGCAACCAAAAACGAAATAAGGATTCCTGGAAGGCAAGTCGGTGTTTCAAAAGAGCCGTTCTAGATTTTTGTTGTTTTCCGAAGAATGCCACTGCAGCCACCACAGTGACTACTGATTGATTAGTGAAGCAATACACAGCGGGAAGGAGTTTTCTATCCGAAGGTTGCTTGCTGGCTGACAACAATGATAGCAGGGTTGGTAGCTTGGCTTCTTTTTCTTAGTATCATTCTCTAAAGAACGGTTCAAAGAAATGATATTTGGGTTTATCAGAATCGAATATACAGTCCTAGTGATAGATTCCAGTCACAAAGGCAAAAGAAATTCTGCTAATACGCTAGAGTGCATCAAAAATAAAAAAATTTCAAGGCTTACGTGTAAGGAAAAAATTTTCCTTATAAAAAAGGTAAAATAAAACAGACTAATTTTTTAAGTACTACCACAGGGAGATGAAGCTTAGCTTTTTCAATTCCTGCTATTAGTTCACACTCTACCTATATATAGTCGGTTGGCCCTCTATGTAACAAAGTCGTTAAAACCCGAAAAAAAATTTCGTTATATGGAAAATTAGTTATATGGTGGTTAATCTTTCAATTTTCTTTATAAACCACATAAAACAACAACAGCAAAAAAAAGTAATTTTTCACACCTTTTTGTAAATTAAAATATATTTTTTTCATGTATCTTACCTATCAAAAAGAAAAGAAAAGGGAGAAAGAGAAACTGCAAAGAAAGTTTCTGGACGCCTTTATTCACTTCCTGAAGAATTAAATGTTTTTCGTTGATGCTTAAGCACTTACGTTTTAACATTTTCCAGCTATAAGAAACGAAGCTACCAGTACGACTGATCAACACTACAAATGAACGGAGACTAGTTCAAGGATTCGTTCATAATTATTTTGCTAAAAACGAATTTTCCAGCTGAACGGTCTACAGCTGGCTGAAGTAGTAGTCGATTTCAGCCCTGCACATCCTCGTCCTATGGAGATCCCCTGCGCCATCCTAATAGCATAATTATTAATTGCAGCTGTATTTTATACGGTAATATACAGTGTTATAAAATGAAAAAAAAATTTAAGTTCATTTCATTTATTTCTGAACCATGTGGCGTCTTCCCCCAAGTATAAGGGACAGATGCCACACACGCTTATTTCCTCATTGCTGCAGTGATATGGCCCTTTCTACATGCATCTTATGTGTAACATTATGCGTAACTCACTTACAATGCTAATATCTTATCTAAAATAACAAGCACGCTTATGAACTTTAAATATGAGAAACGGAATGTTATATAAAAGTCGTACTCACCATTTTAAATGCTAATAAGATCAAAAAATAAGGCCATTAAAGACGATTAATTCAGATAAACTCATAAGCCACACTTAATATCGGACCAGATTCATCATTCAAGCGACTCAAAATTGACATCTATCGACACATAAAAGTACTATTAACAAACTGGCGTCTTTCCCCGAATTACCTTATTTAAAATATTTGTTATGTGGTTTACAAAGAAAATTGAAAGATAAGCCTCTGTAAAGCGAATTTTCCATATAACAAACTTTTTTTCAGGATTTAGCGACTTCATTATATAGAGGTCCGACAGCCAGTGGCGCACACAAGGTCCTAGGGGTCCAGACCCCTCCCAAAGCCCTTGATTTTTTTTCCGATTGATTATATTGTAATTCTAAGTATATAGTACGTAAAATTTAATTAAATATTTCTTATTAATGATTAATTTATTAATTAATGCTAATTATTTATTCAATAAGTAGTTTTTTATTGTGTTTTGTTCCCCAAAATCGACAAAATCAAAAGGAGCATGATATAAGAATGGTTGACTTTCAACCCTGGACACCCCCCTTGAAAAATTCCTGTGTGCGTTACTGCCGACAGCAGTTTAAAAAAGTTGTCAATCAAAGAATCGTAACGTCTCATTTATATATCATAAAATAAAACATCCACATGCACAGTTTACCTTGCAGAAAAAAATATTTCGATGGCTTTAGCACACTGGAATAGAACTGTTTGATAGTGTGGGACGCAATAAGATATTCGTCGTTTCAGTTTTCCGTGAATGGATGGGACTTTCTTTCTCTCTCCGTCAAAAGAAGATTGGCAGCTGCTGAATCTGGACCGGACGCATTATATCAAGCTTTTTTTATATATCTCTATCTCCTTCTCTTCCCTTTCCCATCCTATCTCTCTTTGCTCCTTTTATATCTGCCGATAAAGTAAGAGGGAGAAATAGACAGAAGAATGAGAAGAAGAGAGAGAAAGATAATAAAAAAAAGGAAGAGAAAAGGTTGGAAGATGAGGATGACCATGGTCTTCCTTGTTCCAAGCCCCGCTAATGGCGACCTATTCATCTTGGGACCGCTGTGTTACTGACAGCTGTCAACGTAGAAAAGCGGGGCCGAAAAATAAGTATGAAGCTAAAGGGGGGTGTAAGAAAAAATCGGAATCGGATGAGGGGTTGTTTAAGTGATTTATGGGGAATTACTGTTGGGTGGAGGAAGAGTTATAATAATTAGGGATGTAGAAAAGAGGGGTAGATGTAGAGTAAAAGCAGCGATGATGTGTTACTTTTTTTTTTATTAATTGATGCTCTCGTCCCTGAGTTGGGCAGACAGACGCGTTAATGGAGAACCATAATTAAAGCAGTGATGAGCAAATAAGCTCGGGAAGGGGGAAAAAATAGAGAAATGGTAGAAGCCACTTCAAAATGTAAGGATTCCAGGATTCGTGCAAAACAAATTACGCATTAGAAAGCAATTACTGGGGATTGATGGTAGATGATGAGGTTCCCAAAAAAGGAAATCCGGATTTATGATGCAATTTGACTTTTTTTTTTTCTTCCTTTTTGGACAAAATAAGATTTATTTTTGGTAACATTATTAAGTAAGAAAAATAAAAGTATTAATGCAGGCAAAGAAACTAAGATTTAAGACGGTTCTGTGCCGATTTCCTTCCTTTTTTGATTTTTACATTAATTATAAGGACAGATGGTTTGAATATAATTGCTGGGTTAACAAAACACATTAGTGATTTAAATTTAAATCATTCTTGCAGGCTCATATAACAGATTTTAGGATGAAAATGTTTATTAGTAGTTATAAGTATAATTGAAATTAACCAACTGATGGCTAGCATATTACTTCATCGAAATAAAAAATATATGAAAAATACTTGTATATAACGTTTTATATACAAGTATCTCTTGTATTCCAGAGGGGTATAAATAATTTTAAAACCAAAGATAAAAGAAACAAAAAGATATTGGAAATTAAAAATATGGATACTGCAGTATAATAAAAAAAACTGTCTTTATAATAAGTTATATAAAAAAAGAGGTTTAACAGTTTTGCGGTTAGACAATCTCTCTTTCCCCTTTCTGCTTATAATATTGAGTGAAATCCTATCAAAAATAATGGACAGAATTTCTAAATCAAACTAAAGGTACCTAAAGTTGCATTCAAAAAGTCGTAGACCACGATAAAACAGTGTACATTAAACAAATTATTGCTCGATTCTGGTTATAAATACAGATTCAAAGCTATAAAATTACTGGCTAAATTGGAGCATAGTAATAATCACAAAATTATTTGTAAAAAAATACTTAAAACTCTCTCTCAATGTATGTATACATGTTTTTAAAAAAAGAATTGTATTTGAATGTAAGTAAAGAAAACAAAATAGATCCATTTTTTTAATAAACTAGAACCATTCCCTTCCACTAAAATGAACTTTTTTTTTAAAGTATTGACATGGAAAAAATATGTCCATTTTTATAAAAAAATAAATTAACTAAAAAATTTTCAAATTGATCATTACGAAAATCTTTATTTTCTCGGTAACCACTGAGGGGGGGATAGAAAATGTGCATTTTTTGTTTTATTATTGACTGTAGAGCTCTAAAAGTTAAATCTAACAAATGCATGCTATTTTATGTTACACGAAAACTACATAAAATAAAAAATGCCAATTTATATACATGTGTGTGTGCAATTTTTTCAATATATAATTTTCTTTCTTTTTTTAGCTTCATAATTCGAAAGTATTCAAGACCATAGTAGCTTTTTTAATCCCACCATTAAGGAGATAATGCAATAAATCCAGATCTACACCTCGAAGTTCGCACTTAGAGGCCGATCCCTGCTGAGTAAATAAAATCTCCTCTGAAAAACACGGGAAAAAGAGCGAAAAGAGAAGGAGAACTTGGCGTGTACAAGATGAAATCTTTCTCAGGGTCTACCGAACGATTTGACGATGTCGGAGGGGTGGAGGGGGAAGTCGATCGTTGTTTCTAGATGAGACCTCTGCGTCAAAACGGGGCCTTTTTGTCGAGACCTGATTGACATTTCGGTTGACCCGACCTTCTCATGTCTGCGCTGACAAGGTGTGCACAACTGGTGCTACATCCTCCATCCCACCCCTTCTGCACTTTTGAGGGTTCAAAAAACTAACTTTTTCAAAGCGTGTGTTTTATTTAACAATGGCAAAGTATCTTGTTTAATCTGTTGTTTGGAGTATAGAGAAAAAAATGTTTCATGTCAATGATTCTAATCTCGATTCGATTGAGAAAATCTTGAAGCATGGCATATACTTATTTATTAAATTTAAATATTTCCTTTAAGAAAGAACAATATATATATATATATATATATATATATATATATATATATATA
>BMAV01027213.1:38262-69252 GCA_019973955.1 Trichonephila inaurata madagascariensis | reverse complement strand
TATCATATTAATTTTGGATTTCTTTTATATCTGAAAAAATGTTCCAAATCCGGGTCCTATTTTCTTTAGCATCAACCGAAAACAACCTTAAGCTGAATTCTAAGAATTAATAAACAGCGATTGGTGGTCACGTATCGTAAGGTACGCGGAGAATCCATCAGGAAGTTGTCAAGTAATCAAACCCGGAGCTGACCATACCATCGGGTTTCAAGAAGGATCATACAATGAGTTGCCACTCTAGATAAGTACCTTCCATAATTTAGTAGTTATTTGATTACGGGTTAGGATTTCATATTGCTCGCAGAGTTAAGTTATAAAAGAGTATTTCGTAAAGGATTAAATAAAATTAGCTATTTTATGATCATATATGCTTCTTCCTCGAACCCTCTCCCACCCGCGACCTTCGAGCCGTTACAGAGTGAGAGACAGTTTATTTACAAGGCACAATAAAGCAACAAGAGGGCTATTGGCAACAGATCTCGTCATTTTGAACCTTGGTCAAGTGATATTTATTTAACGTGCGTCAACTTCTCTGCGCGGCAAGTTTAAGATTCGCATGACTCGATTCACATAACGCTGGCCACAAGTTCAAGACCATGATCATTGTACTACCACTATACAGTGGGAGTGGTGAACAATGCAACAATGCAGTGTTCCTCTACACCGTGGATCTTCAGTGGTGCTACGACTACAAATGCACGAAATTCCAAGCTAAATGCGGAACACATTTTCAGACAGAAAAATACAATAATACCCCCGAACTTAAGACATAGGTGGGACTGAGTGATAACCACGTAAGTTGAATTCGCGTAGGTCGAGCTATAATTTCCCATAATATAAGTTTTTCTCAGTTGGGACCGGAGACGAAAGAAAATAATAATACTAAAAAAAATTTTTTTTTAACAAAATCTTAGGTAACACATATACGAAATGGCAAACCGAAGTTATTTTGATGCAGGTTTCATAAAATCTAGCAAAGTAGTCTGTCAGCTCAAAGAATTTTTTTTTCTCTCTCAAAATTTCGTAGTAGTAGGCTAATAGTTTTTATTCCTTACTTTGTTGAAAAAATATGCTCTTCGTTTTGAAGTCTATATTTTTAAAAAATTTTTTAACCCTTTTTCAATTAAATTGAGGTCTTCTGTCAAATTCCCTACCATCATTCGATCTTCTGACTGAACTGGATCTAAAGACTCAAGTTCTTCTATGTCTTGCTCCTGCATTTCAATGAGCTCAGCAATTATCAGCTCCTGATCATGGAAATCCAGCAGCTCTTGAACGTCATCATTTTTCACTTCTAAATTTATTTGTCTTGCAAAAAATTGACAACTTCTTGAAACACATTACCGATTTCATCAGGTTCTGGCAGTAATTGCGCCTGAGTTTCAGTGACGGAAAAAAGCGTTTAAGCAAAAGACGAATCGGTGAGATTTGAAATTCTCGTAACTCCGGGTTCGCGTAAGTCGAGGTATTACTGTATCTCAATTTCCCTGAAAACTAGCAATGTTTTAATCCATATTTTTTTTATAATATAGCTTTTTAAAATTTCTTAATATCTCATAAATAGGTAATTTTTTATTTTAACATGTAAAGGAGTAGCTGGTTTAGCATTACAGTACAGGAGAAAATTAAATCAATACACATTTTAGACCGAAAAAAAAAATAGAAAACAGATAAAAAACGAGTAAATTTGATGTTCTCCATAGGTTGACGAAGACTAAATTTAATATCAGTGTTGCAGCATTATTATAACTAAAAAAATACTCCTAATTTGGTTCTTGGTATTTAACATTACGTGAAGATAGTCTTAAGTTCAGTACGTACTTTATTATTATCTTCTTATATCATTTAAAATATCTTAATAACTCTTTAAGAAATTAAAGGTAAATTAGTGTATTCATATATAACAGAATTATATGATTTTTTTAAAATAAACAGAAATTCAAACTAACTATTTGATATCCACACAAAAATGCAATTTAAATGCATATGATAATATATACTGTAATAAAGTTATAATGCAAACATAATGAATTATCCTTTAAAACAAAGAATAGAAAAAATTATGGAATTGATAACCAAAAACAACAAACTAAAATATTATACATAAAAAATCAACTGACCAAAATGGAAAACTATAATGTTTTCTAAAAATGTCACCGACTAAGGGTGGTGAAGTAGGAGGTAAGCTTGCTGTATGGGATCCCAACCTTCCTCTTCAGTAGAAAATTTATACATGATAGCGCTTAAGAAAAGTAGCATATATACAGTATAAAACATCTTAAAAGAGTAAATACTCTTTTCAAACACTTATAAATAACAATCAAACTTGAAATACTAATCGTAAAACACGTGTGAGAAAATTAAGCCTCAAGTTTCCTGTTTCTTAGCAAAAGATGGACGGCTCCATCTCTTCCACTCAAATCACACAAACGGAGAAACGAAATTAGTGCGAATGCTATGAACCCTAAATTTACGACCGTGCAACCTCTGAGCGAATTACTAGCTCTTTTCTTAATACAAGACAGATCACTGCTGGGCGAGAAGCGTTTTCTTCAGCTCCCCCCCCCCTCCATTCACTGCTCGAAGATCACTCTGACATCAACATCCATCTCGAACACCCCCTCGCCCATCCCCTAATGACAAATTATTGCCAGAGAACAGAGACAGCGGCCCAATCACGCCTAATTGGCGCGCAACCTGGAAACTTCGTAATCACATGACTTCGTTTGGCGTCAGGATAGGAAATTAGAACCCAGAAGCCCCCCTCCCTTCCCAAAAGATAATAAAAAGAGCCCTATCTCAGAGGTAAGATAGAAGCGCTCATCTCTCTAATCAAATAGAACAGAATGTTTGACGGCCCCGTATGCAAATCGAGACGAGGGTGGGAAAGGAGTAAATTATCAAAGGGCTGGTATGAGGTGCCTTTGCAGCCCCCCCCCCCCTCGGCGCACAAAACTATTCAATCACGGCCGATAAGAAAAGGAATCCCAAATGGCGGCTGGTGTATGTCACACAAGTCAGCTGCAAGGGCTCAAACAAGATTAGCAGACGATTTGGAAGAGGGATGCAGCGCGGCATCATGAACCTTCAGCAAGGGGTGATCAAGGAAGTGAAATGTCAGATCAGTTGCTTGGATGCCCTCTCTCAACTTCTCAGATTGTGTGTGAGTGATTTTTCGCAAACACTCTGAATTGCCTGTGTATGGGTTGTTACTAAAGTGAAAGTGATCATATACTTCACCTTTATAAAAAAAATGGAACGCCAAATTCGTTCTGTTTTCCAAACTTCATCAAGAAAAAAAATATGTTTGTATTTATTAAAAATTTTTACTCGATCTTTAATCGCAATTAGAATGAATTTAATTCTGGTTATTCAATTTATTCATAAATTATCCGAAATGGAGAACAAATATTATAGCGCGTAATACGATTTCTTATAAATATTAAAGTGATAACTCAAGTATCGAAAGCTTTATGCATAGTGTAAAGGAGATTTTAATATTACACCTTCATTATATCGAGAAAATGTCATATTCGGTATACATATTCAGAAAATTTAATTGAAAAATGTTTTCCGAAATTTATAATAAAATACCAATTTTCAAGAAAATTAATTTTTTTAAAAAAAATCATAAGTATTGAAGAGTTAAGTTTATCTTTTATATAAGATAATGTATCCAAATGTGCAAATACTGTTTTCAAAATTTCAATGAATTCTATTGACCCATTTATAATAAATAATGTTAATTAACACAATACGTCAAATGAATATATTTTTAAGTTGTATTTTCTGTACCTGAAAACCAGTAAAAGACTGTCTTTTTTTTTTTTTGAGTAATCGCATCAAAAGATTATTATTTATACTTATCTTCATAAATCTTTTGTGTTCTTACAGGTAGAAAAACTCTTTACTATTAATGCTGGTGCATGCTTCTAAATAACTTAAAGAAAAAGCTTTTTATATATTTTAAGATTCACTGATTAGGCTTTGATAAGAATTCAGTGGAACATAAACCCATTCAAGTATATCAATGTCATCTTGATAAGAAAAATTCATTAATCGGAGATCCTACGATCAAAAATTTAAAATCAAAACAGTATAGTTTTTAAAAATCTTTTACTTAACGTCACAGTTCTTTATGGAAAAAAATAATAAAATTTTTTATTTTATTTCAGTTAGTGGCCCCACAACAAATCTTTTCTTCTACTTTTATTTAGTAAAGATAAGAGATTTATATTTAAAGAGTAGTTAAGTGAGAGAGAATTTATTTCTTTTTGCCGAGGCAATATTATCAAGAAAAGGTCTCAACCATTCTTCCATCCTATCATGTTTCAAAACAGCCATTCCTTTTCCACCCTCAGAAAAAAGGAAGGAGGTATCTATAAAATTATACAAAATACACTGCCTGTCCAAACACTTTTCCTCCACATGAAGAATACATGGACGGGAGTACAAAAAAAAAAAGCACGCGAAGGGGGTAGGAGGGTCGAGCAAACACAGAAGAGAAGAGCGCAGCCGATTTTACACGGTAGGAAGTCGATACTGTTCGCTCGACCAACCTCAAAAATGTCGAAAAACGCCCTCCGATGTTTTTATTCAAATTTCCCCCTAATATTCTAATGGGGTCGGAAGATTTGCTCTCCGGGGGGAGTGAGAGGAGGCAGGAAATGGAGAAATAACCGCACGCGTTCGAATATTTTATTGAACTTTAGATCGGATCTCGGGCGAAAAAAATAGCACATATCAAGAAAGAGGGGTGTATGAATACTGATTGCCTGCTTGTTTTTATCTTCAGGGTCCATCCAAGACAAGGGGTAAGAACAGTGAGCAGGAACAGATGTAGCCCTGTCGGATATGTATGCAAAATATAACGAGATATACATGAAGCAAGGTGGGAAGTATCTTCTTCTGTCTCTTGGTATTCTTATTGATATCTTTCGGCTGCACTTTGCTTCAACAGAAAATCGGTTGCACGGCCTCCCCCCCTCAGGGCTCTCCCCTCGCACCACTTTTATTTATGCAAGGGAAATTATGAGCAGGTGTGCGGATGCAAATCGGATTTATTCGCGGTCTGCCGTAGAACAAATTTGAATTTATGGCGGGTTTGATTATGTTCTATTGAAAATGACGCACGAGGAGTTTCAGAGGAGAGTTCACAATCACTCTGATTTTATTTCTCGACCCCCTTCCTTAGGTAATAGAATATCGTTTGGCTTCTTTTTACAATGTAGAGTCGGGAAAGATATCCTTGTGGAGAAGTATTTGTTGGAGTGTTTCGCGGGCACTTCGGATTAGATTCTAATCAGGTCCTGGAGGAATATGTAAAGTGATTTCTGCCACGGCCGTTCGTTCTGCTGAGACTTTGAAATGTTCTATTGCAAGGAAATTGAATGTGATTTTCGTTGTTGTTTTTTAACTCTATAAAACAATGACTAAAAAATTTAGATAGTGAGAAAGCAATCGTCCGTAATACAAAAGTGGATGCAAAGAATACAAAACTACTGCATTTTTTTTTTACAGCAAGCAAAGCCGCTCTCTCAATTTCAAATATATAAAGGTACTTATTTTATTTATTTCACAAATTTTGAGAAATAGTTATCCAGAATTGAAACAATAATATTCTAATGTATCTCATTGAAAATAATGCGCATCAGTATTAGAGAATACTCTCATTAAGTATTATATTAGATATATAGAAACTTGATAAATTTCTTTCGAAATAAGGGGGGGGGTTATTTACTCACAACAATTCCGATTCAATCTCCATCAACTTGAGAAAGAAGTTTTCCTGTCTAGACCTTCCAGGCATACAGTAAACTAATTTCTCCATTCCTCAAATGAAGCCAAGAATTATAATCATGATCTTTCAACTGGAATTTCATTGTGTATGGGGATCTTTGTTAGAGCCAGGATTTGGATTCATTATCAGTGTTGCATTTCGAACCTTGGTCAAATGACGAGGACGACACTTGAACTCGCATCCCACTCTCAAGACTCAATCCTATATGACAACTCCGGCATCAAGTTTATGATCATGTTCACTTTCTTCAGAGACTATACCAGGATTTTAATCCAAGCTTAAGGTTTTCTGTCATGAATTTGATACCATGACCATATCGCGAGCGAATCGAAGAACGGGCTCACATCATTCAAATAACCATAAGAGCTGATAAAGATAGATACAATGAGTCATATTCATGTTAGTGAGTTAATTTATTATTTAAAAAAAGTACAGGTCGGACCCAGATTAAACAAATTTCGCGATTTAATGAATTTTTCACTTTCCCGATTAAAATGAAGCCCAAAACCCCTATTCAACGAATAATAAACCACAAATTGACAAATTATTTCAAAGACCAAAAACTGTTTGTTTATTAGTTTGCATTAGAAAAAACTGGGGGATTCCTTTTTTAAATGACAGATCCCTTTTGTCCGGAACAGAAAAAGACTTTTCTTGAAAGCAGCACATTTTGACAGGAAAGAGTTTAGTCAATTATTAGATTTTACAGGTGCTGATGAGTCATGAGTGTTACCTATCGTGTGAGTTTTGAATAGGATATAGGAAACTCCTTTCTTATTTCATCCCACTCCACAATGCAGGGGAATATTGTAAGATTTTAACGATTCTGTTACATTTGATGATGGACTGGCTGAAACTGAACTTCAGGAGATTGTTGATTTGTCGAAGCCAATGAATTGCGATTCTGATGCAAAATTTGATAGTGAAATTCTTATCAAAACTGTCACATTTTTTAACGCTCTACGTTGTTTGGAAACTGAAAACATACCTTGTAAGCGACGTGGTGTTTTTCTGCTTTAAGTCAAAAAAAGACTCGTTCAAGTCAGGAATCAAAAAGATTTTCAAACGTCTATCAGTTAATATTTTAAAATTTCCAATGAACTGGCGTGTAATAATTTACAAATAGTATTTTTAGCTGTTGAATAAAAAGTGTAAAATGTTTATCTATGAATATTGTAGTTGCTTATTGTAGAATTTCCAATAGGTAAATGCAAACAATTTGTATTTTGTTTGGACCACGCTATAACGAATAACCCCGATTTTAAGAACAAAACATTCTGTACCGATGAATTCTTTAAATCGCGGGGTTCGACTGTATATCTATTAAAGTCATACACCACAAATAAGAGAAAAGCGAAACACAAAAATACTTCTCACTCCTTTACCTCACAGATGATTAATTCAGAAGAAAATAAAAGGGGAGGCAAGTCAAAATAAATGCGACACGCAAAAGAAAATATCCTCTCTCGGGTAGAAGCACCTCATTTCGGAAGATGGACAGAGCAGATAAACCCTGTCCATGAAGAGTGTCCTCACATATTGGCCATGAATATGACGGAGTGATGAAAATCAAAAGGGGGCTTTGCGTCGGGATCACCTCCGAAGAAGATACCCGAAACTTTTCATAAAGGGCTTCATATTCTTCAAGGAGGCCATCTACCCTTGGGGGAACCTCTGGAGCTCACTGCACCCGGAGAGTATTCGCATATCAAAATGGAAGAACTGGGCTCTATTTCCCCAGATCATAACATTTCAATACTTCTGCATTTTACGGGGGCGCCCATTCTTCTCCCGTGAGTGCTTATGCCCCCTCCCGAGGTGCAGGAAAAATATAGGAGAGACGGTCCAGAGGGATATCAGGGGGTGATGAGAATCTTTTAGATCCTTTCCACCTCTGATTCCCATCCCCACCCCTCGACTTTTATTGTTGTCTTTATCATTTATTCCATCTATCCGCGAGGCGAGCGTGATTTTTGAAATTCTCACGTTGAACATCTTTAGAGCGAAAGGAGGTCGTCTGGAATTGGAGAAAAGTTTCGAGAGGCATGTGTTGGGGATGGTCTATAGAAACCAATGTAACAAACGAACATTATTTAATACATCCGGATAAAGCATACCAGAGGACTGTAGTTAAGACTGTATTCACCTGAAAAGAAGAGCCCCCCAAAATTTTTATGTACTCATATATATTGGTAGAAGAATATTTAGACATGGATGCCACGGACCTCTTAACGTATCCGACTACGTTCGAAACCGTGATTTTGCAAAAGCGTATAAATGGATAATATTTATGACATTTAGTGTCACTTAGATTAGAAAACGTATATAAAATATTTTTAAGAATATTATTAAAAAAAATATTTAAATACAATATTCTGACAAAAAATGAACATAGAATTACTCATTTTCAAAACATTCTCCTTTTATGAAAAATGCTTCTATTATAATAATATTTTACCTGTATATAGCTCAGAGCTCTGTACAGAGGCTGAACTAGAGTTTTGGAAATATACAACTTAGAAGTGGATTTACCCATATTTTTTACTACAGTAGAGGGGATAAATTTTTAGAAAAAAAAAATGTCGATAATTATTTCACTTCGTAGTAACTAATTCTGAAAATAATGTGAATTTTTCAAAAATCATAGTTCAGACTCTCTGGAGAAATCTTTACTTTATATAAGCACACACACACACACATACAAAATATTATTATTATAGAAGTATTTTTTACAAAAAGAGAACGTTTTGAAAAAAAAAATATTCCAAGTTAATTTTTCACCAAAATATTGCATTTAAATAATTTTTTTTGTCATAATGTCCTTAAAACAATTTTATATATGTATTCTAATCTAAGTAACACTAATTATAATGAAAATTATCCATTTATGCGCTTTTTTTAAGATCACGGTTTCGAACGTATTCGGATACCTTAAGGCATGAGCCAACTGAGCCCAGTCCCATGATAATGATAATGATTCAAATAATTTCAACGGTTAAATGTTTTTTCCGGTTTTATTCTCCGATAAACCGGGACTTTCGGACGATATGTCAACTGGCTATATGTGATGATCGTCGTACACGTATAGGCCCAGACCTCCCACATACACCATTCAGTTAAAAAGCGGCAGTCGGTCGTGCAGGTTTGTGCGATTGTAAGACATGCACATTTATTTGTTTCGGGTTATTGTTTATACTAGTATTTGACAACGTATGCTATGTACGGTCTACTTTTAAGGGTCATATGGGGGGGGGGCCTACTTTTGCGTAGGGACCCAGGGCCTCAAGAGATCTTAAAACGTCCCTGATTAATGCTACATTTTAACTTCCCTATCATATGGAAAGTCTCAAATATTATTAAACTATCACACATTTTTCTATTTGAGTTAATAATATTTTTGCCATATTAAAAAAACAGTTTCATACAGTGGTGTACAAGTCCTCTCATATAAGGGGGTTGCATTTAAAGAAACACATGAGTGTCTAGGGGTAATCACTATGGTAAAAATTCAAAATCTGTTATTCTATAACAGGGGTCTTCAGATTGTGTTCCACGGAACTCAAGGGTTCCCCGAAGCTTGTCCAGGAGTTCCAATAGTCAAAGTGTGTGCAAAATGGATGCACATTTTTCATGGACTGGATTGAAAATTCCACACATTTCATTATTTCAATAAAACTCAGAATCACTATTGGTATAACAAGAAAGTGTGATTGAACTATCAACAGATTCTATGTTAAAATATAGATATGAATGAGAAGGTCTTGATTCTTGGTTAAAAATTTACACGAAATAAATATACTCTAAATTTTAGTGAGAACAGCTCCTAAATTTTAAGTTGCAAATTCAAGCAGAATAAGCAGGATCACTCTCACAGCTGAGCCGTGGGTAGCCTAGTGGTTAGAGCATCGAAATCCAGACCGGAAGGCCTGGGTTCGATGCCCGATGCCTCCAAATACCCTCCGAGTACACACGGAGTACGTGCTCGTTAAATCAGTGGGTCCGAAAGTCTTGTGGGTTGAATCACGAGTGCAGGGGACTGAGGAATATTTCCCTCCCATTCAGTACCATGCCTAAATTGTGGAGATAGGTGGTGTCGCCATCTATCGTCCTTTCGGGGAATTTCACCGAGCTAATTCGTACTGTCACCAGTATGGTGCTCAAGGCCAACGACAAGCGTACCTCTAGCCCCTTGCTACGATGAATTTCGTGGGCCTCGATCTGACTACGTCAGACAGGTGGCATGAGCAACAACAACTCTCACAGCTATATACATTTTAATGTCATTCAGAACAGTGTATTGAAGTGGAAAATGTTTTTATCTGGTAACAAAAACTAAATATAAAAACTAATTAAACGCAAAATATGAAATGTGACTGTAGATAATTTCAATAGACCTAGATTTCGTTAGTTGGTTTAAAAACAATGTGATCACAAATCCCAGTTAATAATTATAATGTATGTGTAGGTGACACCTGGAGCATATGTCAACATTATGAATGAGTAAATTAAATCTAACATTATATATATATATAAACTTTAATAACATACACTATTTTTTTTTACCTTGACATAAAGTACCTATGATATGTTGATCTATATTAAAAATTATTTTAAGGTATCCGACTAAGTTCGGAACCGTGATTTTAAAAAAGCATATAAATGGATAATTTTCATCATATTTAGTGTCACTAAGATTAGAATATATGTATAAAATTGTTTTAAGAGCATTATGTTAAAGAAAATTTATTTAAATACAATATTTTGGCAAAAAATTAACTTAGAATAACCTTTTTTCAACATGTTCCTTTATAAAAAATGCTTCTATAATAATAATATTTTGTGTGCTTATATAAAGTAAAGACTTCTTCAGAGAGTGTGAACCAGGACTTTTGAAAAATTCTCATTAGTTTCAGAGTTACCCCAATTAAAATAATTATCGGCGTTTTTTTTCATAGAATTTCTTTCCTTTGTTGTAATAAAATGTGGATAAATCCACTTCTAAGTTGTATATTTCAAAAATTCTAGTTCAGCCTCTGTACAGAGGTCTGAGCTATATATAGGCCAAATATTATTATAATAGAAGCATTTTTCATAAAAGGAGAATGTTTTGAAAATGGGTCATTCTATGTTCATTTTTTGTCAAAATATTCTACTTAAATAATTTTTTATTGTAATATTATTCTTAAAACAATTTTATATACGTTTTCTAATCTATAAGTGACACTAAATATCCTAAATATTATCCATTTATACGCTTTTGCAAAATCATGGTTCCGAAGGTAGTCGGATACCTTAAGATATATTCGTCTAAGAGAGAGAGAGAGAAAGAGTGGGGTACCCCCAGAGCCCTCTTTATAATTCTAAGGGTTCTATAAGTCAAAAGAGTTTGAAGACCACTTATCAAAAATGTGTTGCCCCCTCCCCGCTCGTTCTTGTGTACGTCACTGATTTCTTTTTTTTTCTACATCCCCCAAAAATATTTTTTAGTTTTACGTGTTAATATAGAAGAATTCTAGCATTTATAGAATACTTTTTAATTTTAAAGGTGCACTATAAAATAATGTGTATAGTTTTAACAATAACGTCAATTTGTACGAATATGAGTACTTCTTTTTTATTTGGAAGAACATTCAAGGCATGTCTTTAAGGGTAGAAATCTTGGCACACATATTTTTAAAGTAAGGCAAAATTATTCATAATTTTTATCATTCTCATTTACATCAATTATAAAATAATTCTTGAGGTATGTAATTTATTTAAAATAATATTTTGCAGTAAAATGTTTTTTTTTTTTTCAAAATACAATTAAGGGTTAAATTTCAAAATATATTCAATCAACCATCTTTTGTTGTTTAGATACATTTTTATTTAATTTCTTCATATACATACATATTTTTTTTAAATTTAAGGATTAATGAAAATATTTTTTCCATATATATTTATAAAACTAATACATTTGTAATGATTTTCGAAAACTTTGTCAAACATTTCAAACGAAAAAAATTTTTTTTTGTCTCTAAATGACACCTTTTTAATTTTAACTATTTTAAAACGATACTTTTCAATGCAATTTCTCTCACTTGTTCTGAAATTTTTTTCAACTTCCTTTAAAAATCAAATAAAGCAATAAAGGTAAAATGAAATGTATAGAAAGCACGGAAAATATTCTTGTTAAGAATATGTTATTTGGTATGAATATTTTACGTTTATATAAGCATTGCAAATAACACCATCTTGTTTGCTGTTATTTCAACTCAAGCATACAATTTAAATGTTAAATCTTGAAAGGATTATTTGATAAAACCTGTAGAGTCTTCCTTCACACATTGTAGATTTTAGACGTTAAACTATCTTCTAATTTAAGTTATTTTCTTGCAGAGTTGAACATTAGTTTCAATTTCTTGTGTCTTAACCAAAACAGAGTTGTTACAAATCCTACGTCACAAGTAATTTCTAGTTTCAAGACTTAACTTTATTATTGCCCTAAATAATTACAGCAATGGAAATGGTTTCCTAGGTAACACATCAGCTTAGGTGTAAGCCGCTATTTCGCCTTTTTTCAAATCGTGATGTTTAATTTAAATAGTTAAGATCTATTTCATGAATGTAAAAAAAAAAATAAGAAGTAATTCAAAATGGCATTCTTATATGACTTAAGGTGTCATATATAGTCTATGTTAACTTATTCAAAGATATTTTCCGAGCATGAGAGTCAGTAAATATTAAATAATAAAATGAAATAAATATTTCTAATTCTTTCAAGCGCTAAAAAAATACAAATAAATAAAGTATACAAAAATTATTTTAAAAAATTTATGGTCTTATTGCATGTAAATAATTGTAAATTATGTTTTTAAAAAACTAATTTTAACACGCGTAATTTTCAGGTAGATAAAAAAAGGGAAAATATCTTACTTGTACCCAAAGTTACAATTTTATAAATATAAACTGAGAAATGAAATCATTTAATTAAATATACAGATATTAATAAAGCTTAATATTGTTACTTCTCATCAAGTTTAACTTTCCAAAGTAATTTTTCAATTAAATTAATCTTTCTTCTTTGTTTGCCACTTCCTTTTTTTACAGCTTTTACATGAAAGAAAATTAATTATTGGATAGAAATAATCATATATTCCTTTTATCTTAATATTTGATAAGTTGATATTAGTAAGGATTTCAATTTAATTCCTAAAAACATTACACTACGGAATATGAGCTACCATGCTGCAAAAATATTTTTTTTTACAAAATACTTTAAGATTCGGATGCATGTAAAATAATTAAGAAGTTTTTGTTTTTTTAAAAAAAAATTTAAAAAATTAAGGTTTATAAGTATTTTAATATTGATAGAGTGAGTGAGAGTTTATATATAAACATCGCACTAAAAACAATACGAGGATTGAGCCAGCACCTCACTCTCTAAACTTCAGCACCGCATCAACTTGAGAATTCTAAGTACAACAGAGTTAACGTGCATCAACTCCTCTACACGGAGGGAAGGGGATCAGTCTCCAGTGACATCAGGGCTTGACAACGCTGTAGCATTGACTCATTAGTCGAACACTTCCCGACAATATTTGTCAAGTTTGATGTGCAGGACGATAGGAATGCCTAGATGGGACATTGTAGTAATCTTCCAAAAGAGACCGTGTATCCATCCCACATGCATGGGGGCAAGGCAACAGGTGTCTCACCGATTCCGAAGACGGCTATGTTGAAAGCATACCACTTCCCTCTCCAACCCTCAGATAACGTTCGGGCACCATGATCTATAGAAAAGAACACTCCTGTGAACAATATCCAGTTTCAGATCTCTTCGCACATATGGATCGCTAACTATTTGAATGAAAAGGAATGCCAGCCTGTTGTGATAAGAACATATCTTCAGTGTTAAAGTAACAGGGGGATTTATAGTCTTCCAGATGATATACTAGAGGTACGGCGACGAAGTGGTTTCAGACGCGCCAGCCTATTGTCTCCAAGCACTAATGGGGTTGGGACTAAAGCGAGGAGATCCGTGTGCAGATCCGCTACATCCGCCAATCAGAGATCATTGGGGGCGTGAAAGAGATCCGCCCAGGGATTTACAGGGTCGGCTCGCAAGTCAACAAGGAGCTTCTAGATCTCCTTCAATTTTCTGCAGTAACTTCCGCATCAGTTTTTCGTCTTCAAAGACACTCGATAGAGGTTGCCGGGGGAAGCCGCACCTCAAGGACCACGAGATAGAAACGGCGTTTGGCCTCTTCAAGTCGGAGAGACGGAATCTGCGTTCAAGTGATTTTGGACCATACCAGTGAAATGGGTTGAGGGGACAGCTGCAAGCGGGTGCCGATCACCTCAAGATCTTTAAATCTTAAACGGGACTAGACCTTTTCTGCAGCAAAAGGCTGTGATGAGTGAAAATTACTACTGAATTTAATGTTTTGTTTAATTATTTTGGAATAAAATGCTTTTTGACAAAATGGTGTGTGAGCCCTCAAGCTATCCAGTAAGCAGTGCCGGTTTATCCATTGGGAGATGGAGCGGACGCACGGGGGCCCGGAGCCTGGTGGGGCTCAGTAGGGCCCGAATAAACTGGACTTAAACAGATTTTCTGGTTATAAATTTCGATCATCCAGTGTCAAAGGGGCCTGTAGATCACTTACACCCAGAGCCCAAAATAAGCTTAAGCCGGAACTTCCAGCAAGAAAGTAATTTCACTGGGTCATATCGTTACAACACCGACCACGAGTTCGTGTGATTATGACCTAACGTAGCTACATTATAATGATAATAAAAGAATCAGATTACTTTCTTAAAAAGAAATGCATCGAATTAAATTGGTTAAAATCTAAAACCATTTATATAGATGAGCACACAATGCGAAACAAAATGAATATCTTAAAAATATAAATGTAAAAAGAGATTTTTTTCCCCTCACTATTGCAGAGAACGATCAAAAGTTAGAAAATTAAATAAAGAGTATATGAATATTAACTCAACCATTTTGTTCTAAATATAACATTTAATGTAGATATTTTTTTTAAAAAAAATATTCATATGTAAAAGGAAAAAGGAATTAATAATGCTTTAAAGTTTTAATCTCTAGATTTTTTTTAATAACTTCTACTCCTAAATATATCACATCTTAAATAATATTTTAAAGTAAAATTCAAAAAATATATTAGCCTCATAGGAATTAGAAACGTATCAATTCATATTTTTGTCACATTCTAGGTGAAGACTAAATTGTCGAAGCACAACCAGCTACAAAAATACGCAGCGATAAAAAAAGAACACATTTGACATCACTCGTCTGTATGACAGATGCAAGCAAAATTAGTTTTAATTTTATTCAGTGGATTCAGTTACACCTGACAATATAACAACCAGTCAGTAGTATTCATCAGTAAGATTAATTAAAACAAATTTTCAACACTCTCCAAAGCTCAAGTTTGAATGGTAATTTCAGTTCCAGTTGAAGTTAGGGATCATCAACGCTAAAAAGCTCCAGAGCGGAAAAGGCATTTTAAAAAAAAATCGCCTAAAAGTTCCAGTTTAATCGTAATGGAGACAATTACAAACTCTATAAATCACACAGCCTTTGTTTTTGGAAAGCATTTGCACGCATCAGAGAAATTAAAAAAATAAAACAAAAACACAACAAAAAGGTAGATGAAAAAGAAAAAAAAACTCTTAACTTGTTGTAGATTTAAAGATTGTCCAGGAGATAACACGACAAAATCGATGTCAGCTTTCAAGCTCAGCCGAATTAGGCTTTTTGTCAAGGAAAACGAAATCTCTAATTTCCTCTGCACTTTTTTCCCTCACCTCTCTTCATCTCTTTTACTTTCAAAAACACTACACAGAGAGAGAGAGGGAGTTAACGGCCGGCGTTTTAAAACTTATCTCTATGACAATTGTAACTGGGGAACAAATAAGCACATATTAATTTTCTCTCAAAAAAGGGATTCCATCCTCCCTTTTTTTTTCTCAACCCTGTACATCTAATGTATTTACAGCCCTCCCTCCCACCACTTTTCTGGAAGCAATTTATAACGTGTGCCTCTAAAAAGCTTCCTCCCCAGCAGTCTGGTAATTATTCCACCGGATATATAAAGTTTTAATCTGTTTTTCACTCCAGAGCCAACTGAGCGTTTGAAAATAATATGCAGCCTTGATTTAGGCCGGGTTTTCTCTTCATGTTTCCCTCCCTTTAGGAAGTGCGCGGCTGACAAGCTCCATCATACAGAATGGATGTGGCAGGTCTCGGTGACAAATTGTGCGCGTCCCTTTTTGCGTCCCCGCTAATTGTTAGATAACAACACCATTAACTATAAAATGTTAGCCGGGAAGGGAAGCACCTTTTTTTCTGGGAGTTACAGTGGTTCAAGTCGGGGCACCCATCGAATTAAAGAACAAAAGGGTGAGTATCTTTTTAGAACATCCTCTAACCAATCATTAACTGATTTCTACAAAAAAAAAGAAGGAACTCAAAAATCACCAGTAAGACTTACTTACAGATCCAGATCCATTTTATAACTGACTCTACTTTTCTTTAAGTTTATATACTTAACATATATTACTTTACTTATTTATATTCTTTAAGTTTAACAGTTCAATTTTCTTAACGATAAACTACTGATATATAGTTCAACTTGCTCGAACTGCTATCTATTCTATAATTTGTCAAGCTTTTCAGCCCAGCTTACATGCAAAATAAATTATCTTCCAGGTCAGCCAATCATAGTAGCTCCTCTCGAAACCGATGCACCTTAATTTCCTTCTTTCTAAATTTTTCCTATCTTCCATACGGATCTTCCATACGGTACTTTGCTGCAACCGAATTGGCTAGGCTCACTCCATCCTCTCCCAAACATGTAAAAATTTTCAAAATTCAGATTTTTTTCGTCCAACTTTAACCTTTAATAACACACTCAGGTAATTTAAACAATATTCAAGTAACTCTTTTTAATGTGTAAGCAACAGAATTAGTCTTATTACATCTAAGTACTTTAATTTAAAAAGGTTAAATTAAAGTTTTTCTAAAGTCTTTCAAACTCTTAATGATCGGAGAACCAAATGCTCCTAAGTAACCCAGTTTCAGTAAGATTTATTGGTTTCTGCCAAAAACATATCAACAAAGAACTAGGAAGGAAGAACAAAACACACAGAAAAAATTTCATAAGTAATTCGACATTTAATAAAATTTTAATAAAAAAAACATATGATAAATGCATTTTAAAGACGTGAAGAGAGAGAAAAAAGTTACAAACAACCATAAACTAATTTTAAAATAATCATCAAAAGCAGTGCTTCCCTTACAATATTTGTATTAAATTCTAGTTTTAGAAATAAATTGTCAAGCAGTGAATGTAATGCAGTTCTAAGTTTGTTAAGTAAGCTTGGATCCCTTTGGATAAAAAAAAATTTTATATAATACATTATATTACTTATAGAGAGTAGTACTAATATTATTTAATACTACTAATAAATTGAATACATAATATTCCCAAGGGTTACAGTAAATAATGAATAGGCGTTTGGTTTTAATCTAAAATTATATGGAGAAATGAATATTTGATCGTTTAGACATGTTCTTATAGTACAGAAACCTGAATTGTTCTCATTAACTGAGACCAAATCGATCAAAACTAACCTAAAACGTGCATAAAGATGTAAATCCTTTATTAGAAATCATGCTTATGAAAAACAATTTGTGATCATTTGATAGTAATAGCAACTTTTTTGTTCAATATAAAAACTCTCATCGTTGCCAGTTTCATAACTTGTATGATTTATATTCTATCTGATTATATCAGTGATAAAAATTACAAGTTTCAACAACAATTTGAATGGAATTGGAGATAAACTTTTAACGTTTTCTTAAATGAATAATACATTTTTAAGTCATTTAATGAACAAAATGTATAATTCAGTAGTATATGTAAATCAGTAGCGCACACAGAAATTTTTCAAGGAGGGGGGTAGGATCCGAGGTTGAAAGTTCATCATTCTTGTATCCTGCTATTTTTGATTTTGTCGATTTTCAGGAACAAAACACAGTAAAAAACTAATTATTGAATAAATAATTAGCATTAATTAATAAAATTAATCATTAATAACAAATATGTAATTAAATTTTACGTATTATATACTTAGAATTATAACCAGTCTGAAAAAAATCAAGGGCTTTGGGGGGGTCTGGACCCCCAGGACCCCCCTCCCCTTCCTTGTGTGCGCCACTGATATAAATAAGTTATATAAAGCTCAGGAGACTTTAAAACTCAAAAAATTTTATTTAATTAGAAGATTGAATGAAGTTTTCATAGTGTTTTCGAAGATCTCTAAAAAGAGGAGGGGGGAGGAAATGCATTGTATGAGGAAATATACAATAGAATGAATGATCAGAACTTAAAATAAACAAAAAAAATAAATAAAACTGAAACTTCAATCAAGATGAACTTCTCTACATAACAAACTTTTACGTGCAGGGACGTCTTAAAACTTGAACCAACTGGGCCTGAGCCCAGGCCTCGGCCTCAGTGGGGGCCTTGTCTTGTTTTCTACTGAGCCTTAATAAGATCATGATTCAAATAATTTTAAGAGTTCACATGTTATTTTCGGTTGTATTCTCCGAAAAATTGGGAATTTCGTGGTATTTGTCAACTGGCATCAGTGGCAAGACTGCAATGTTATGTGATTACCGTCGTCAATGTATAGACTTAAGGCTACCACCATACACCATAATTACTCTTTAAGGCTGTTTTCGCCATATATACGACAGTGTGAACTTAACGCGGAGCACATTTTCGAGCATAAGAAATACCTCAATTTTTATAAAAATTTGTTACATTGTAACTCATGCATTTGTTTATAATATAGCATTTTTAAAATTTCAAAATATTTCATAAATAATCAGTTTTTCCTCTTAACAGGTAAAAGGGCAGCTCATTTAGCATTACGATATTGAGAAAACATGCGAAAATTTTATAAAAGAAAAAATGTGTCAACTCGGATAAAAATGAGTAGTATAATAAAATAAGTGATTCTCTACAACAGGGGTTTCCAATACGCGGCCCGCCAGTGCGTAAGTTGAAGCACGCCGACTCTTTTTAAAAAATTTTATCAGGTTTTTTTTAAAGTTTTTTCATTTTGAAATTTATTTGAGGGGAAATTTATATTTATAAATCTTCAATGTATTTGCCTGTTACCTGTTCTTGCTTTAAAATAAATCCTTTTTGATAATAGAAATTTAGATTAAAATAGATTTATATTTTATCAAACAGTTGCATTTGATTTTTCTATAATAAATTACTTTTTTAATATATTCCGAATTGCATTATGCATATCCATTACTATGGATGGTACATGATTCTCTGCGTGGGGGACTTTCGTTTCTCCTCCTTTTCTATTTGGAGTGCCCAAAAAGCAAGAGGCTGTCGGAGATGTTTTTTAAAGTTTAAAAAAAGTATTCTGGACAGTTAAGATAAGGGCAATTTATACTTAATCGTTTGCGAATGACAGCCCTATCAAATTTCAACAATGAGTAACGAAAGATCAATTCAAAAGAAACACCGTAATTTTCAAGAAAATGGCAACTGTAATATTTTAAACATTATTTGATCATTGCATTATTATATTATACAACCATTATTATATTATCTATGTCTGTAAACATGGAAAATAATGAAAACAATAATAATAATTCATTCTGTTTTAAATTTTCACTCAATAAAGGTTTGTTACCAAATCTGATATAAAGGTACATATTTTTATGTGCGGCCTGCGAGATTATAATGTTTTTCTCCGAAGTGGCCCGCAAGGTCATTTGGGTTGGATACCCCTGCTCTACACGACAGTGAAGCCAAAATATAATATTAGTGTTTGAGTACTTTTATATCTGAATAAATATTCCGAATTCGGGTCCAATTCTTTAACATTAGCTGAAGACAGCCTTAAGTCAAAGAGCAACAGTCGGTCGAACCGATTTGTGCGATTATAAGTCATGCACAGTTGTTTTTTTTGCGTGAATGCTTGTACGAATATTTAACAACGAGTATGCTATGTGCTATCTACTTTTAAGAGTCATAGGTGGAACCTACATTTATACAGGGGCTTATGGTCTCAACAAGTTTTAAGACATCCCTTGTACGTGGCATACAAAGTTGCGACGAAAAACTGTAAATATAGTTGAAAGTTGGAACAATCTATTTTAAATATATCTAAGTAGTCATTTAAACTAAAACTAAATAAAACAACTCAAAATTTTTTTCTGTAAATTTCGATTAATTAGATTGAAAACCGCACATACAAAGAAAACTGTTTTTGAGAATTTGGAATAAAGATGACTTAATTCAAGATTTTATATGCTCTATCTCTATATTTAATAATTCATATACTATATTCAATGCACATAATTCTTATGCTTCACCTATATGGGTGTAAAAATAAATAAATAACAAAAACAATGTACAAAAAATTTATAATTAAAATCCACGAATAACATTTTTTATAGTGTGAAGAATTAAACCTACACTATGATTTATATATATATTTCAATACATTGACATCAGCTCATCTTTACCTAAATTCAATACTTCATTTTAAAATAAAATTCAGAGAAAAAATTTTAAATAGAGCAAAAAAAAATGTAAAATTTTTCTTGTCTTTAAAAAAAAATTACTTTAACCTAAGAAATTAAAAGTACACGTTTAAAAATAGGAGGAATTAAAGTGTTAATTTCCCTTTTCGCCGTACTGGTGGAATAGGAGTGACTTACTGCATTTCTGCTTGGATCGAGCTGGAGCAAAAGGAAATGAGAGGGCAGGAAAAAAAAAAGTTTTCCGAAAAAGAAGCATTTGGAAATACACTCATTCATTCAGGCATCGTCCCCTTTCATAATTTTAATTTACGTTTTATTTATTTATTTACTTATATGAGTAATCTTTTTTTTTTCTTCCTCTCTTTTTTTCCCCTCCTCTTTAATTTTTGAAAACTTTTCCCGGCAAAATGGGGAGATTTTCTCGCCAAACCTGCACATGGATGAGACACAAGATAAATACATATGTCGTTTTCAAAAACTGTTTTTGAAGTTTAAAAAGGGTCCGGCTCTCTCTCAGTTTGAGATATTTTTTTTTTTTACTTTATGGAACAACATTAAACACAGCTATGAAATTAAGGAAGAGCAGAGTGAGTGAAAAAAATAATGAAATTAATCGAGGTTGTTCGCAGTTGATTAATTTCGACCTACAGAACGCGAGAACCTACTTTTGGGGGACATAAAAGTTTTATTTATTTTAAGAGGGAGTTTTTTTTTCAGCCACGGATTCATTTTCGTTACTTGAAATATAGATAATTATTTTAACTTATTGTTAGTGATATAATGAACCTTATCTGACTCTTTTTTAATGTTATAAATAAAAAAATATATATATTTAACTTAGATAAAACTTAAGCAGTCAGTTTATTTTTCCACATATATGTGATACTTTAAATTTCTGTACATGATGCAATTATATTTTTTATCAAAACTTGATAGCTTTTTATATGAGTGCAAATTTTATATTTTTTTCATCGATGAAATTTCACCGTTACCATATTAAATTACACCGTTACCAGGTTGTCCCATGCCTTAAGATGTCCCAACTCAAAGTATCTTTTACATGCCGCATAATCATACGACATGGACGCTGTCGATTTTCTGTGTTCTTCAATAAGGTAAACTGGTTAATTATGTGATAAATCTGATAATTCTTTTTTTTTTCAATTTATACCAAAAGATCATCTGTCGTCTGCTATATCCTTTTTGAAAATTACTACTAACTTGCAGTTTTCTGCAAGAGAAAATATAGTGGCCGCGGTAGCCAAGTGGTCATGGTCACGAACTCGTGGCCGGCGTGTCTTTAAGGCTGTCTTCGGTTAATGTTAAAGAATATGACCCGAATTAGATACATTTTTCAGATATAAAAGAAATGAAAAATTAATATTATATTCTGGCTTCAATACGCCTACGCGAGTACCGCGGTTCCTCGAAGATCTTCGAAGCATGATGTTAAAAAATAAAAATAAAAATCGTATCAAAGTTTTATTATATAATCTAGTTTGTTAATTAAAAGTATTTTTAAGCATTTTTTTACCAGATATTAATAAACACTACGGGTGTTAATCATAAAATGATAATTTTTCTAACGACGTTGAGAGTTTTGCTAATTCATAAAAAACATATATTATTTCAAAAAAAAATTAAAACAGTTACTGATTACGAAGAAATTGTAATGGTGAAAAGTAGAAATGATATACTGTATATTAGAGCCATGCTCCCCTTTTAAACCAAATTTTTATCTATTTTTAACGCCATTCTGAACTTTCACGATAACAGTTGAAAAGTTTATATGAGGATACAGATAGACAGCAACAATCGAAGAAAAAAGTCAATAAAAATGATTGAAAGTTATTATTTCTACGGAAGTATTCTATAAAAAAGTAAAACGATTTTTGAATAATATTGATCTACAATCGGGAACAATAGATTTGAACAAAGAAAGGCAAAAACCAGTTTCTATATCCTCTATTTTTGCCCTGTATTGCATGCTATCATCGTATACAATAGGACATCACACAAGGGCAGTTTCATTTCGATAACTAAGTAACAATTACCATAAGTAAGGAAACAGCATTCTACACTTACACTGATTTTATTACAAAATTATTCATCTTGTAACATGTTCTTAAAATGTCTTTGTTTTGCTATGCAGCAATATGAAAACTAAATTTAATTTTCGCTTTGTTATTTTAAATTTTTCTCTAAAAAATAGAAATAAATGTCTTGGTTTTTTTACAAACTTTAAATTAAAACGCAAATTAAAATTTCAAAAATGGAGGAAAATTCTCAGCCGATTGATGTAAGCTTGAACAATAACAAGAAAAATGAAATTTCAATCTTACTTAACGTTTCTCTTGTTGAGTAGTTTTAAGCGACAATTGTGAAATTACAAAAGTTAAGGTAACAAAAGCTTGAGAGACAGCGTTCGGAACCGTAATTTTGTTAAAGCATATAATTTTTTCAATATTTAGTGTCCGTTGAATTTGAATATACCAATAAAATTATTTTAAGAATATTAGGCTAGCAAAAAATTACTTAAATGCAATGTCTTCGGCAATATATATATATATATATATATATATATAAAGAAAATGTGACATATTTTCAAAAGATTCCCCTTTTAAAAAAATGCTTGGATAATAGAAACAGTTTGCCTATATATAGCTAAAACTTTCCAATAGACACTAAAAAAGTTTTTAAAAAATTCACATTATTCTCAGATTTGAGATCGATTAAAGTAATAACTGGTGTTTTCCTTTTTTTTTTTTCTTAAAATTTTTCTATTTTGATTTATTAAAATAGGATTGAGTTCCCTACTAAATTATATATATATATATCAAAAATCCTACATTTTTGAAGAGAAGTCTTAGCTATAAATATAGGCAAAATATTGTTATTATTATAGAAGCATTTTCCATAAAAGAAGAGAGAATAGATATATTTTAAAAATATGTTTCTTTCTTCATTTTTTGCCCATAAATTAGATTTAAATAATTTTTCATTATAATAGTATTCTTAAAACAATTTTATATGTATGTTGTAAGTCAACTGACACTAAATATCAAAAAAATTATCCGCTTATACCGTTTGATTCAAAATTAGTGTGATCAATTTTAAAAGCATATAATTATTTATGGTGAATTTCCATCGTTTTACTATTGGTTTTATTTAAAAATGAAACATTTAAATTACTAATCCAACCATTTTTATTAGTGGAAGTAAATTATAATACCGGAATTAGACCCTCAAACCCGGAACGAAATTTTAAGGATAGTTGCTCAAATTCTGTTATAAATAAAGCATTCAAAAATCAGAAAAGACATTTTTCTAAAGTATTATTGTCTAAACTTCGAAAAGAAATGAAATTTGGCTAGCAATCAAAAGTTCCAGGAAAAAAATGTGAGCGAAAAGCAGTCTTCAATGAAAAAGAAAAAAGAAATTGAAAAGAATTATCGCTGCCTCCCAGAACGTTGCAAAGAAGCTAATGCTATCGCAATCAACAATGTGTCTTCAGATTTAAATAAAATTGGCTATAAAAAGGTAAATAAAGCAGTCTTTCTTCAAATGTCTGCAAAGATCATGGAAAAACGAATAAAATGCTCTTGGCCTCTGCATTTAATGTTACGCAAAGGTAGACTCAAAACATGGATAACTTAGGATGAAGCCCAGTTTCATTTATCATCCACAACAGGCAAAACGAAAACTCAACATATTTCACGCGAAAAGCGTAGCAAAAATGCCACTGTTTTGGAAAAGATAAGTTAGCCGTCAGGTGTTATGGTATGAATGAGAACGTCCTTTCAATTCTTAACAAAACCATTTTCTGTAGAACCAAAGACTAAAATTGATGCTACATACAATCAGCAAAAAGTTTTAAAGCACGTGATCAAAGAAAGTAAACACCTTTAACATCGAGGAAAGTTTTTTTCTCACCAAGATTCTGCACCACATCATACCGCAAAATCAACTATAAAATGGCTGAAACATAAAAAAATAAATAAATTTTCTTCTTTATGAGAAATAGGTACCATCAACCCGACTTTGCTCTTTGCGAATATTTTTTATAGGAATATTTAAAGAAAAAATTAAATAGATGTATAGTAAGAATACTTAGTGCTTCAAAAAGCAATCAAAGAGGATGATAGAATAATTCCCCTCAAAATGTTCAAGAAAACTCTTTTGGCCTGGCTAAACATTTATGTAAACTGTACTAAGCCAGAGGAAGCCACACTGAAAATTTCATGTAAATAACTTTATTCAGTAAAAAATTACGATGCTTTGAAAAGGGTCACATTATTTTTGAATCAACCGGGGTACACTTTTTTTCAAAACCATGGCTCCGAACGTAGTACGTCACCTTAACGTTTATAATGAATTTTTCAATGAAATAAAGGAATTTACAGCTATAAAGAAAATAAAAATTCTTCCATCAATGCATCTCTGATTTTTATATAATTACTTTTAATGTAACTTAGAGATATAAAAATGGATGTCTAGGAATACAATTTTGCTTAAAATCATATGTTTTTTTTTTTTTTTTTATTATTAATCCTTGATAAGAAAATAATAATTGTTTTCTTAGTAAATTTCATCTACGCAGCAAAAACAACTTTAAAAGATGTTATCATTGTGAGTTAACACAAATATTTTCAACCATAAAAAAATAGGGCAAAAATGTGCCGATATCATTTATTATTGCTCATCTGCAATCAAATCTGTAAATATAGGACGGATCTTTCTTTCTTTCTTTTTTTTTCGTGTTTACGTAACGGATTTTATAAATAAGGTAAACAAATTTCGTACCTTTATATTGCTGTTATAATAACTCAGTCAGATTCAGAAGAAAGCCTTTAGATTACTTACCTAAAAAGAAATAGAAAAAAAAAATTATTAAAAAACATTCATGGCAGAAAATCAATTATAATAAATAATATAAAATCAAGTTTGTAAAATACATTCAACAGCTAATACTGCTTCATTAAGTGAGTGATTTTAACGTCACACTATTCAGCTACTTGAGAGCTTTTATGGCAACGGACCACGTAATTTTGAACCATGGTCAAGTATAGCGGACGACACCTGAGCTGGCACCCCCTCTCCTTCCACAACACACCAACGGGAGGACGTTTGTGCCTTGACTATTTAACGTGCTTCGCCCCCTTGCACGGCGGGTATTTGGTGGTACGGGGTCGCGCTCATGACACGCCGACCACGGGTCTGTTACTTTGACCACTAGACTATTGCACAGCCACTTAATACTACTTCAAGATTTTATTATTTAAAACATATCAAATAACTATTGAACTTTTGAAAAGGAAATTTTTTAATATATTAAAACACCTACTACACACTACTAAACCTACATTAAATGAAAATAAACAAAGAAAAATTGTCATCGGCAAAAATTTTTTAAAAAAATAACAGGTTGTTTGCATATGTAACTAAAACATTAATTTTTAAGTTTTAATTTCTTTGTGTGATCTCTGCCATTGTATTAAATATATATAAAATATTAAAATAAGTAATAAAATATTATAATAAATTAGTTTTATGACGTGGTGGGCTCCAAATGATAAGGGACAGACGGGGAAGGGGTTCTTTACTAAGTCCACTAGTTATTAAAACACGTTTATTAGACAAAATAAACACATTTACATACATAACTAGAGAACTAACAGTTGACATAAAATTGAAAGGAATCGGAGTGCATGCTCATACGTCCTTACAGTTCCGAAACTTGGCGATCACTGAAGATTGTTCTGTTTGCTAGAGGGCGCGAAAGTCTCTTTACTGTTAATATGGAAGAGTCTAAATAACGGGGGGGTTACAGTTTGTTTTTATTTTCTATAAGCTTAGTTGCATATTTGAAGAAGAATGAACATATAATCAATTGGTAGCCTATTTCATATATATACCTCCATTCAAATATCATTTAGATTAGCTTTAATAATGAAATGATGTTATTTTTAATAGGATTAAAATCATATAAGAACTCAATTAAATCATAATGTAAATTGATTTAATAAATAATTATAGAATTATCAAGAGGGAAAAATCATTAAATTATTAAGGGATTTTTTTTCTTCCCAAATATCTTTTTATAAGTCCATCCAAATTTTTTTCCTCACTTCGACTAGTCCACGCTCTCTAATCCCATGTAATATAAAAAAAAGTGACAGTAAATCATTATTTAATCTATTTTATTACTTAAGTAACGATTAAGGAGCTAAATAATATAATTCCCACTATTTTTTTCCCACACTCTTCATGAAAAACAGTTTGAAAAAAAAGGGTGGGGATAGAAAGAGAGAGAGAGAATTTTCTAACGAGTTATCCTAAGCGCCCCTGTTTGCGCGTTTAGCGGTTTTTTCCACTAAAGACCTGTCTACTGCACTCGCTTTTGCTTCGTCATTTGCAAAGACCAGCAACTTAAGTAGACGTAATCAGAAAGGATGAAAGTCCCTAGGAGAGGGGGAGGACGGGGCAAAAACAAACAGACGATAACATAGTTACAAGCCGAAAGAACCAATTTCTGGAGCAGAGCGGAGTTTAGGACGAGGGTGTGCAGAAAAAAAAATATATCGCGATGGGAAAAAAGAAGTAGAAAAATTTGCTTAAGAAAACTAATTAAATGAGCTAAAAAACAGAATAGGGGATACACGACGTTGTACAATGAAAACCTCTTAAAATGTGACGGTGCAGCGTAATGCTGTAGGGTTCTAGCCCCTTTTTTTCCTTCCACGGTAGAACTTTTTTTTTCCAAGACTGGGTCATTACTACTAGTATTAAAAAAAAACTAATTACCAAGGGGCAGTGACATAATTGTTTTTGTAATCTTTTTCACTACAAACTACGTTTTTAAAAAACGAAGTGATACGCCAGGATAGACAGAAGGCAGGGAACGAAAAGAGGAGGGTGTGTGTGTGTTATACCGGCGTGTAGAGAAAAAAAATAGGGGAAGAAGGAAGAAATTGTGAATACTTTTCCACTAATCTTAGCAGATGTTGTAGACGTGTTTCGTCTTCTTTACGTTGGGTAAATTTTTAAATGTACTTTTATTTATCTCGGACGATAAACGAGATATGTTTCTGTTTAAAAGTCACGCTTGTTTAAAGCTACAGGAGGTGATTCTTCTCTTTTTAATTATGTTTTTATTTTTTGGAAGATTAATACCTGAGTGCATGGGCGAATCGTGTAGATGAAATTCTTCGGGCAGCGACCAAGGCATTTCATTACTGCTCGAGACGTGGAGGTAATTTTTCATTGGAAGATGCTTCATAATACAACAGAGTTAATTTTTAAGATTTAATAATGGTAATGATGCGTGAGATTTATTTATTTTTTTAGACGTTAACAGGAAATATTAAAATGCAGTTTGATATTAACATTCACATTATCATATAAAATTTATGATTTCTTTATTAGATATATAATTAGTTTAATAAACTTTATTTGACTATTATTCTTTTTAAATAATTACCAAATTTTAAGAACCATTATAAAATTCGTCGGGCTGGGGGGGGGGGCGTTGTTTGTTTTATTTAACTTTAAAAAATTCCATTCCTTAAGTTTTTTGAAAATTTTTTGACAAAATTTATTTTATTCAAGACATAAAATAAAGCGACAAAAATTTATTTCAAAGTTATTTTTATATACCTCAAATACATTTTTTTTCATAAAAAAAAATTCCTTAACAGCAAAAATTGTAAGAAAAAATTTTATAACTTTTTTTAAAAGACAAACACATATAAAGCATTTTTATTTTAAATTAACTTGTTGAATATCTATAAACTAAATAAAATTTTAAATATTGAAAGAAACTTTGTACAGTTATATAAAACAGTGGAATCAAGCAGTGGTCGGCGAAAATTTTTTGAATGTCCGTAGAAAAATTGGGACATTATTTACACTTTTATGAAGATTCAGTTTCATAAAAGTAACAAGTAACAAAACACACATATTTTAAAATATGGATTATACTTTTAAAAAAAATTAGCAGTTATTTTTAGCGAAATTCCTTCTGATATCAGCGAATTTTTGGCTACACTTACAGGTGTATTTAGTGACATTTAAAGTGAGAGTTGACATGCATGAGATAAATTGATGGCATAAAATTTCAGTTAGCTTTGCATTACTGATTTGTTCCTGCTTTTTCTGCAGTTCCTTTTCTGTGATGTAGAAATATAGAGATGTAAATGAGAGACAATATAGTTAAAGTGGACCACCATATAGTGGTTAAACATATTAGTGGTCCACCCTATAGTGGTCAATCATATTGTCCGCCAATATAGAGGTCTACCAAATATAAAATTATACGTTTAGAGTTCCACGATTTCTGAAAGTTGGCGAGGGCTGATATAGAATACAAAATATAAATTCAACTTTTCAATTTCAAAAGCAGAGTAAACTAATACATTCACTCTGCTTTTTTTTTTAAAAGCTAAGAAATTACTCGAAGTACAAAATGAAATTAATACATAAAAATTCCTAAAAACAATTTCGAAAGTTTTAAAGAACTTCTATTAGTAAAGTATCAAACGAACCATTGTTTTGCAACACAGCATTCATACATCAAAATTCAATTTTCAACGGAATGTATGTGGGAATAAAAATAGAAGTGTTTTGTATTCCAAGTAAGTAATATGCAAAAGCTTTTTCAAAAACAAAAAAATAATAATAGGTAGTATAACATTGTATGAGAAAAACTGTATAAAACACTTGGATATGCATGATAAAGAATTCAAATGACTCGATTGTGCAGTTTATTGCATGTAAGAAAATTCATAAATATCGAAGATAAAGGATTTTTTTTTTTAAAATTCTTGAGTTATTCGCATATATATTATGCTTCACAATCATATCTGATTTTTTTTTTAAATTCAGAGGTCACTAATCGTATAAGTTTTTTTAATATGCTGCTCATACTGTTCAAGTTTTTAGAATGTTCTTATGCCATTTTTATAAAAGCACAAGATTAGATTTTATATTATGTGTAAATTTCATATCAGAGGAAGGGGAAGTTAATAATATCAGAAATCACAGTATTATTACAATAACGTACTATTTTAAATTCATTAAATGCTTTTTTTATCGCTACTCTATCTCATTGATTTTTAAAAAGGAAAATCTCCATTAAATTTTTGCCATTAAAGTTGTCGGATCAAATAAGGACGGGGAAGAAAAAAGAGAGATTACAGAAAAATACTTTAAAAAAAAAATAAATAAATAAACTACGTTAATATATTTTGATGAAAAGTAATGGTACAAAAAATGAACAAATCCTAATTTTTTCTGAGAAAAGCCAATGGCTAAAAAATTACGAATAATCAAATAAACTCCATTTCCAACCAATCTACCAGAAAAAGGGGGAGGGGTAAAAAAAGGAAGAAAAAAAAAACGTCAATCTCCAAAAACCTTTTAATCCAAAATGAAAGTCGACAGATTTAAGAACATTACGATGAACTATTTATTTTTTTATTATACCAGCCTATTTTTTTTTAAATACTCGCTAGCAGAAATAGCCAATAAAAAAAATCATAAAAAAAAATTGAATTACCTCGTTTAAAAAATTATATATCCGAAAAATTTCACTAAAAATTATACAATTTATTCTAAATAAATCACACACCCGGCATGTATTTTTGTTCTTATGTTTGTTAGTGTACTACACTACCCTGGTACCAGCAACAGTCTCTTCTCTTTTTCATACCCCAGGATAAACAAGCTATAAAAGTAATTAAATCCCCTAAATATGTCGGATCTCATTTGCGAATAGCAGCGTCTAACGAAACCCAGAAGGTACTTCTTCTATATGAGTAATTATGAATCCACCCACCTCGGAATGGTTCGCTAAATCATGTTTTAGCGCCGAACACCCCCCTGGCCGACCTCATCTCACATTATCCATTGCTGTATTTATTAAAACACGCTTGCTGAAGAATTTGTGTAATATTTATAAATATGCCCGCAGATCTAAACCATTTAACTTTTTTATCCATCACAGACTTCGGGTATTGCGGGGCAGTATTCATAAAACAGGCCCGGACGATTTTCAACCAATGAGCATCAAACAGCTGTACATTTTTACTCTCTCTTTTTTTTTTCTGATTTTTTTCCCACACCCCTCCGTGCTTCTTCATATTACCTTGAGTAATGTTTTATGTCTTCGACGGTGGAAGGCGTTTTTCAACTCGGAAAATTACTCTCATTATTCGCTCTATTTAGTAGCGTTTTTCGTTTAATTTGTAAGGCTGCTTTTTAATGAGGAGGGCATAAAAAAGTTATATTTAAAAAAATTACGATTATAAGTTTTGGGAAATTGATAAAGATACGGAAATTAACGTGATAGCAGTAAGTGTGAGGTTAGCGTTTAGATTTGCGTCATTTGAATTAACGGCCAATAAATAAATAAAATATTAAAATAAAAATTAAATATGAATAGGATGTGCTTAAATTGAACTTGAGTGTGTGGCTTCCCCCCACCTCCCCTCCCTCGATGATTCAAAGAACTAAAAAGGCATGACTGAAACTGTTTAAGATACCGTTAAATCAGAGTCAGACAAATAAATACTTTTATGCAGCAATTTATAAAAGAAAATGAAAC
>BMAV01027212.1:18880-28963 GCA_019973955.1 Trichonephila inaurata madagascariensis | reverse complement strand
CTTTTGTAAAAAATACTTCTATTGTATTAATATTTTTCCTGTATATAACTCAGACCTCTGTACAGAGGCTCAACTATGATTTTTGAAAAAATCAAATTATTTTCAGAGTTACAACCATTTGAAATAATTATCGGCGTATTTTCTTAAAATTTCTCCCTTCTGTTTTCGTAAAACATGGATAAACCGACTTCCGAGTTATGCATTTCAAAAATTCTAGTTGAGCCTCTGTACAGAGATCTGAGCTGAATACAGGCAAAATATTAATACTATAGAAGCATTTTTTACAAAAGGAGATTTGGAAAAAAGGTTATTCTAAGTTAATTTTTTGCCAAAATATTGTATTTAAATCATTTTTTTTGTCATAATGTGTTCTTAAACAATTGTATACATGTATTCTAATCTAAGTGACACTAAATATCATAAATATTATCCATTTATACGCTTTTGCAAAATCACGGTTCCGAACGTAGTCGGATACTTTAAAATAAAAATAGATTTTATAAATAGAAATACAAAATAACTATTTACTCAGAAAATGTATAATCCAATAAAAAAAAGTACCAAAGCATATAAACAAAAAGTATACAAATCAGTCCTTTTACAAAAAAAAAGCCTACCTAATACTTAACTATAAAATAACTTTTCTGGCTTTCTGAGAAGCAAACTTGTCAATAGTTTCGGTGAAATCCATTTTTTCTGAGATTACGGATTCAATAGAGATGATGGCTACATCAGAAAACCTTTCTTGTGTCATATTATTTCTCGAGTAATTTTTAATAATTTTTCATTTTCTAAAACTTCTTTACCCTGAAGGTAGAGAAACAGAAAAGATTAAAAAAAGTTATTGCTTGAGCAAAATTTGGAGATCATTCTTGACTATAATTTCTAATACCTCAATTGGCTGTTTTTACCTGAATAAATATCTTTGAATGAAGACATTTCACTAAGAAGAGTTGGAAACCTTTCTCTCTCTCTCACTCTCTCTACTGATAATGTTAAATTGGCTGTTTTCGATGTACCTTTTCTCGAGATCTGTTGTATGTACATGCTTGAAATTTTTCAAACAATTAAAGTACACCTTTTTCATTATAATGAAATGAGCTTTTAGCTAATTTTGAATTTTTTCATAATTTATGAAATAATTTATCAAACATTGCGAAATTTGACCCACTTTTTACATAAAAAAATTGTAAAAAATACATTTTTGAGTTCTTTTACAAAAAACTCATTTCAGTATATATTAGACATTATTATAAATATAACATTAGAAATTTACATACCTGTGAACAGTAGTTTCTGAGAAATAGTACATCGCACATCAAAATTTACTTTTTGAGATAAATTGATTTTAATGTATACAGTGAGACTTCTAATCGGCAAGGAAATAAAAAAATAAAAGGCACAATTTACAATAAAAGATACATGTTTTGGTTTATATCAGACATTCAACTTTTAAGGAAAAAAGAAGTATTTTGCTTACATTTTTCGCCATTCAAATGGGCGTGGCCCAGTTTCAACGATTATTTAAAAATAAGTTTTAAGGGCTTCTAATTACCACAGAGGTTTCAGTAAAGTATTTTTGGAAAGGTTAAAATCTGTACAATTTGAAAATGTAAAAATCTCAAATTGTCAAAAAAATAAGTCTTTAGCTTTCCAACACCTCTTAAAGGGTTGTATACCATCTATATCTTTCACAATATTTTCTTCCTCTTGTACCTGTAACTTAATATTGAAGTCTATCTCAGGCTTTCATGAGATCATCATCAGAAATATTGTGAAAGATACAGAAAGCAGAATATCGAATAGCACTCAGATAATAAGGTAAATCGTCCATTTGCTGAAGAGGTCGTAAATTGCGGGAAGGAATTTGAAGTTGGTTCATCACTCCCTCCTAAGCAAATAAATAGACCTTTTTCCAGAGCTTTGAGATAGGAAATTCGGGATCGAAACTTAAATATCTAGTAAGTGTTGTTACTGAATCGAGAGATATCTAATTAGTTATCAGATCTTTGGAAAACTAAATATTGTTTAAGATTATCTAAGCCTTCAATGGATTCCACGATATTTAATATAGTATTTTGAATCATTTTACTCAATACATCAATTCATGATGATAAATCACACCAAATTAAAATGTAATGCAAAAATTTAAATTTTTTGAATTATTTTTTTCCTGTATCTGATGGTATCTTCAATTAAGGCATTTAATGCGTTAATAATATTTTTAAGTCTTGTTCAAGAGGTCTAAAGCGTTGATACAACCTTCCTTCCTTGTTTTTCTGAACGGTTTTAAAGTTAGTCTTTTTCACGTGTTTTTTTGGTAAATACCATCGATATGGGGACGCAGAAAAGTAATTACATACCTCTTGTACTATATAAAAAAAAACCCAGAAATTTCACCAATGGAGCTGGCAGCGTCAATAAAGACGAGATTCAATGTGTGAGCCGCATACAACACATGTACATACAATATTAAGTGAGTTTTTTTTTTTCTTATTTTATCAATGCATTGTAGGTGCTAATGTAGTAAAAAATTTATCTTGTGTTGATGACTTTATATTTGATGACAAATACTGAAATGGATTATAGCTCGTAATATTAAGAATGTGTTTGTGCGATATTTAGATTAAAAATTCTTTTAATAAAAAAATCCGTTTGAAATTCACAAAAAAAGAAAAAAAAATGTTTTTTTTTTCTTTTTTTATCTACGTTAATTTAAAGTGATTTTTCATAGTTTGTGATAACCGTCACTTTATTTTTACTATACAAGTAAAGGCAAAAATAATAAAATCAAGAAAATAATTTTAAATAATTTTTCATTTTAAATTATTTTTTGTTGCAAATTACCGTTAAATCTGGAAAGCAAATTTTTAAACCTACACATCAAATAGTAAAGATAAAATATGTTGAATTGGTTTTTTTTAAAAAAAGTTGACTGTATAAACAGATTATTTCCTATATATGTATAGCCAATTTGTAAATGCGAAAAAAAATTTTTAAATTATTTTTTAAAAAGTATTAAAACCTGTTGTACGAATAAATATATCTGAAACTCTTAAAGCAATGAATAAAATAAAAGAATGATCTGGCTGTATACCAAAACCGACAGCATTAGACAATTTTGATACTTAATTTATAAATGAGTGTATCAGGCTAAATATTTGGAAACAATTCAACACAGATTCATAAATTCAGTCTTAAACGTGATGCATACAGGAGATGTTATGAAGAACCATTGGATAGATAACTTCTGCTAATATAGAGAAAATAGTAAACACGGTGACACGGTAAGGGGACTAAGTTAGCGTTTCTCAAACTGTGAGGTTGCGCCCCTAAGGGGCGCGAGCAAATTGAAAATTCAAAAACAAAAGATTATTTAAAAAAAAATTAATTCACTGAAAGTAAACAAACCAAATACATTTTGAAATAATAAAAAATAAAGTACACATTTACATGATATAATACACTTAAAATGTATCAAGACTGCATGTAATGTATTTTATAATTAATTTAACAATACAAAGTTAAGAACAAGTTTAATAATTATAAGTGACCCTGTGGAATTGTCCTATATAAAATTACATACAAAAATTAGCTCGATTAAACTGTCGATTAAAAGTTACGTGATTCCCTCCCTAATGCCACCTTTTTTCACATGGGCATACGTATGTGATGTATTGCGGGGGGGCGGCGAGAAAAGGAATAAATAAAAGCAAATTCCCTGAAATAAAGTAAATCCTTCACAAACACTGTCAAGGTCCGTTTATTACATTCCAAAGCCTTTTGAGTAATTTTCTGGATAGCATTGAACAGAAAAGATTGTGCTTCGGAAAGACGTATATATATGTCCATGGAAATTAATGTTTTGTTTGAGCGAGACGTTTATATACACCGGTGGCACTAATGAGGTTAAAGTCGTACTGTAGCTTTTGCGTCAAATATAGTATTATTGAACTCAAAACATTGTTATTGTACAGAAGGAGGGTCGCGATGAAAATTATGAGTGAATATTGGGTAGCAAATATTGAAAGTTTGAGAAGCACTAAACTAAGGAATTAAATATAAATTTCTAGTCTTTTTTTTCTTTTCTACCTTTTTTTGTATTAAAATGCTTTGTTTTACATAAGGGCACAGCTTACGGGAAACCTTTTCGAAAATTAAATCATCATTTATTATTATTTATTATTTTTAAGACAAAATTTAGTAGAATTATTGCCTGTGCAAAATCGCCATGGTTCGACGGTGCGAAGTTAGTCAGAGAAATGTTTGTTGAGACTACAGATTCATAACTGCTCAACTGTTTCGAACAAAAACAGCCACCAGAAGCAAACCTTTCACAGATTTTTTCAATTAGAAGTAAAGGCATGTTGTTTACGTAAGAATCGTGGGGAAAATGCGTTGATGTATGTGAATGTTTACGCACCAATGCTTGTATAATCTATGGTGTGTATAATCGCACGTATCATTTACTTCTGTAAAAAATGTGCAAAAACGCGTTTGTTTCCTCTGTTTCTCAAAACATTGGTGGTTGCCCACCCATACCTCATTTTTTTCCCAGTGCTTTCTCACAACGTCAATATGACCTCTAGCTCTGGGGTTCCACCAAGCATAACCGAGGCCGTCTTGATTCTACTACGCCGGGATAGAGAACCCTCCCCTCACGTGACCAAAAGATTCTCCCCGAGTTTGAACATTTCTTTACCAGTCTTCCATTAAAACTTGTGGCTTCTGACATAGTGCTTCACGTTAACATGTTTTTTTATATAGGAATTGGATATAAAGAAAGGTAGGATATTTATATTAATTGTGTAACTTTGTTCTTAAGTCATTATTGAATTTATTTTTAGTTTTGAATAAACTGATGCATTTATGCCAATATCCCTAATTATTTGTAAATTAAGATATTTTATTTTATATGAGAAATTAGTGTTTAAAGTTATATTTTGTACTCTATCACACAAATCCTATTATCTTAAGGATATTAAAAGTTTTATTAATAATATAACGTTAAACCACACATTTTATAGTAATATCTCGTTATCATTATGTTCCCAGCTGTTCATCTAATACAGGGGTGGCCAATCCAAATGACCTCGCGGACCACTTCGAAAGAACTTTACGATTTCGCGGGCCCTTATAAAAACATAAATCTTTATATTAGACTTCGATTTGTTACAAACATTTGTTGGAATGAAAATTTAAAACAGACTGATATATTATTATTGTTTTCGTTGTTTTTCATGTACACAAACATAGATAGTATAATAATAAGAATGCAATGATCAAATAATATTTAATTTATTTAATTAGAGAGATATCTGTTTCTCAACTCTTTCACTTAATTTTTGCAAGTCGATCTCAATGCATGTGTATTTGCGTATCTTAATTGATGTTGCAGATTTTCGTGCGTTAAGTTAGAGCACGATTTATGTTTTATAAATTTCAATTTAGAAAAAAAAAGAGGTTCGCAGTAACAGAAGCAACGTGGTAAAATAATAACAGTTATAGGATTTATTTTTTACAAAAAAAACACCTCTTTTAACAAAAAAAAATATTGTACAAAATAGTCGAATTTTGTAAAGTTATAAAGAATCTCGCGGGCCGCAAAATTTTTTAAGGTGGGCCGCGGGTTGGACTCCCCTGATCTAACAAAATACATATTCTTACATTTTCACTGCTGTTCATGCTATTTGAGTGAGATAACATATTGATTAACATTTTTAAGTGAATTGCGAAATATTCTTATAATACGGTATATATAAATGTTTTTGAAGAAAAATCTTCTTTATTAATTCTGTTCCTCATCATGTTATGGCTATTCAATCTTAAGAAAAGTATATTGAAATTTGTAATGTAGGAAAAATTTTGCAAGCTGAAAAATAATTGCGCGTTAAAAGCGTGCTATCTCTTTTTCACTCGGATAAATGTGGTACTGTTTCACTAAAAAATTTAATTTCAAATCATTCAGGAGAGATATTTAATGTTTAAGTATAGATGTCAAGGATTTCAATGAAATATTAAGCATTTCAAATAAATTAGAGGATATCTCAACAGAAGAATATAAAGTTTTAATGTACATAGCAGGTTATTGTGTGCATAATATATATTAATGCTCCACGATTGCAAATATATAATTGTTTCAGATAAAGAGATCAATTTCAATTCAATAAATTCAGGACAAAACATTTGAGACTTCTGGATAGAAAAGATTTAAAAATGTCTACAAATATTGTCATGAAAGCCATTTCAACGCAATATTTCATTTTTAATTTGTCAATATCGAAAACATTCGAATCAAGATTTCTTAAACTTGATTGCCAATTATCTTGTTTACAAGCATAACAGAAACATATTTGGAATTACATGAGTTGTGGAATGTCTCGCATTCGTTTCATTCACCTTGTGTAAACTGTAACACACCTGCATTTTCATATTTCAAAAAAAATTCATTACGTTCGGAAATGTATGCTTAAATAATTATTCAAAAAAAAAAAGCACAGTGAAGAAATTCTAACGGTGAAGGATAATCGAAAAATAAAGAAATTTAAGGCCAATTAGATTAATCTTGCTTTTTATATTTCCCTGTTTTATTTATTTAAATATTAAATTTTCGGTTGATATATTATTCCATGCGCATGGACTTCCTTATATATGCTTCATTTTTTTCTTCTATATAGATTTTATGCTCATGTTTAATAGTTCACATAACTGTTACTTAGAGAAAAATTTTATTTATCTACATTATTTGTTTGAATTATTTTCATTAAGATTTTAGCATTGCTATTTTTTTTAATTCAAAAAAATTTTGTTTGATTTTTAGATATTTTTACCTAGGCATATATTTATTTTTAACGCATAAACAAATAATGTAAAAATTGGCTTTAATATTATCATTACAAACACAAATGATTAAAAATTTCAAACTAATTAGTATATTGCCTCATTATTGATATGTTCTATGAAAAGCTGTTATGTCCGATTTATAGGTAAAATATGGCGATGAAAATTATGATTAAATATTGGGTCGCAAATACTGAAAATTTGAGAAGCACTAGGCTGAGTGGATAAGATTACATGAAATTACCCTTCAACTGGGAGATGGGGTATAGATATAAGTGGGTAGATCTATGTACAGTGAAAATCGTTTAACACTAAACTGAGGGTACTGAAATATTTTTTCGTGTTAAAGGATATTGCAAAAAAACCCCATATATTCAACAAAATTAAACTTATGTAAGTACAATTATTGTACGCAGATATGTATATCTGCATGTATTTAATAAAAATCAATGAAACAAAAACATTCACAAGTACTTAATGAAATTCAATGCAAAATTTCCAAGTTTGTTTGAAAAACAAAACATTTTTTGAGTTTTTCGAAAATAATATGATATTTTTCTTTGCATTTTCTTTTTTACTATCAAATTGTCCAGAAATTGTTCGATGTCGTCCATTCTGTCATTTAATTCACCAATGGAATGTGCGTCTAAATAACTGTTCATACTTCTTTCGTGACGTTCCTCTTTTCGGATGACTTGGGGAACAGGAGATGCATTATTAATTTCATTTTCACTTTCAGAATCTGTATGAATGATATTTTTTTAACTTTGAACAAACTCCTAAATGTGTTTGCCTGTCTTGAATGGGGCTGTGCACACTGCAATGAATTCTTCCGATAATAGAGTAGGTCAGTCCAATAATACAAAAAAATAATGCGAAATCATCTCTCTTTCATTTCACACCCTTCTGAAATTTCTGGTGTTTTCCGTAATTTGTTCATTTCCAGAAAGGAAATCTTTTCGTGCTAAGATGGGGAAAAAATGCATGAAAATACACAGAAGTTTGTTGGAACCGTTGTATTATTTCGTGTTATCCGATATTTCGCTTTAAGCGTTTTTGCGTTAAACGTATTGTCCAGTAGATCATGATTAGCTTTTTTTAATATGTTTTCTTTTCTTGTTTTTAGTGCTGTGAAAATTATTTAATCAAAATGAACAGCAAGATTTTTTCTCAAATATTTTTATACCAAATATAATTACAAGAAATTACCTTTTAATAAAAGTATTACATTCTTACTAAAAAGGAAAATGGGCGCTGTTAAAGAGCGTTGTAAAACCATAAGCAAAAAAAAAATCACTTATCTCCTCTTTTGTTTTTCTAAATTGACAGGCTCTTATTATATTGAAAACTTTTAATTTCCCCAAATGCATAATGAATTTAAACACTACTATGTTTTAGGTAATACTAACCATATCAGATATTTTCGTAAAGTATCTTTCGCAAAAACCAGTTTTGAGACGACTTTGATAAATAACAATCCACAGTGCCAGTGTCTCTGATAAGCATAAAAACCCTTTTCTATTGCGGTACAGCCAGCTCTTTAACGAACTTTGCTATCAAATGAAGGATGTACGTAAAAAGTAGACATTAATGGACAATGTGTGGGAACTAGCACACTGTGCACTAACACTCTGTTTTTCTTAGACTAAGCTATGCTATCTGGAAATCGAGACTTATTTTTATTTTTCAATAACTATTTAAAATTCAGCATATGTATTCGACTTATTGTAAGTTGTATTTTGAGAAATTGCATAACATTTTGCTTGATTGATAGAATTATATGCGGCCGCCCCTTGCTTTGGCCGCCCTCGTGCGATGCACGTGCTGCACACCTGCTAGGATTGGCCCTGCTCATTAATTCGTTACTGTTTATAGCCTCATTTATCTTGCGAATCGAAGAACAATAAAAGAATACTAAAATTAAAGAATAATAGTTTCTCGAGTCACAACAATAACGCATACCTTAAAGTAAACATGAATAAGTTATGTTTTCATATATAATTTCTGATATTAAATATGAATGTGTCCCGATTGGTGAATTTCCGGTATTGCTCCAGCACATATTTAACAGTCTAGGGGTATTGATTGAGTCAAAATTTATATACTTGTATATAGTAAATAAGCCTTTTCAGAATACGTCCTAGTTGTGTTTTGATAACGATTAAGTGTCACGTAATCCGTTTCCGACTTGCTGTAATTTGAATTAGTTTGACCGTAAGTTCCATTACTCTAATGAAGGCAACGTCAGAATAATAGATAATGTTTTTTTCATATTATTGCACGCAACACAAAATGAAATTAAAACTATGTATGATCAGTATTTTTTAGCTCGTTCGAAAGGGTTAATTGTAAAAAATTCATTTTTGTATGTAAGTTATATTTATTAGAAAATCATTTAGTGTTACAAAATTTGAAAATTTATCTTCATTCATGTTTCAGTTTTTAAATATTTCACAACCAGTGAGATGAAACGAGAGTAAAAATGAATTAAAAAAAAACATAATGAAAAATATGTTGGAATATATTTTGGTACTTACGTATTATCACAACAATGTCAATATTCAAGATAACTCGCCAGTTGGCAACCTCAATTTCACATGTTTCGTACGCATTGAAATGGCAATCGTGCTTTGTTTCATATAATGTCGCCAATACGGTTCCAATAAGACGTAAGTACCCATATGTCTTGAAGGTTTAGGTCATTTTTACATCTAATGTAATTTATATAAAAAGAGGAGAAAAATTTAAAAAAAGACATTGAACATATCATAAAACAGAAATATTCACTTCTTTTACAATAAAATTAAAGTCTTTTTGGAATGTAATTAGCATGCTATGTATAAAAATATAAAATTCTAGAGAACATTAAATTTCTTAGTTCTTATGTATTATACCGCCGACAATTACTTAAAATCAAAAGATGTCACCAAATGCCACGATATGCAGCCTATAGTGCAGCAGATATGAGCCATTATTTTATTATTTTTTTTTTCACACAACGGAACTATCCTTCTTTATACATCACTAATCCTCAAGCCGACGTGTACTATACAATAGGGAAAACACGTGACCAGTCTGGCCAAAAGACTCGCTAAACGAACACATCTTTGCAAACTGCCATTCAAAACTGAATATTTCCCTTCAGTTCCTCCAGGACGAGTAAAACCGTGCAGGGGTGCCTCTAGGGCCGGACAAACCGGACCTCTGCCCGGGGCGGCAAATTTTAAGGGCGGCATTCGGATC
>BMAV01027211.1:0-39016 GCA_019973955.1 Trichonephila inaurata madagascariensis | reverse complement strand
ATTTATTTTAGCTATAATAGTAACTAAAACTTTATGTAAAATAGTTCGAAAGAAGTTCCTGTTCTAAGGGTATTATATACTAGAATAGAATATCCTTATTAGAGATATCCTTAGATATAAATAATACACGTAAAGTGAAAAGACTGCAAAAATTTAGGGTATTTATGCAGTGTTTTTCTGTATTAATGAAATATGTTTAGTGAAAAGATAAAAACGCAATAACAAATTCAACTCTAATCAGTATTTTTAGTATTAATGTAACAGAAAATACTAATCTATAGACATTATTTTTCATTTTAATCCAAAGCTAAAGAAGGTAACAAAATGTCGTAAAATGAAATGTGTAATTAAAAAATTATGCGACAAAATAGATTTATGCACAGTTTCATTATTTTTTTTACTGTAGACAATTTTTTAGTCCTGCCGCCATCTCCTAAGCAAATATTTGAAGACAGGAAAAAATATTAAAAACATATTAAAGAGAAAAACGCGATTATTAAATTAATATAAATAATTTTGTCAAATAAATTTCATTTATCTATTTGTGACAGGGAATTTTTATATATTAGGTTGTCAAGTATGAAATGGACCAAAAAAAATGCACATAATTGAATTCGATTTTTTTCCAATAGAAACTAAGATTTTAAGATGATCTGTTAATTTTTTTCTTCAAACTAAAAAATATGCGATAAAAAGAGGGAAAGATGTACCTTTTACACGAAAAACAAATTATACCAAAATAGGTTGTCTAAATCAGGTTATGTGCAATTGAAATAAATAACATGAACTTTGCTCCATTTCATACTTGACAAACTAATATATTTTTATGAATTTAGCAACGGCGCGGCGCGCGGCTTAACAGTACAATCTTTTAAAGCCATACAATGTTTTCCAAAACTGAGATATCTTTATAGAAAAATCGAATGACGTGCTTCATGAGCAAAGTCAAAATTATTTTCATGGTATACGATCTGCATCATACGATTACTTTTAATGCGTAATTGATAACATATCTACATAATTTATGAGATAACATCATTTTAACAAGAAAATGATAAGTAATTTGCAAACACGCTTATATTTTTGTCGAAATATTCAGATAATAGTTAAATATATTGCTTCTGTTTTGAAATTTATTTATATTGTAACGCATTTAATCTACAATTTAATATAACTGGTTTCGTTTTCTTTCATTATACGACACTTTTGTTTCCTTTTTCAATTCCTACTATTAGCTCACAATCTCTATATATTTATTTATTTGTTTATTTATTTATTTATCTTGGTGGAATTTTCAATCGTTAATAAAATACATTTTAAAGCGCTCAATTGAGCTGAAATTTTATATACAGGATTATTGTGGATGATAATACAATAATTTATTTATAATTAATAAAAATTAATTGATTAAAACTAACTATTTAAAGAATTACAAATACAGCCACATTGGTGACTTAGCGACCCTTTTGGCGACTTGTGTCAAAACTTGAAAAAGTTTTTTTCTTACGTTTTAAAGCATTCAGTTAAATTGAAATTTTATATAAACGATTGTTTTGGAAGACAATACGACACCTTAATGATAATTAATAAAAATTAATTACCACTTAATTTTGTGATTCTATCACATGTATATACATATTTATATTAATTATAACTATTTAATAAAAAGTAGCTAAAATTAAATTTTTCTTCGTTGATCTAATTAGGGGAATTGACTTAAAAAACAATTTTTTTTATGTTAGTTGATCTAAGTAGGAATTGACTTAATGTTTTTTTATATAACTTGTTTGAGTCAATTTGGTTGTTATCATTGCCTGAAAATTTTCAATTAAAATTTAATTACTAATTTATCTTAAAATTCTTAGATAAAAATATAATATTGGAAATTTTAAATTAACAAAATTTAAGTATAATTTCTAATTTTTATCATAATATACTTGTTCGTTTTAATCAGGATAGATAGGAAACATCGTTTTGATGTATTAAAAATAGTTAGAATATGTGATAATTAGATATGTAGTGAATCTATACTATTTTTATAGTTTTTATGAAGGAAAAAGGTAAAAAAAGAAAAAAAAATATCTATTATTCTTTCTTTTCTTTGAAAACTGTAATGAATTGAAATATTTTTATTCGTATAGCTTACAATGGGATTATTTAAGTATATGCAGTAATGTAATTTATGTAATAATAGTAAAACAATAAAATTTTGCAAATATTAGTGATACTTTGGGCGACTGAGACATAGTACAAGAGGTACATCGTGCAAAAAGTAGATGATAAAATTTGTGGCAGTGGATTTCTATTTGTAAATCCTTCTTTAAGCTATTTTTAACTTTTCATCATTTCTTGTTCAAGAAGATAACTTGTATTTTTCTTACCCCCCCCCCTCCCGAAAAAAAAATTAGTAATTATTTGTTGTGGGCTAGAAAATAGTTATCCATATTTCGTACACTTTGTAATGTTTATTTAATATAGTTTATTTATTTATTTTTTATTTCTTCACTTACGAGCAATTTGGTTAATTAAATTATAAAGTATTAAATACTTATGCACGCGCATCCACTGAATAAATATAAAAAAATATATGTCCATTCATCTTTAAGCTTTTCTTCAGCAATCGAATTTCAGCAATAAACTCCAATAATGTTAACCGTCATAATTAATTTATTTCATTTTAAATTTTTGGCAACAAAAACAATTTTCGGTTCATCTTCCCGCTAAAGCTATCTTTTTCTCATATCTTAAAAATATCTGCTAACACATGTTTATATATAAGTATTGACATACATCTTAACCAGATAAGCATGTAACTTTTTGCTGGAACGTAGGATTAGTAGTATCTGACGTGGAAAATAGGATAAAAAAATTACTTTGTCAAAATTTTAGTATCCAGACATAAATTCTTACTATTTCAACTTGAAGAAAACCATTTACGATTCTACTAGAAAATCCTAAATGAAGTGGGAAGGGTTAGGGTTACAGGGAGAAAAAAGTAATGACCTTCATCTTCAATTACTTTTCTAGATTAGCCCACTAGAGGTTTTCCCGAAATTTACTATTAGCACCGATAAGTCTATTGGAATTAGGGAGTGTTTATTTAAGTCGCACAAAAAGGTAAAACAAGGATTATTGACGAACTGACCTCGTAATTTTGAACGCTGGTCAAGTGACGAGAAATAAGGCTGCTGAAAAAAAAAGTCTATTTCCTATATTTTGATTAATTTATTTACAATCATTTTTATATAAAAATTTAAATATCGTTTGACATTATTCTTTTGAAATATTTAAAGGTTCGAATAATTATTTAACTTGACTTTTATAACTAATCTACAATTAATGCAACTAGAGTTTCAGATTAAAATTCTAACAGTGCTATACGGATATGCTATTAAAAATGGAAACATGTTTTCATAAATTTAGGGAAATAAATTGCTTCACATATTGAAAGATTGTATATAAATTATACACTAAATAAAAATTTTAAATGCTTCCACAACATGAAATTCATGTAAGTACAAAGTACTCACACATTCACATGATATTTGTGTCTGTGTCTCGGTTCTAAGTATGTGATTTTAGAGCATTTAGTATGAAATATAAAAACTTTAGCAACTCTTCGGGAAACCCCTGAAGAAATATTAAGCCTCTACAACCATGTGTAATTGTGAAAAAGTTACCAGTCATATTTTGGGCACGAATTGATCATTCAATCACGTCCAGTGTATGTTCGATGAGATTCACATTCGGTGAATAAGTGGCCAAATCACACACACACATTCTCTGGAACTGTCCAGATTGTTCCTCAAGCTAATCATCAAATACTTTTGAGGCGGTGGCACAGCGCATTGTCTCCCTGGAAAATTTATAGGAGTATAAGAAGTCCATGAATGGTTGCAAATTGTCTTCAAATAACTGTACATTACCTGTTCGAATCAGTTATGGGTTAAGTTCGACCAGGGGCCTCAATCCATACCATGCAAAAAACAGTCTGAACGATAATGGAGTCATCATCAGTTTGCACAATTCCTTCTTGACAACTTGAGTCCATTGATTGGGGTGTCACTTTTAGCACTGCTGCATTCTAACATTACTATCAGATTTTACAACATTATTCTTGATTAATCAGACCAAGTAACCGTTTTTCAGTCATTTAGATTACAACCATGTTTCCGAGCCCAACAGAGGTACTGCAGCTGATTTTAAATCTTGTTAATGTTTTTACTACCTCAGTTATTTAGATTACAACCATGTTTCCGAGCCCAACAGAGGTACTACTGCTGATGTTAAATCTTGTTAATGTTTTTACTACCACACCCGAAACTCTGTTTCATTTTCCTCACGGACACGTTAGTCGCACGTTTCAATTGTATATTGTTATTTGACAAAATGTTTCTACTCTGGTAACACTGACAACTCTACCCCCATGTCATTGGTTTCGATTATTACGCAGACGCTGTCGACTACCATATTATCCATGGTGGGAGATAATCGCATGCACACTTTTAGCACTGTTGAATTCCCTAATAAATTTCAAAATGGGATAGCCCATGGGTTAAAATCTAAATAGCGTTTCGCGTCCAGAGTTTGTTAATTTCCATTGGGATTACCCACGCTATAAACATGTCAATGAAGCTTGTCAAATTAATTACTTGAGTACAAATGAAAGTTCTGACAGTACGCAGTCCATTTATAGATTTCTTACACTGTGTTACTACTATATGGATATTTGCATATTGGTATCCAATGACTTTAAGCACTGTAATGTATAGTATTTATAAAATTGATATACAATGAAAAAATAAAAATGTAGTTTGGGAATTGCAAAAAATAGAAGAATAATTAGAATAAGCAATTTTATTAAAAAATGATTCAAAAATTCCAAAAGCATTTTTTAAATGTTTATTTATTTATTTATTTTTTGCCAATTTGAATATACTCTTTAGTTAATGTGGTTTGGTAGCGATGAGATAACTTACTGCTAATGTAAAAATATATATGTAGTTCTGACCAAAAATACATTTTATATAGAATATTTAAAATCGCCGAACACAGCCCGATATCTTTTTATTAATACTTTTAGATTTTTAAGAACTTTTTTAATAAGAGACTCTTAAAATTCTTTTCATGTGGGATAAAAATAATTTCTTTGTATTATTTTGCTCATATATTGAGAAATAAACACATAAATCAAGGTACTTTACTGGGAAAACTCCTTTTATTTTAATTTTGCACAGCAATACATTAAACTTTCAGATGAATTCAAAAATAATTATTTACTCTTCAGCTCTTAAATAAATGGAATTTAAATTCTGTGCAAATTGTTTTTGTATTTTATATTCTTTGATTAATTAAAGATTCATTATAACTATGAAAATATGAGCAGTTAGAAGTTGGTTTTACTATTTTCATAGGATTTTAAAAAGGGAAACTTCATCTAATTCAAATATTGTAAAATGATAAATAAAGCAAGTACACATTTTTACAAATGGGTAATAACAGAGTTATAGCAGCAGCTGGGAGAGAAATAAAAGTTAATAATCTCAAAAGTATTGTACTTAAGCATTTTAACCACCTTTAATATTAAAATATGATCACTAAAAGAAAATAAAACAAGTAAATTCACAAACATTCTTCTGGCTTAGCCTGTATTCATAATAATCGAAAATTCACTTTTCGGCTTACAAACTGAAACTAAAAAGAGAAAAATACTTAGAAATATTCATGATAAAGGTCTAGAAGAATATCGCTATTCTAAAATTTTTGTGTTGCGATACAACTCGAGAGTAACTTTCTCGACAAGTTGAAAGGAATTCGTATGCAAATGTTCGCCAAGAGTAGGGTTCTTAATTCTCTGAAAAGAGCGTTTGGGCACGTTCTCGCGATGCAAAAAGTTCCAAGTTATTAGTTCCCTGTATTAGAAGCTCAAGAAAATAAGAAAAAACAGAAAGTGAATGATTTTAATTCAAAATTTCAAGCATGGGGTAAAGGTCAATTTGGAAAGATGTTTCTTCTTTGAATATGGAAAACTTTACCCAGGAAACAATTTTGATAAAAATTTGCATCGCAAAACTGATAGAAAATTTTTGAAGAACCTCTTAGATCGTAATTTGTTGAAATTTGGATAGCAGAAATTAAAATTTTCTTTTAAGCTACTCATATGCTTTAGCTATTACTTAACGGATCAACTTAGAGAACTTACAAAATATTCGTACTTCATTTTTATTCTAAATTTCTATTATTACTAATAATCATGAAAATATAAGAGAATTTAGACAGATGATATATTTTTGAATACATTTCATAATTTACTGCTTAGCTGATGTTATGAGAAGAAAACCCCACATGCTATATTTACATCAAATCGTGAATCATTTACAGTAATACCTTTAAGTGATAACCGTATAAGCCGAATTCATTTAAGTCGGGGTATAATTTCGCTCATAAATAGTTAGTTGGGGCTACAGATGATAGAAAATAATAATCTAGAAAAAAAATTAATAAAATCTTAGATTACACAAAAATACAATATACCAAACTGAAGTTATTTTGATGTAGAAGGCTTCATAAAATCTAACAAAGTCGTCTGTTGGCACAAATATTTTTTTTCTCCCGCAAAATTTTTTTGCAGCAAGCTAATAAAATTTTGTATTGTTGTTTCGTTGAAACAAAACACTTTTCGTTGGAGTCTTTATTTTTTAAATTTTTTAATTCTCTTTCTCAATTACTACTACTAGAGTTCACTCTCTCTATATATTTATTTATTTATCTTGGTGGAATTTTCAATCGTTCATAAAATACATTTTAAAACGTTCAATCGAGCTGAAATTTTATATACGTGGTTATTTTGGATGACAATACAATAATTTAATTATATTTAATAAAAATTAATTGATTAAAACTAATTATTTAAAGAACTATAAATGCAGCCACGTTGGCATCCTTTTTGGCGACCTGTGTCAACACTTGAAGATTTTTTTCTCACGTTTTAAAGCATTCAGCTGAACTGAAATTTTATATACACGATTGTTTTGGATGACAATACGATACTTATATGATAATTAATAAAAATTAATTAGCACTTAATGTTGTGATTCTGTCATATGTATATACATATTTATATTATATAACTGTAACTTTTTATTAAATAGTAGCTAAAATAAAATTTTTCTTTGTTGATCTAAGTAGGAATTTACTTAATTTTTTTTTTTTTATATATTACTTGTTCTATTGAACTGATGCTTTCTGCCAAATTTCCAACTGTTATTCGATTTTCTGAGTAAACTGAGTTCGACAATGTCTTGGTCTTGAATTTATGTGAGTTATTTAGTTGTGAGCTCTTTGATTGTGGAAATCCAGCAGCTCTTGAACGTCATCTCTATTCACTTTTAAATTTATTTTCCTGGCAAGATGGACAATTTCTTCAATCACATTACTAATTTCATCAGGCTCAAGCACTGATTCCACGTGATGAAGGAGGAAAAAATAAATCATATTAAAAAAAAATTAAGTCAATTTCTACTTAGATCAACAAAGAAAATTTTTATTTTAGCTACTTTTTATTAAATAGTTACAATTAATATAAATATGTATATACATAGGACAGAATCACAACATTAAGTGGTAGTTAATTTTTATTCATTATCATTTAAGTATCGTATTGTCATCCATAACAATCGTGTATATAAAATTTCAGTTCAACTGAATACTTTTAAACGTGAGAAAAAAAATCATTTAAAGTTTTGACACAAGTCGCTATAAATGAAACCAACACGTGGCTGTATCAGTAATTCTTTAAATAGTTAATTTCAGTCAATTAAATTTAATTAATTAGAATTAAATTATCCTATTTTTACTCAAAACAACAGTGTATAGAAAATTTCAGCTCAAATGAGTGCTTTAAAATGTGAGAAAAAAAACCTTTTCAAGTTTTGTCACATGTCACCAAAAGGGTCGCTAAGTCGCCAAAAATGATGCCAAAGTGGCTGTATTTGTAACTCTTTCAATAATTAGTTTTAATTAGTTTAGTTTAATTATAATTAAATTACAGTATTGTCATCAAAAACGATTATGTATATAAAATTTCATCTCAATTGAGCGCTTTAAAATGTATTTTATTAACGATTGAAAATTCCATCAAGATAAATAAATAAATACATAGAGAGTGTGAGCTAATAGTAGGAATTGGAAAAAAAATGACACAGTTTTTTCCAGACGCTATTTAAAGTTTTTTTTCCCGGTCAAACAAAAGAAGAATCGATAAGATTTGAAAATCGCGTAAGTCGGAATAGTGTAAGTCGAGGTATTACTACACTAAACTGTTATAAATCTAATAAAGCTAAACGATAAATAGAAATGTAGTAAGAGAATAAGCCTAAATAAGATTGCCACTGTAGGAGAATAATAAACTCTAACTAAAATATATAGTTGGATTAAACATAGTTTTAAGACCAACCAACTTTCTCCTATATTCGTTTACACAACTGGACTGAAAGAAAGTGAAAATAGTGTAAGAATTAGTTCCTAAATATACTCCAAGTTTAAAAGCATGATACTTATTAATATTTAAAATATTATAAGAAAAATTCCAGTACAAAATATCATACGAAATTATTAATATACATACCAAAGCCCGTAAAAATCTAAATAAACATATTGATGAAATATTTTAAAATGAATTATTACTATAACTTAGGAAACAAAAAACCCATAAAAACCTTAAAAATATTGATTAGAATGAAAATACCTCTTGGATTATTTCAACAAAAGAGTGAAAACGGAAATAAAAATAATGAAATAATAACAACAATAATAATTTTACCTAATGACCTGATGGTCAATGGCCTGGCCTTTTTGATAAAATAAAAAAAATATATATATAACTATAACAACAACAATAATAATTAAAATAATAATAATCTGTGGAGCAGTCTTGTGAATGCATTTTTAAATAGTTTGCTCAATTTTATATTTTTCTTCTGACATTTTAAAATACATTTTTATATTTATATAAATATTTATTATGTGTATATATTTTTAAAATTTTAATATACTAACGAACGTGTGGCGCAGAGCCATACTTGGCTCTTGCTCCAAAAAAAAAATCAACAATCAATCAATCAATGCATGTACGAATAAGAAATAAAAAATAACACAACGTAACAAATTTACAAATGATTCAATAATATTAAACTTAATAGAAATGTATAAAGAAAGGTAAAGTGCTAGTCCTAATTTAAAAAATAGTTAGTAAATTTTTAAAACTAAAAATTATGTCTTAATTTTACTAAAAAAACTATTGTTAAGCGTAAAATAATAAAGAATATAATATTTCTATAAATAGAAATATATATATTTGAAGCGAACAATAATGACATTAAGCCGCGAACATTTACGCAGTGAGACTCAAGAACCATTAAATCATAGTCTGAAAACTTTAAAAATTAAGTTTTTTAACATCAAAACAAACAGTTAAATTCCCAAACCTATATATATAAGCATATGAATCAAACATTCAATCATTCTAACATCTTAAGAAACAGTCGTAATAATAATCCCTCTATCTCTTGAATAAGCAGATCACACACACACACATACATTTATATATTAAAGGAAGAACTGTTCCCCCATAAGAGAGAAGTTATACAAAGCTTTGTGTAAATTAGATGCGGCAGGTTCGATAACGGATTAAATAGATATGATTAAATATAGCATCATATATCTGCTTATACTTCAACTAGCGGAAATTCTAAGTGAGATAGAAAATTGAAGTAAAAGCAAGTTGAAGGTTTTGTTTCAACAATATTAAAGAATTTCAAAAAAGTTCTTAATAATATTAAATTAAAGGCATGTTTTTTAAAAATTTTTTTATAAAAAAAATATTGCTATTTAATTTACTACCCAAAATGCACAAAGGTACCTCAAGATAATCTGTTTTGAGAGGATTACTATTTTTTTTAATAAAGTTCAAGTAATAATGTTATAAATCCCAATATTACAAACAGCATATTCATTTAAAGCAATTTGATCATTCGTATATCTAAATATGTAAAAATCATTATAAATAATATAATTTTTTTCAGAAAAATGTAAATAAAAATTAGCTAAATTATTGCTAGCAAATAAAACTTTAATTTGTTTTAAAGATTACCATAAAAGTTAATATAATTTTCCTTCAATATGAATTCATTAAGAGTTTTAAATTTGTGGAATTTATAACATTGCATTATGTAACATAAAATTATTGTAATTTTCTATATGAATTCCTTCGATACTTTATTATGATCTGTATATATAGAGTTAAATAAAACCTCAAAATCATAACTATAAGGAAACACCTTTATTTTTTGATGAATTAATAATAACGCCTTACTATTGTAAAGGTGTAATGAGAAAGGGTAAGCAGACCACTGTTTTACTTCATCCTTATGTTTATTAAAACGATATGCGATATATTTTGCTAAGCGAAAGGAAAAATTGTCCGCCTGAAACAAGAAACAGCTACCAGAGAAAGTTGTGTGAGTCTTTAGATAAATGTGATCCTATAGTATGATCAAATAGATTTAGTCTGTTACCCGATTCTTTATTATTTCTTATTGGTCGTAAAAAAAGCAAAGAAGCAAGACCTTACTTCATCAAAGATTCCCCCTTCATACATTATATTTGAAAACAAGCTGTCAGGATGAAAAGCATTTAGGGGAACGTTGCCAAACCTTAACTTTTCCTGCGATGGGGTGAAGACAGTAGTAAAAGAGGATTTATTAGATCAAATGATGTTTTTCCTGTCGTTAGGATTCCAGTTTTGATGTGATCTTTGCATCTTTGAATAGGATTTTTATTCTGATGTCCTTAATGAAAATATGTACTTTGAAACACCACCATAAAAATCTAATCAGTGAAAATCGCAATGAACTTTTTGTTTGAAATTGTCTACTGTTACACACTGTCTAAATATGCTTGATCGCAGATTTAGGTTCACGTGAATAGTTCGTACCACTGATTACTGATCCTCCGATAACAACCTTTCTCAACCACAGATTTCAACGTCCAGAAGAAATAAATTGGTCTGTTTTATACAAGTTCATTATCTTAGACACAGTTCCTCCCTCCAAACCTACAATTTTAGCTGTTTTAGACACTGAGGTCTCTACTAGACGAGTACAATAATGATTCCTTTGGAAAATATCCCGTATCTTATACATTTAAACAATGTTGCTGTCTAATCTGTAAATATTCCACACACACTTCCTGTTTTATTAGTATTTAAGTAGTATAATCCAAAAGAGTTTGGGAACTATTTGTAGTTAATCTTACCCCGAATGGTTCACTGCACCAAAGCGCATCCACCTTCAAAGTAGTCCCCTTGGACGGCGATACGCTTATGCCAGCGTTCGTATAACTTCTGGAAGCACAACTGGAAGCCACTTTTTGCAACCTCCCGTAAGGCCTCCTGCGATGCTGCTTTCCCAGCGTCTGATGACATAAAATGGCATCCCTGGAAATGTTTTTTCGTTCATGTGGACAGGTAAAATTCACACGGGCTAGGTCTGGTGAATAGAGGGGATATGGAAGCACTTTAGTGCGAGTTTTGACGAAGAACTCTTACTAATTAGGATCAATGTGCTGGTGCTATGTCATGCAAAAGATACCAGTCGTCACTCTGCCAAAACTGAGGCCGTTTACGACGAATGGATTAGCGTAAACAACATCTTCGAGAAGTGTTTATCTTTAGCAATTTTTGCAAGTATTTGGCTACGTTTTTTTCTAAAAAATTCAGATACCAAAGCAACATTTTCCGCGTTCCATGAAGTTGAAGGTTGTCTAATGCGTTCATTGTCTTCGAAGGATTCTTGGCCCTCTTTAAAATGCCCGTGCCATTCGTAAACCTTGGATTTCGCCATGGTAGATTCACCACACACCTTACTTAGTACTTTCAAAGTCCCTAAGCATTGATAGATGCTTACCAGTACAAAGTTTTACCTAAGCATTGACAGGGTTTAATGTTCATCTCTGCTCAAGAAAAAACAATTTTCTTAAAATTTCAGAGCAAAGTTTTGGAAGATAACAACTGCACGTGCGGTTCGGTTACATAACATGGACTGAGAGGTTACATAACATGGTTCGAGAATCCAAGTCAAGTGGATTAATTTTAGGTGCTTTCATTGTCAGTAATGGTCGCAGTCCCTAAATTTTTGGATCGTACTACGTATATTAGTGCTTCTCAAACTTTCAATATTTGCGACCCAGTATTCAATCAAAATTTCCATCGTACCCCCTTTCATACAAATAACAATGCAAAAATACAATAATACTATACTTTGATGCTAAAGTTGTAATACGACTTTAACCTCTTAAGTGCCCCTTGCGTATATATATGCGTCTTACTCAGATAAATCATTAATTGGCCCTGACGTATATATACGTCTTTCTGAAGTGCTATCTTTTCTGTGCACTGCAATCCATAAAATTATTCCGAAGGATTTGCAATGCAATAAAAGGACCTTGGCAGTATTTGCGAAGGATTTACTTATATCAGATGATATCTTATTTATTCATTTTCTTCCCCCTCCCCCCAATACATCACATACGCACTCCTACTTGGAAAACGGTGGCATCGGGGAGTGTGAATCACGTAACTTTTAATCAGCAGTTAAGGGATAAATTATAAATCGTACAAATTATCAAGATAAGGGGTAATTATTGTGCATAATTTTATGTAAGACAAGCCCATGGAATCACTGGTAAGTATTAAATTTGTTCTTAACTTGGTACTGTTAAATTATAGTAAAATACATTGTGCGATACTGATATATTTAAGTGTATTATGTTAGTGTGAGTGTGTATTTTTTATTATGACAGAATGTATTTTGTTTGTGTACTTTCCGTAAATTAATAATTTTTTAAAATCTTTTATTGTCGACTTTTCAATATGCTCGCGTCCCCTCGTAAAGTTATCACTTCTCCCTAAAGGAGGGCACCCCACAGTTTGAGAAACGCTGACGTATATAGCAAATATGGGACACCCCTACACTACATTAATAATTTACTTCTCCAATAGATATTTCTCTTATTTGTTTGCTGTATGTACGCAATAGAAGGCTTAAATGTGTCGTGCCTATTATATCATAAAAAGTGCGCATTTGAAACATTAAAGAGAAATTTGTAATAATATAAAACAGCTATGTAATATTCAGTTGAAAGTTATAATTAGGAAAAGTTTGAAGTTTAGTAAATGTACCTTAAGTTTTCTATAGAATTATATTTGCTTAGCACAGTTATGGAAATAGAAGTTTTACAATAGTTTAGTGTCATAAAATTTATTTGAAAATTTTCAATAATGACTAAATTGTATTAAGTTACTTTATTCCTTAAATAAAATGAATGTTATGCATTACTAACACAAATATTAAATTAGTTGTTAACTCTAAAATATTTGAGATTATAAAATAAAATTTGTTTATTATGAGATGAAACATAAATCATATATTTTCCTACCGTTCTATCATACATAATTGCAGACTGCAGACTGAATTTACATGCATCATTATTTTAACCCATATACAAATACTTTAATTCGATAAAAGAGAAGGGAGACTTTTTTCCCCTTCTAAATGTCTTTCCACTTCACTTCAATTCATTTTTCTAGAAGAACAAACTGGCAAAAACAAAACCTTATTTTTATAGGAAAAACAGTAACCTGCCCCACAATTGCCAGACATTTATTCAAATTTCTTCCTCTTCTAGAATTGGAATGTCATGTTTCATAAAAATATGGAACTCTGGAACAAGAAAAAATAACTTTTGGTGGAGTTTTCTGGCTTCAAACAAAAATATCTTACATGTAGTTTGAGGTACTGAAACACCATAAAGAAAAAGTCACGACAAGTCTCAAAAGCTTTGTCTCAAATCGTCCACATTTGTTATTGTAATAAAGTTGACATTTGTTTTTGTGTGTGAAAAGAGATGCTGTAAGGCAGATAGGTTATATATATATACATAAAATTCCCGTAGAACTGCATGCAAACCAATAAATAATTTTTCTTCTTATTTCATTTTAGGAAATTTTTTGTTTTGCCCAGCTATTATTTTTCTTTGTAAAAAAGAAGAGTAGAACTGAAAAACGTTTTTTTTTCTTTTCCATCTTTATTTATTTTCTTTGAAACATTGGATTTTGAAACTTGACATGGCACTGATTTATCAAATACAAAGATGTGAAAATGAAAAGCATTATAATGAAAAGAAAATATCAAAATTTTCTAGTACTTAAAACAAATAAATTGCTGGTAAAAAAAATTATTTTGTTCTAAATAAGTGAACTCACATAATTTTATTATATTGAAAAACAATGGAAATATTTATAATAACTATTCTCTTGTCCAGTGGTCTTCAAACATTGTGTTCCACGGAACTCTGGAGTTCCACGAGGCATACCCAAAGGGCCCACAAGTGACAATAAAAAATCTAAAAGAAATATATAAATGTGTACGAGAAATGGATTCACGCTTCTTACGTGAATCCATTTTGCACACACATTTATAATTTGTAAAGCAACAATTAAAACTGAAAATTCTATTTATACTTAATTACTTATCATCTAGATTTCGACACTTTGTATTAAAAAAATGTGAGCATAATCTCATTTACTAAATGTATTGCATGGGCAGGTGACCCTAAAGGCCGTATCACACGTTCATGTTTCAAGCAATTTTTCGTCCAATTCGTGCAATTTTTACTCAGTTGCTATAGCAACGGCTTTCGAACAACTTTTTGCTAGTGAGCTCAAAAATTATTCCAAATAAAAGTTGCTTGGAATTCTAGCCAATAGGGTTCTTCGGCGCCCCACGTTATAAACAAGATGGCGGCTTCGATTTCGTCTAGATGATCGCTAGACTGTGAGCAGTTCGGACGCGCGTGTCTGAGCTCCCAGATTTTTTTGATTGAGTAGACAGAGAGAGCACGTAAGGTCCTTTGCAGCCCTTTTCAGGGCTTTTATGGTCAAGGGGATTGCCTCTACGAGTAAGATGAGTAGCGATTCAGATTCAGACATGGACATGAATTCTGAAAATTCCGGACACACCTTTAAATCACGATCTTCTCGTTTCGGAACTTCAACTTCTATGACGCCGACAACTGATTGCCAGAGAATCAAAATGACTATGGATAAATTACAGGCTGCCGATGAAGCCATTCTGCATTATGAATATCAGGTACAGAATTCATTACCAGGAAAGCAAAAAGATGGATTCAAGACTTTACTGAAATTGAAGAGACAAGAAAGGAAAACTTTGGTAAGAGAGCTTTATATTCTTCCTCCATGTACCGACCTCGACTGCCCCGAACGTTATTCTGCCCTGGCAGAATCTACTAACTCTAAGAAAAATTCTCAATCTGAGAAAATTAAAAGTAACATTAAAAAGAGTAAAGCTCAAAAACGTAAAGAATGCAAGGATAATTAGGATGACTTTGTCTTCCCTAAAAAAACTATTAGACCTAGTATCCCCATTAAAACCCCTGAACCTGTTGTAACTCCAAATGAATTTTGAAAATCTTGAACAAGATGTAGAGCTCCTAATGATGCTGAAAATAATGCTGAGAATGGAAATGAAATTAACACCCTTACGCCAAAGCCTCCCCCCCCTATCATGCTTAAAATTAAAAAGAATTACCGTGAACAGCTTAAATTACTTAATGAAAATTTCCCAGAAATTACTAGTAAAAACTCAGGAGACTACTTAAGAATTTTTACAAATGACCCAGAAGAATATAGATGTGTAATGCACTTCTTAGAATTAAATAATGACATTGAATTTTATGTAATGCCCCCTAAGGAAATAAAACCAATAAAAGTTGTGATAAAAGGACTGCCAGGATGCACTAAGCCTTTAGAAGTTCAATTCGATTTAGAAGAGCTTGGTTACACTGTTATCAGTTGTAATCAACTCATTTCCAAAGTTAATAAAAATCCGTTACCTTTTTTCCTTGTAACATTGCCAAGAAATGATATTAATTTGCCAGTTTTCGACCTTACCCGACTTGGATACATGCAGATAAGAGTTGAGGGATACCTCATAAGAGGTATATAACTCAATGCTTCAGATTCAATAATTTTTATTACACCGCAGCGAATTGTCATCTCAAACCACGTTGTTTAAAGTGCGGAGAAGAGCATCTAACCAAAGATTGCAAAATTAAAGAACGGCAGGAGAATCCCTTCTGCATTAATTGTCAGGTCTACGGGCATACTGCCTGCTACACTAAGTGTCCGAAATTTCCCAAGCCAGGAAAAGGAACCCCCGTCTTTCGCAATAAACCCAAGAAAAACTTCGAAAGTAGTAATGTCTCCGAAGGACTTTCCTTCGCTGATGTACTCTCAGGCAAATCCCCAAAAAATAATTTCCCAGCAATTAACAATGATAACAAGGAAAGACAAAGTCAACCCCAGATTATTCTTGAAAAGGAAAATAGTAATGCTAGTGAAATTCAAAATTTAATAGACCTATTTAAAATAATCTCTAACTTGGTTAAGCAGTTCCCAAAGTTAATCGAAATCTTACCAAAACTTAAAGCCACTGATGATTTTCATCAGCAGACATATTTAATTCTAGAATTCCTTTTAGATCGTTAGTTTTTATTAACTTCTTAATTCTAAATTTCCCCCATTTTAGTTCCATTTTCTATTTAATTTCAATTTGATAGCATCATCTCAATAGTTTAAATTTTTTCTTCTACCGAGTCGGGGTGGTACATTAGAACAACTGCTCTCTCAACCAATAGTGACCCTTCTATTGCCAGTTTCCGAAACCATACTCCGCCTGATTGTCTCCCATTGGTCCCAGCTTCAGTTGCCACGCCTCCCTCCTACAATGACTACAATACCAAGCCCAGTCCAGTTCCAGATATGGAATGGAGGAGTCCGCCTGGGCTCCAGTTTCCAGCTAATTCTACAAGCGGTTGATTTCGTCTAACACATAAGATATGCCGTATAATATTTTAATGGTGTATAATATTTTAACGGCGTATATACTATTTTAAACAGGATGGAGCTCAATTTCTGCTTATGCCCATCACCAAAAGCGCAAGCGAAATAAAAGAAATAATTTTGGATGTTCGTTTTCGGAAGCAGAAAAGTCGGCGAGTAATTTTTCAATGTGAAGATAGAGCGTGACTGACGTCAGAGCATGTCGTTTTGCTTAAGGCAACCCTTCCCCCTCAGATTAGGCCAAAACTTTTACGAAAAAGTTGTATGGAAAATGTACGTGTGATACGGTCTTTAGATGAAACATTAATATTATTTAGTAAATTATATTAAAATTATGTTAATTTTTATGATAAATTGAATACTTTTTTTGTCTTTATATAAAAATACCTAAAACATATTGATCGACTTTAAATATTATTTTAAGGTGTTTCCTTCTATGTGTGTGTGTGGAATAGTTTCCTCAAAAGCTCCTTAGAGCGTAAGGGTTTCGTGAGTTAAAAAAGTTTGAAGCTCACTGCTGTAGTCTAATAATTCTCATATTTAGTCTGCATCTGTCTGCTCTAACGATGATAAAATATAATTTTATACCAAGTAAATTTGAAAAATTAACGTTTTCTTTTAATGTTAATATTTTTCCCATTGAAAAATTGTATACTATTTATTACAAAAAGGTATACAGTCGAACCTCTATATAATGAACCTTTAGGAATCGATTTTACTATACCTTAATTAGTTTTGGAGAAAACAAATAATAAAATGTTGATATATATATATATATATATGCTAAAATTCTACCAAAAGCCTAATATTTCCCACATTTAAATTTTTTTAAAAAAAGAAAAGTATTCAATTTACAGTAAAATGGATCGCTAATTCTGCTGCAGGCATTGCATATAAGACACAGGGAAAAATTGGAAGTGTTTGGTAAATAATTGCGGAAGAAGTAGTATTTTGAATGCGAAAAAACACAAACTGAGAAAAACCATTTTAAAGTTTATAATTCTGAAAAAATAATTACTATAAGCTTAAATAAACATAAAATACCACACTATAATATTAGCTATATATTTTTTCGTAAAAGTAATAAAATATAATATAAATCTTTCGCCCCGACAACCACGCATCATTCGACTTAGAGAAGAACTTTTATCATTTCTATGGCACCTCCTACATTTTTACCCTACAAACGAGCAGAAATTTTTAACAATTTTTGAAACTTTTAATTGCTTCTGGTCCTCATATTTATAAAAGTCCGTTGTATGTAACTAAACTCAAAACAACATTAATTTTGCGCTAGTATCTTGCTCTTCCTTCCACACATTGAATAAGGCACGCCGAGTAATACCATCGGCCAATGCTTAAAAAAAAAATCGTTACTTTGGGAGTAGCAGGAAGTAGCAGCTAAATTTGGTATTAAATTAAAGATCTATATCTGCTCTATATAACTTAAGTGTTACTGTGATCACACACAATCTGTGTCAATCCCAAAAGTTCTAGTCCATTAACACAAAAAACTGACATATGTTAGTAAGAGTTACATGATCTGCTAAATGTTATGTTTTTATAATTTTTAATCGAATTTGAACCTAATTTGAAAGTCAAATCAAGAAATTACTTACTCATGGCATCTATTTTCAAAAATTTCCCGATAAAATCCTTTTCAGGCGAGACGATAGAACTTGCGACTGAAAAAGAGGCTCTCGCAAGTGTTTCTTTTAACAAGAACAAACCCGATCTAAACCGATGATTGTGGACGAATGCCATTCGCGTATTGACAAAAACTGCTTACCACATGGCTAGGGAACTCAAGAGGACCATAAATTGTGGGTTGTTGTTTTATTCCGCGCAATTTCATTTTTGGGGTTTCCGTGTGTTAGATTGGGAAAACTGCCCACTGTGTGCGTCATTTAGAGTCCAACCCATATGGTGACGACTCTGAAACAAGCACTGCAGGCAATATCGTGCTGTTAGTAAAGACACTTCAGTCAGTCTTTTGTTGCCATAGCCCATTAAAGCTAAATTTCATCGCACTGTCCTAACGGTCACATCCATCGTACGTTCCACACAGATTCTTGTGGTTATATATATTTCATGCTTTGTTCCTTATAAGTTATTCATATACCGAAAAATTATGATTTTTTTAAAGAAATTGACAATTTTTTTATGATTTTTTTATAGGCCATCTTATTAGCTTTATAAAAATACCAATTTTTTTTATTTTCCATTTTCTAGAACAAAAACTACTCACGTTTTAGTAAAAGCAGATGCCATAACTTTGCATACGATGTCAAACTTTGTATATAAAATGCGTTTTACTCCAAATATGTTTTTTTTTTGAAAAACTCAAACGGGGACAGCGTTAGCTCAATAAATTGATGAAATTTTTTGTGTATGTTCTGTATAACAGTATAAGTGTTTTAACCTTCAGTTTTATCAATATCTGTTTTATTACAAAATGTACAGATGTTTATGTGATTATAATCACTGTTTTCTTAAGCAATTTCATATAATAACTAACATAAAGTGCTCTAGTTTTTGAAAAAAATTAAAATATCTTTTATCCTGATGGTCATTTCAAAAAGGAATAACAAAGTAATACATCAAAATTGAAAACTTGAAAATTTGTTCATTTACTATTTGTACAGAGCGGGCCCCGTTTATGTAATTTTTTGTCAATTTTTACCCATTTTTTTTATTGTATTAGTAATAATTTATTTTTCTCTTCTTACTTTTAGCATATTTATCTTAAAATGTACTAAATAAATCTAAAAACCACACACACACAAAAAAAAAATCCCCCTATCTCCATTTTTTTAAAAAAAAAGTTGTCGCAAGTAGTCGGATACCTTAACACTGACAATTCTACGCACTCGTCATTGGCTTTGGTCATTAAATGCACGCAATCGGCCCCTTGTGTTCTATGGTGGAGGTTATGTTTAAAATTAGCTATTATTGGCACATTCTTGACCCTATGGATCTCAGTTTGTTGAATTCCCAAACGTCTTCCGAAATGGGACGTCCCATGTGTTTTGCTTCAACTATCATTCCGCGTTCAATGTCTGCTAATTCTCGTCGTACAGCTGTAATACTTCAGATACCTTTTTACATGAATCACTTGTGTACATGCTAACGCAATGCCTATTTATTCATTTTATGCGTATTTTCTTCTGTCATCTATATATTTCCATATTACTATCCCATGACTTTTGTCCCTTCAGTGTATGTAAAACTAATAGAAAAACAAAATACAGAATAGCTTCATCCTCTGATGTTCTAAAATAATTAAACTAAATTATAGCCTATAATACATAATAAAAAATAATTAAAAATTTTACTGAAGTAAATGAAAATATTTCTTTAGGGAAAAGAAGTCCATAGAAATATGCTTAGAATTATTAAGTGTGAATTCTACTAAAGGAAATATGTTTCCTTTTTTAAATTCAGAATGAAACTTTTTCTCTTTTGTTAAACTTTCCACGCGAGGAAATCTAAATTAAAAGAGAGAATTAGAAAAAAAGGTACGAACCATATCAAAAATGCATTAAAAGCGGTTCTATTTTTCATAATGAATTAGAAGAAATTTAAGTACACAAAGAAACAAAAACTTAAGTTATTAAAGAAAAGTTTAAACAAAAATAATGTTGACACATATCATCGTCTTTTGGAATATTTACACAAAAGGAAATATTACTTTCTTTCGCTTCGATATTTTTCAGAAACAACTTTTAGAAAACACGTGCCTTGTCAAAGTATTGCACTTTTTTTCTTTGTATATAAAAAAAAATGTCGAAAGAATAATAATTTCTGATGTAATTATGATTATTTGATTTAGTTTTTAAAAACAGAGAAAGTAATTTTCTTTTATAAAAGTCAAAAGAGAACTCATTCAGATATTTCATTGATAAGCTTTTCTTTTAACTTACTTTGTTTCCGTCGCAACTTTTTGTTGAACAGATCTTAAAAGATCCTTTTCATTGGAGATAAAGTTGCATTGTACGGGAAAAACAAAACAAAAACGAAATTAAATTAATTTTACTTCCCTTTCTCAAGAAACTGAAAAGTCTGTTTAATATCACGTTACTGATGCCACTTTTAAAATTGTAATTATCTAAGTTTTTACTTAGAAGAAAAGAAACTTTTCGTTTACTTAAAGTTATTTTAGGTATCTATTATTTCTTATCTCTAACTTCTATCTCTGCTACCTTTTAAGAAGAAAAAAATATTTAATTCTGAAATCGATTAAATGAAGGTAGAAAATGTTTTTCTTTTTCTCTCAGATTCCATTGATTTTTTACTAGTAATCCGAAACTCCAAGGAAAGGTTCAAACTAAGAGTCTCTTAAATATTGATCTCATTAATTGATATATCAGTTTATTTGACATTATTAAACAACTATCGATTTGAAAAATAAATTGTATTGAATAATGTGACGTACTATCTCTCTCTCTCGATGGAATTAAATTGCCCATTGGTATAGACAGTATGCAGTATTGCTTTATATATATATTTATATATATAACGGTAACATAGTACTGCTTACTGTACTATTTATTGGAAAAGAAATGCTAGTAAAACGATTAAATTAGCATGAATTAATGTTAATTTGATTAAAGACAAGCTAGCTTCTTAGAAGGGTACATCCTAAACGATACTAATTGATAAAATCGATTTTCTTTTCAATTTGTTATCGTATAGTAATCAAAAATGCAAATGTAATAAAATTTTTATACTGCTACGAATTTACTAAATATGCCATTTCTCTAAATTGTTATATTAATTTTGAAAAACACCTATCCTTAAAATTAATACTCCCGTTCGAGGAAAACACTATAGGTAATGTCAATAGCAACATGTTATTGATATTATTGATGTATTGTGTAGCTGCTAATCCTTCTTACCTGAAGTTGTCTGACGCTATCCAAAAGATTACGGACTGAGGAAATCTACAATCTGTCTCAAAAAATAAGCAACAAACAGTTAAATGAGCATAACTCAAGAAAAAAGAGAGGTCGCAGCAACAAAATTTGCATATGTACGTTGCAGTGAAATGCGAAAGCACTTCCGTAATGAAATATTAGCGTAATTACACAAATATTTTATTACGATAGATATAAAAACATGTTTATATTTCAGACGTTGTTGTTTCTTTTGTTGCGGTGGATTCGTTCCGTTGTTTGGTTATAATTTATTTGTTTCAAATTTTCAAAAATAAGCGTTTGGTGTTTTGGGAAAACACCATTGGTTCCACAAACGGCGTTTGTGGGAAGACACAGCTGGAAAGCAATTGGACAGTTCCATTTTGAGGAACGACCATTGAAGTTTGTTGAAGCGCCATCAAAATGAATATACAGTGTCACGAAGAATTGGTTATCGGTCGAGTTCCACCAGGAAATTATTTTCGAGTGTTGTGACGTCATCATGAAGAGAAATATCCTGAGTACCTATTTTTAAATGACTGCGTGAAAATCATTTGAACTCTAAAAGACCATCAGTTAGGTTGTCATTGAAGTCATCTCACAGAATAGCTTGGTTGCATTGGGCTTTGGATCATATCCATTGAACACCACAGCTTCAAGTCAATGCATTGTTCATCTATGAGTTCTGATTCTGCATACACAATGATTTTCGACCACTATGGATCTGAATAATCTCAAGAAATTGTTATCAAGCTCGCAATATCACTGAAAGACGCAGCTACAATCGTACTGGTGCCATGGTTTGGGCAAGAATATCAGCTGTTGCCCGAACTGATCAACAAGGTTTTCATTCCGCTTCAGGGAAAGCAGTTATTTATAAAATGTAATCCGATGTTGTTGTAATATACCCCCAAAAACTCGTCAGCAGTTGTTCTGATGCTATGTTTATGGATGATATCACGCAAGGGTACAATAGAGCTCGCGTTGACTACCAATACATAGAACGTGAAAAACTGCTTCGAAGGGAATGGTCAGCATGTTCGCCAGACTTGAACTCGAAGAAAGCAGATCTGGTACATGCTCGGGAAGCATTTTCTCTCTCTTGTGCAATCATCCTGTATACCTTAACAAGATGACAACATTTATTCTTCAAAAATGGGCACAGAAACTACAAAGTGTGATTAATGATCTGCTTTCAGATAGGAATTGTCGTTCTCGAGCCTGCATATGCAGTGGAGGTGGTCACACTATCTACTGATAAATGTTTCAATCAGTGGCGCACACAAGAGAGCCACGGGTCCGGAACCCCCTCCCCAAAGCGCATGATTATTTTTCGGATTGATTTTAACCCTATCTATATAGTACGTAAGATTTAATAACATATTTGTTGTTAATAATTAATTTTATTAATTAATGCTAATTATTTACTCAATAATCAACTTTTACTGTTTTTTGTTCCCGAAAATTGACAAAATCAAAATAGGTTGGATGGCGTATTGGAGCATGACACAAGAATGGTGGACTTTTCGACCCTAGCCCCCCTCCCCCTTGAAAAATTCCTGTGTGTGCTACTGTTTGTAACTAAACATTTCCTAGCATAAGTTAGGGACATTTATGTGAAAACTAATTGTTATTTTGCACTTTTATTTTGCTTATCATTGCCTTTTTTTTCCTGTTCAACAACTTGGGAAGATTTCATTGCGATTGAATTATTTGTTTTCATTTTACTACCGTTTTTCTGTTTGTTAACTTATTTCTTAAGATTGAGTGTAGTATTAAAAAAAAATATCTTGTCTAGAAAGATCCAAGCAGCTAATAATAAGCTTTGTATTTTCTTGATGATTAAGGCAATTAGCACATTGATGATAATGACTTTTTAGCTCTCAAAAACGGAATATACTTGATAAGACTTCTGGCAAATTAAGAGAGTACTGTTTAAGAGCTTCTCTCAAAATTAAGAGAAGTATTTGCTTCCCCCACGCATGGAGCTGTGGATGAGATTTTGATCTTACTACTTTATTCTGAGTGTAACATCGTCAGTAGTTAGCACACAAGAAAATTTGTCACAGCCTTATTTTAAAATTTAAACAGTATTTAATAGCTTCATGTGTTACTATAAAGTCCAATAAATATGACCAGCCGTGCGGACAGTCTTTTTCACTGGAGGTCAATCCTTATTCCCAAAGGCACTCGACAATCCCTTGCTTTTCCGGGCTCCTCTCCAGTTTACTCCATGGCTCTCTGTTTCCATCCAGGGCTCCGTCCGTCTCACTCCAGGGCTCTATCTCCAAGCTTCTTCTCCCCTCCGTCCAAGTTTTTTTCCCGACCAAGTCTCTTCAAGTTTTTTCAAGTCTTTTTCTCTCCATCCAAGTGCACCCCTTTTAAACACCAGGGGCGGGTCCACCACACGCCCCTCGTCTTCCTCATTGGCAGGCCAAAAAAAAGTTCTGCCCTCGTATCCGGGCCACTTTCTTCTCCCATTTGCGCGGCAAACACAAACACATTCCTCGTCTGTCTGGAATCCAAGGGCGCCATAATTCTCATCCATTCATCTCACCACCTGGGCCTCATAGCCCTATTCTCTAGGCATCGACTTGCATACAGGCTTCGCCTATTCAAGACTCATACAGGAATGCCTATTGTCCCCGGCATTCTTTAGCCATTGTAAATTACAGACCCGATGTCCGCGCTTGTCCGAGGCCAGACAACAAACAATGACCCCATGGCCACCTGCTCTTGTCACCCAACATCTGTTTGGGGCCATAAAACTTCAGATGAATAGATAGGGTGGGGTTCACCCCAATCGAAGACGTCAGTCACATGAGGCTCTTCTAGAGAGTACTGTAATATTGATGTATAGAGGTTAGTAATCGATATTTTTATTGATAGGAAGCAATCGAGTGCTTCATTGTATTTAGAAATCTTAATGAAGAAAATATAGAAATAGACGCTCTGTTTGACACATAATGACATTTTTCTATTTGGATATAAAATATTTCAATCATTTTTTTAAGAAATGATTCTTAAATTTTAAAGAATTCTTAGTTTATGGAACTATGAATCAAAAATTATAATTTAAAATTTTCTTTATGAGAAAATATGGTTGTTTGAAATGATCCTCAGAAACTTTTCCACCTTAATAGTGTGTATTTTTTCCGGCTTGTAAATGAAGTAAAAGTTTTATCACTTATGCAAAAAAAAAATTAAAAAAAAATTATAATGGTTTCCTATATAACATTGCTAATGTTCTGAAGTTTATTACAAAACAAATGCAATTTATATTTTAGGAAAAATTTGAGTAGAAATGAATAAATTCTAAACGAAGAATTTTCATCCTTTTCTTGTATTATATAGCATAAAATTAAATGAGAAACTGAGCAGGTTTGTTATTCATTTTACAATATTAGATTGGTAATGATATACACACATAATCATTATTAGAGGAGAACTATCTCCGAAAATTGTAAATGTATTTAAATTTAGATTTATAAAATTGTTAAGAAAATCTCGAGCACAACAAGTAATATAATTTTTTTTTAAGTCAATTCCTACTTAGATCAACAAAGAAAAATTTTATTTTAGCTACTTTTTATTAAATAGTTACAATTAATATAAATATGTATATAAATATGACAGAATCACAACATTAAGTGGTAATCAATTTTTATTAATTATCATTCAAGTATCGTATTGTCATCCAAAACAATCCCGTATAGAAAACTGCAGCTCAACTGAATGCTTTACAAAGTCAGAAAAAAACATTTTTGAGTTTTGACACAAGTCGCCAAAAATGATGCCAACGTGGCTGTATTTATAATTCTTTGAATAATTAGTTTTAATCAATTAATTTTTATTAATTATAATTAAATTACCGTATTGTCATCCAAAATAATCATGTATATGAAATTTCAGCTCAATTGAGAGCTTTAAAGTGTATTTTATTAACGATTGAAAATTCCACCAAGATAAAATAAATAAATATATAGAGAATGTGAGCTAATAGTAGGAATAGAAAAATAATAATTTTGTTTTGTACACAGCACTATGGATGCTTTAAAGTCTCTTTAAATCAGTTGTTATTAATTTTTTTTCTTTGAAAAATATTATGTTAAACACTGCCTTCTACTACATGGATTTCGAATACAATATATTCTTCACTCTCAACTAACTTTTATGTCTTCCTTCAAATTAATAGTTTGAGAGCTTTTAATAAAACCAGAAAGATCAGTAAAGTTTTTACATATTTGCATACAATTTCAAAAAATTTTTATGAAATGAAATATAATCCATAAAACAGAATAAAATAATCGAAAACGACTTGATAAAAACAAGAGTGAGTCTCGCATTCTTAACAATTCATCATTCGGATTGATTTCAGTTACATAAAAGCCGTAAAAGTCACTTGGAACTAGTATTCTTATTCAATTCCTACTATTAGCTCACTCTCTCTCTATATATATTTATTTATTTATCTTGGTGGAATTTTCAATCGTTAATAAAATACATTTTAAAGCACAGGATTATTTCGGACGACAATACAATAATTTAATTATAATTAATAAAAAATTAATTGATCAAAACTAATTATTTAATGAATTACAAATACAGCCACGTTGGCATCATTTTTGGCGACCCTTTTGGCGACTTGTGTCGAAACTTGAAAAGGTTTTTTTCTCACGTTTTAAAGCATTCAGTTGAACTGACATTTTATACACACGATTGTTTTGGATGACAATACGATATTTTAATGATAATTAATAAAAATTAATTACCACTTAATGTTGTGATTCTGTCATATGTATATACATATTTATATTAATCGTAACTGTCTAATAAACAGTAGCTAATATAAAATTTTTCTTTGTTGTTCAAAGTAGGAATTGACTTAAAAAATGTTTTTTTGTATTACTTGTTTTTCGAATTGATTCACAACAAAGAAGTTTTCAAACTTTCCAAAATTATAGGCTTAAATTTTTCAGACATTCAATGCTTCCATACCAAAGCTACTTATATTACGCTTCATTCCTGTCAGAACATTTGAAGAAACTCTTACATAAAAGATTCCGTTTGTTTTTAAGATGCGTCTATTGGGCAATCGATTTTTATGAATAGTAAACGGGAGGAACTCTTAAACAAAACCCTATTTTTATGAGAAAAAACAGCAACCTACAACGGATTTGCAAAACATTTATTCAAATTGTTCTTTCTTACAAGCCAAAAATACTGCAACTGGGAATAAATTCTGGTAAGGAAATGGCATCTTCCTAAGAAATGTAACTAACCATAAAAAAAATTCTCAAAACCTTTGTCTTCAAATTGTCCGCATTTGTCATTGTAAGAGAGTTGACATTTTCTTACAGAAAATAAGCTGTTATAGATAAAAGGTTGATAAGACTATGGATTTAGATGAATACAAAAATATACATTTTTGCAAAAATGCGTAGGTGTTATAAAGAACACTATTGCGCGTACATTGTTTTATAGACATATGCATATGTAAATGCACGTGTATATTATTAATTTCTCCTAGGAAAAGTAACGAAGTAAATTTTTTCTGCAGAAGTAAAGAAGTTGAAAGAGAAGGGGAAAAGAGAAGAAACTGAATTGTATCTTTTTAACTACCGTTATTGTTATTTCCTTTAAAAACAATGTTTTTCAACAGTTTTGGCTTCATGGACCTTTTATTCTGTGATAGAGGTAAGTTCAAACTATCAAAACTTATATATATTTCTAAACCGTATTTACTCGAATCTATGCCACACTTTTTTCAATTCCTACTATTTTAGCTCACACTCTCTATTCATTTATTTATTTATCTTGGTGGAATTTTCAATCGTTAATAAAATACATTTTAAAGCGCTCAATTGAGCTGAACTTTTATATACATGATTATTTTGGATCACAATACAGTAATTTAATTATAATTAATAAAAATCAATTGATTAAAACTAATTATTTAAAGAATTACACATACAGCCACTTTGGCATCATTTTTGGCGACTTTGTGTCAAAACGAAGATTTTTCTCGCGTTTTAAAGCATTCAGTTGAACTGAAATTTTCTATACACGATTCTTTTGGATGACAATACGATTCTTTAATGATAATTAATAAAAATTAATTACCACTTAATGTTGTGATTCTGTTATGTGTATATACATATTTATATTAATTGTAACTATTTAATAAAAAGTAGCTAAAATAAAAATTTTCTTTTTGTTGATCTAATTAGGAGTTGACTTAATTTTTTTTTGAATTACTTGTTTTATATCAGAAAATAAAATCACTTAATTTTTTTTCCTAGTTTAAAAGGCCCGCTGTGAAATATTGCTTGTTTTCAATGTTAAAGCTACTTAAAATCGGTGCGGCTTAGAATCGAATAAGAAACAATTCTTGAGTGAGGCAGTTAGAGCAATTACAGGTTCATGCATGTATTTAAAAGTTGAAAAACTTTTAAAATAACTAATTATTCACTTTTTATTAGTTCTCGTTTTAAATTCCTTTTAATTTCATAAAAGTGGATATCGATAAACCACATTATTTTTAATTTTCCACAAAAACTTGTTGAGAATTTGAGGGTGCGGCTTAGAATCAATGGCGACATAGATTCGAGTAAATACGGTATATATAATTCACATTCATTTTTTCTTGAGGATTTTTAAAATTTGTAATGGTCCTCACACTTCAGGACTTCTCATAAATAAGTAATTGTTAGTTACCCTTCTAACGGAGGTTAACCGTAATTTTTAACACTTGAAAATTAAGTAGTCAATGAGTTTAGAGTAGTGATTATGTAATCCACATCCTACAACAGCTGTCCACCAATCACAAGAGCCTTCCACTGAAGTCATGTGAGTTTCGGATCTTCTGGTTGGCGTTTTGCGTGTGTCTATTATTTATGTTAAATGTTCTATTGAAAATTAATATGGATCAAAATAGCTACCAGACTTCTTTTTCCTGTCAATACAAGATTATTACATTCACTCTAGTGAAATAATCACTAATTAAATACAAAAACTCATAGGATCGGTGGATCATTTCATAAGGTCGGCAGGACATAATCGCTCTGTGGTAACTTTCTATGATGTGTGCAAACTCTGAGAAATTCATAGTCAGAACTGTTAGAAAAGGTATGTAGTAATATAAAAGTTTTTTTCACATTGATATATTTTATTTGTTATTACGTTAATAGTTTCAATGGATTCTTTGCAGTTAACTTTTGACTGGTGTTTCAACAGAACTTCCTTTCAAGATTGTTTCTCTTTCAATTCCTTCTTCCTCAGAAGTCTCAGGGGTGTTAATTTTGTTTGGCGAGCAGAAAATATAAATAAATTTTTTATTAGATGCCATTATTTGAAGTTAAAATTAAATAATTCGATTCTTTTACGCATTATTTATAAAGGAATGAGGCTTCGAAATAGTATAAAGTGATTATAAAATGTAATACTAATTTAAAAAATTAAAAGCATTTGAAAATAAATAACATTTCTGTAAGAAATATTACTTCAGTTTTACGTTGCGCATGATATTTTCTAAAAAGCAGCTCTAATTACTAGCAATAAGTTGGTTTATAAAGTTAAATATGTCCTTATTGCAATGTAGCTATTTTTATGTAAATAGAATAATATATTTTTTATATATATTGTTAAAAATAAAATAAAAGCTATCTTTTTAAAAAAATTTTAACATTTCAATATGTTTCAAATGTTTTGAAATACAAAAGATATAGTATAATACTGTACATAAAGTTAGGTAACATTTAAAGAGTATTATACATTTTATAATTCTAGAAACTTTTGTACATCAGAGACTACTATTTTAAAAAGATAGCATGTTCAACATTAAATTTACTTATTTCAGAAATGTTTCTCCTTTCCCTATGTTTATAATTTTTAAAATTATGATTATATTTTAAATATTTTACACTTTTAAAAAACCTTATTCCTTTATAAATTATGTGTAAAAAATCTCATTATTTAACTTTAATTTCAAAGAACTATATCTAATTAAAAATTGCTTCTATTTTCAGCTCTAGGATCAAAATTAACACCCTTGAGACCTCTTTTAACAATAGATATTGTAGAATATATCACAATTTTCAAGAGTTCATAGAACAGATAGATGAGTCAGTTAATGATCCATTTATTCCATATTATGTAATATTGTTTACGAAGCATTAAATGTTAACCGTAATATCTGTTAAAAATATATTGAGGCTGCAAAATGCTAGCTTTTTGAAATAGTTTTAACGCCAAAGACTCATGTATTTATCTGAAAAGATTGTAAAAGTAGATAATTAGGAAAGAGAAAAAAAAATCGAAGAAAGTTTTTAAACCTTCTCTATGTGTAGAAAGTCTCTACTGGTAGAATACTATTGTTTTATCCTTATGCTAAGCCCTTAAGTCTAAAATAATGAAATAACAGCTTATCTTCCAAGTTATTCTCCCTAATACATCACTAGACTTTTAGGTATAAATCCTTTAAAATAAAAAAATAAATAAATGAAAAACTTAAGTCTGCAGTAAAAATTCTTCGATAAGAGAAAAACTTTCAGTGGTATTTGTAGATAGATATTCTCAAAGGATTTAAAAATGGTTAACCGCAATACAAGTTTTTCAGTATAATGATTGTTTTCTAATCCATTCAGATAAAATTGACTTGGAGATGATTATATTGTCTATGACTAACAAGTAGTGGATAGAAAATTGTACAGAGGGAGTTTCTTGTGCAGCAGGCTAGGTAAAAAAATCTTTAGAAACTATAAAAATCTTTAAAATAACAGTAAAGAGTGTGTTCTGAAAACGCCAAGGCCTGTGGTTCTACAAATTATACTGATGGGAAACTGAGCTTAGAATTCGAATGCTTGTCTTCTCCTTTAATGACAACATCATTTATTATCAGTGATTCATTATTTTTATGTGTGAAGTTAGAATTAAAAAAAAACATTTTAAGGATTAGAAATTTGATATCATTTACCTTAACTCGGTGTTAGTAATTAAGAAATTTTTCTTCCCAAAAATTCCCGATTTCGCCGAAAGCCCAATGCACTGAATATTATTTTAGTGAAATCATTTTCTTAGAAATTCTTTGCTTGAGATTACAAAATCATATTCTTGATAGAAGTATCGATTTTGAATTGGATTCTTAGAAGGGATTTCTCAGCAGTTTGACATACGCATATGCAAAGCAGTTTTGAAAAGGAACATACTTGATTTTAGAACTATATTTGTTTAAATATCTATTGCAAAATGTATCCTGCGTAGCAATGGCGAGATTAAAAATGGTTCACTGTAGGAAGCTTTCAATTTCTACCCGTTAATTCCAAAAATCTAGCAACTGACAATTATTTACAAAAATTTTATTTATAAAAGTGTATTTTATTTTCAAAAATTATTATTATTAGGTTTATTTTTGAAAATATTTATTAGGGCGAGTTCATTATTTCATTGTTTTAGTGCTATCAAATGAACTGAACTCAGCGGTGGCGCAACAGCCCATGATGGACAAGGTATACTGTGCCTATCTCAGTTTACATGAATTTAATATTATCGACACACTAAAGTTTGGTTCTAATCAATGGGCACGGAAACAAATTAAAACCATGAGGTCTAAATTTTAAATATTAAAGTTTATTTTAAAGAAAAACATTTAAAGAAAAACACTTAATTCAATTAGTAACACTCAGTACATGACTTCACTCCTTCGTACTTAAAGACAGAATGAATTCTTTTCTAACCCCCAAAGGGGGGAGGGGCTATTCATCCCCTTTTTCAGCTGGTGCTCCCTTGAGCAGGTGGTGTTTGACCCTTCGACTCTATCCCAAAGGGGGGAAAACTGACCATCCCCCTTAGCAGGTCTGTGCTGGACCCTACCACTCCTACAAACACTATATAAATTTAAATTAAAAAAAAAAATGGAAAAATGATATTACTAACTTTTTACGCAAATTCAGAGATTAAAAATGCAATTTAAACTTTATCAGTATTAAAAAAAATCCATTAAAAGTATGCCCGAATGAAATTATATGTACGCAAGCAAAAAAAATTAAATTGAAAAAAAAAATTATTGATTATTTTTTAAAAATAATTTTTACTTCTTTGTACTTAATATATAAGATGCGTTTAGATAATTTAAATTTCAAGTAATTGTATTAATAAGGTTTTGAAATATATGATTTTTAAATTTAAAAAAATCTTGTTGTTCCAAAAATAAGAATTTTACGCCACCTCTTGGGATACGATTGAATATTTCATTAAGCTTATAAGGATGTTTCGTTCATTTTGTACTTTAAATTCATTTTAATTTCTCGTCGATGCTATTTGTATGCCATGGATGATTTATTTAGTACATTTGTTTTATTGATGCTTTAAAACTGGAGAATTTCGGAAATTCTACATTTTCGGAAATAGAGGCTTTAGTTTACTTTATAGGTTTTTTTCTTTCTTTTTTTACGTTAGTTAATTGTAGTAGAATGGAAGAAAGAAATTGAAAGAAAACCAATTCACATTTCAAGTGATAAAATGAACTTAATCTGAAACGTAATTAAATCCCAGTTTTTTTAACACAGTAAAATTAGCCTTTTAATCTTTAAAGACTTTTTTTTTTTGAGTTTCAATCCTAAGTCTTCTTTTTCAAAGTATACAATAATTTAAAAAAAAAAAAAATGTGGAGTTGTGCTGGGGTTATTGGTGGCAAAATATGCCATTAAGACGTGAAACATATGAGAAGGACATGTTCTGTACAGGTACAAAACTGTTCGAAAATTTACTCATGTAAGAACTTAAAAATCTAATCTCTTGTAACGTTCAATTGCTCCGTAATTCAGTATTATGGACTTCATAGAAATCAAGACAACTTCTGGCTTGATTCGGAAGTTACTTTTAGCATCGTTAAAATAAATATGAACTCTTTAAATATAAAGAAAAAACATTAAAATGGTTTCTTTAATTTTAATCCATGATTTACCATTATCCCTTTTTTGATACGCTTGTACTTTTTTTTTATTTCATTTTACCTAAAACGTGGAACTTTTAGTTTATGTTGTTGTACCTAATTGTTGTACTGACTACTATAAAAGTTACAAAATCAATCACAAACATTTTCAATAATTAGATTACTGTTGGAAATGAATTAATTAAGGATTTTTTTAGTTTTGAAGGCAGCATTTTAAGTTTGCTGGTAGAAGCTACACAACAATTGAGAGAAATATTTTTATGTAGATGTGTTTATTATAAATATATAGATGTCCATGTAACATTCAATTGATTCTAGCATTCCTGGGATAAGCGCAAGATCAAACTATTTTATGCGTCCCAATAATGGAGCAACGACATATCGTTCCTAATTTGGTATCAGAATAAGTCAAAGAAATGGTGGAATACGGTCAAAGCAGGGGCGTAGCTACCACCGCATCAATACTACGGGGCCCCCAAGCTACAAGGGTCTTACCATGTGTAACTACAGTTCACTGACAGAGTTCCCTTATCTAAAAAAGGGCCCCGAAGTAATTTCGATACAGGGCCTCCTCAGAGCTAGGACACTGACTACGCCAGTAGGTCAAAGGAATAAGGTCAAAGAAATGGTGGCGGCCATTATTCATCCAAATGATCGATATTTGAGTGGTAAACCACATGGCATGCATACTAAATTGCTAATCCAGATGAGAAGCTCTGGATTTTGGATGTTCGAAGGAGAATAGTGCTTTTATACCTCTCAAAGAAAACAGGATCAGCGTCGAATTGTCGAGGTTCTCCAGAAAACCAACTGATGGGAGGACGGTTTAGCACAAATGTACGATTTGATCCAGGAAATTACTTCATCATGCCAACTAAAACACAGAAGAGATGTGCGTACTGTAAGAGAAAAACGACTAAAGTGTGTGGTAGGTGTTTAGTTGGTTTCCACAGCATGTATTTTGTTTTGTTCTACACATCATAGAAACACAAAAACGTCACAAACTCAATTTATTTTGGTGTTTATTACAGTTTCTTGCATTGCCAATAATATTGTGGAGTGTGATAGCGTATTTGGCCAATGTCCCAAAACAGGTACGGTCTATAGTTTCTATACCAATGCACATAGAAACTTGAAAACAGTTTAATTTTCTATTTCATTCATATAATCATATTAAAGTATTTTGTTTTTGAGAAAGTTAAAGAATAGAGTTTTGGCATATACTGGCTTAAGGCAGTGGCGTAACGGATAATATTTGGGCCCCCCTGCAAAGTGAGGGTTTGAGTCCCAAGCCGGATCTTACAAAGGGTACATACTCGGCGTCAGTTAGACTTTGGTCCCCCTAAAGTCTTGGGCCCACACCCGCAATTCAGGGGTTGCGGGGGTGTACGTTACGCCACTGGGTTAAGGTGAGGAAAGGGAAAAACGCATCGATGAATGCTACGATCAAAAAGGATTGGTATAACTGAAATGTAAATAAATATACATACAGATCGAAAAAATTAAAGCAACTTCTTAGAGAATCTCATTGTTTTTAGTACAAAAAGCCATAGACTTTTGAAAAAAAAAATTGGATGTGTTTGTAAAATGCAAATGAAAAAGAATTTAAGTAAATTTTCGCTGGATAAATAACAATGAAAAAGAAAAAACAGCCCCCCCCCTTCTTTAAAGTGTATCAATAGCAAGTTTCAATTTTCATAATGAGTCTTACAAGATTTCGCATATACAAGGAAAACAAAAGCTTCTTTATTTGGAAAGTTTATAAAAAACATAAAAACATGAATAGTAGCTTCTTTTTTTTTAACATTCTACGAACGAAAATTATTTTTAAAAGAGAATATTTTACTTTTCGCTAATATATTCTTTTGGAAATATGCACGGTGTTAAAATAATACTGTCGCTTTTAATAAAAAAACAAGTAGCCAAAGAAAACTTTTTTTTTTTGATGTTATTGTTATTATCTTTTGCAGTTTTTTGAAAGGTTGAAAAATTAATTTACGCTTAAGATACAATAAATCATTTGAGACTTTTTGCTGATACGCTTTACTTTAATGCGACTTGTTTTCTATGGAACTTTTTTCGGTTGAATAGTTCCCCCAAGTTCTTTTCATCAAAGAATATATTTTATTGCTGAAAAGTAACAAGCAGGAGGAAAGGACAAAACGAAATTAATTTAATTTCTCTATCTTTGAAAAGTAAAAGGACCGTTTAATAATCAATTACCGATACCGGATTTTAAAAAGCGTTTTTAGTATGTTATAAAATAAAGAGCTTTTTTTTACATCACTGAATGCTATTTACTACATTATTTGCTTTCACTTTTTTTTAAAAAACTTTTATTTGCTTTTTTCGAAAGACAAAACAGTTTAAATTGCTATGAGACTTCAGAGAAGTTGGGATTTCATTCTAACTGTAGATTTTAATATTGTTTTGTTTTTGGAATTATACATTCTAAAAAAATAAAATGACTTTTACTTTTCATGCTACTTTTTTCAAACTCAACTAAGTGTTTGAATCCCTCTTTTTTTAAATAAGACAATGCTCCCTTTCTCAATAGCCAAACTGAATTTTTAATTATGTATTTCTTAAAATATATACTTTTTACGAGGAAAACCTTTTTTGCAAACTATCACCGATACCATTTTTGTTAAACGTATTTATCACTGAACACAGAAAGAATATTTTTAACGTTATTGTATATGCAAATAATGATGCATTAAGGATTTAAAAAGTATTGTTATTTTTAACGACTTACTACAGTGTTCAAATTTTCGTTCCGCCCCAAATTTTCAGTCATAATTTCCATCCCCCCTTTTTCCCATGCAATAACAATGTATTGAGTTCAGTAATACTATGTTTTTGATACTAAAGACAATAACTCTAACATCAAAGCCCCCCAAAACGTATATAAACGTTTTCGGTGGCCAATGTAATTGGCCCGGACGTATAAAAAGTCTTTTGGAAAGTTCTTTCTGTGAACTTCTATCCATAGAATTTTTCCCAAAGTTTGGGAATGAAAAAAAATTAACTTGACAGTGTTTGGGGATTTAGGGGTTTCAGAGGATTTGCTTTTTATTCCTCTTTTTTTCCCCCACCCTCCTTAAATACATCTCATACGCGCCACATGAAAAAAAAGGGCATTGGGAGCCCTGTATAACTTTTAATCTCGGAGTTAAGGGATTAATTATAAACTGTAAAAATTATCAAGATAAGTGTTTTTTTTTATATAATTGTATATATGACAAGCCCCCATTGATCATTGGGTAATTATTAAACGTTTTAACTTAATATTGTTCAATTACTTATAAAATACATTGTGAAGTACGAATTTATAAGTGCATTATTTTAGTATAAATGTGTATTTTTTTTTTTATTATGCCAGAATGTATTTTGTTTGTTTATTTTTCAGCAAATTAATTTTTTAAATCTTTGTTTTCGACTTTTTTATCCTCCCCACCCCTTTGGAAGTCCCCTATGGGGCCCCCCCATTTTTGAGAAACACTGACTTACTAAATTTACTTTCTAAAGAAATTTTAAGACTTAGAATTTTGAAAGACACTTTTTTTTGCGTGTGCTGTAATTAGACAGGATAATTGTAATATTTCATGCAACAGAAACATGAATTTAAGCTTAAATGTGACTGTTGTTAGAAGATAAAAATGTTAACATAAATTATCAAAAAAAAAAAGAGTTTATAGAGAGTTATGAAATGCATATTTGTCGATTAGATAAAAGAACAGATTAATTGTTTCAAGTTGAAGAGAACCGCCATTCACATAAGTGTGAGAGACTACCGAATATATATATATATATATATTCTGATTAAAATAATAACAATATTGCAAAAAACACAAATAAAAAATTCATGACTGTATGACCAGAATGACCGAAAATGTTCCTTATAAGCAATCTTTTTAACATTATGCAGATAGGTAGAATGCAGCGTGAAATGAAATACTTAAGTAAAGAAATATTTTGAAAGCATTCAGTATTATATTTTTGACTTATTTATCCAATATTTAAACCGAACTGTTCTGTCATTCAGTCACACAAGGGAAAAAATCAGATTTTCTTTATTTTAGTGAACTTCCGCTCATGTTGGTATGAGGCTTCATGGAATGAAGAACCATCTTTAAAAATCAACAAGCTTTTCATTCTTATCCATCAATTTTTCCCCTACTATTAGGGCACACTCTTATATATTTATTTATTTATCTTTTGGAACAATCGTTAATAAAATACATTTTAAACCGCTCAATAGGTGAAATTTCTATAAATATTTTTTGATGACAATACAATAACCAAATAATTAATAAAAATTTTGTTGATTAAAACCAATTGTTTAAAAATTTCAAATCAGCCAGTTTGGGGCTTAAACCCCCTTTTGACTTTGCCAAAACTGGGAAAAAGTTTTCTTTCCCCGCGCATTCAGTTGAACAGAAATTTAATAACCGATTGTTTTGGTGAAAATACGATAATTTAATGATAATTAATAAATATTAACTACCAATTAATTTGTGGGTTCCGTCATATGTATATACATATTTATATTAATTGTAACTATTTAATAAAAAATAGCTAAAAATAAAATTTTCTTTGTTGATCGAAGTAAGAATTTTTTAAATATTTTTTTTTCTTTCTTGTTTTTTACAGCTAATGGGGAGCGAGTCAGTTTTAGTCTATTCTAAATAATTATGACAGTGCTTTTCAAACATCCAATATTTGCGACCCAATTTTCAGTCAATTTTCATTGCCCTCCTCTCCATACACTAATAATGTATTGAATTAAATTTTAGTATACTTTGACAAATGCTACAATATGGAATTTAATTAAAAACCGTACCAATTATCAAGATAAGTAATAAATTTTGTATGAAATTTTATTTATGATAAGGCCATGGGACCACTGGTAATTATCAAACTTGTTCTTAACTTAGGTTTGTTAAATTATGAAATAAATTGAGCAGTACTGTTATCATATTAGCGCAAATGTGTATTTTCTTTTTTATTACGTCATAATGTATTTTGTTTTGCTTCCTTTTTTAAATAACCCCTCACATATGGGGTTATCACGCCACCTCTAGGTGGCGCGCCCCACAGTTTGAAAAACGCTGACTTATGATACAAGATACTTATCATTTAATGCAGATACTTGGCACAATTCCTTGAAATTGAACTGAGGCTGCAGTAGCCTGGTGGTCAAGGTATCGGATCGAGGCTGGCTTGTCACGAGTTCAAGGCAAGTACCACTAAAGACCCGCCGTGTAGGGGTGTGATGCACGTTAAATCTGTCGAGAGTTCAAACGTCCTCCCGTTGGTGTGGTGTGGTAGTTAGGATAAGGGGTGCTAGCACAGGTGTCGTTCTCGTCACTTGACCATGGTTCAAAATTACGAGGTCTGTCGCCAAAAGCCCTTGTGTAATTGAACAGTGCGACGCTAATATTCACTCACTCACTCACTTGAAAGTGAACGACAAGGTTCTTAATCCTATTTCTGGATACAGTAACAAGTCAAACATTAACAATGCTTTAATTCAGGGGTGGGCAACTAACGGCCCGCAAAGAGTTTTTATGCGACCCGCCAAGACAGTCAGAAAATCCTAGAACCTAATCCGCTTTTAACCGAGAATTCTCTCCCAGGAGCTATCAAAAACTCTCGTTATTTAACCCTTTATCTATTGCATTATGATTTACATCAGTTTTTTTCATACAATATTTTTTTCAATCACTACATTGAAAATTAAGGGATATGCATAAACAAAACACTCAACTTTGGGAAATTTAAACCGTTAGAGCTTATTCATTAATTAAAGATACAATTGTAAAATTAATTATATTTAATTATACTCACTTAAAATAAATAGGCAAATCGTTTTCTAACGTCTTCATTAACATACAAACAAAAAAATAGGACACTTGCCTTTTGACATTAACTATTTTTGAACAAAAAATGACGATCTTCGCAAATTGATCAAAATATCAACTGAAAGCGCAATTTCTGCTATAAAACTATTCGCCTTCCCCACTAAAATACTCCTCGTAGAACCCGTGCTGCCATATAACTTGGGACAGTGGATATAAAAGAATATTCCTGCTAAGTATCCTCAGAGTATTCGTAAAATGGTTATTCAAAGTAATTTTAAAGTGAGAGTGGTACTTAAAGTACCATTAA
>BMAV01027210.1:0-14211 GCA_019973955.1 Trichonephila inaurata madagascariensis | reverse complement strand
ACAAGGTACGTAAATTATTTATAAGAAGAAAAGAACAAAAATTTGAAGAAGGTTGTTTCGAAAAGTGTATTTAATGATGGGGAAAAGTTTAAAATGATAGAAATCTACACGTCTCCTTTTATTGAATAATTATGAGTAATATTGGCTAGAAATATTTAAATTTTACAACTTCCACTCGATTTATTTAAATTATCAAATAAGTAAGCGGGATGGGGGACAGCAAAAAAGTACTAAAAGTTTTCAGATATAAATTAAAACCCCTCCCAAACCTATTTTAAAAAATTTTTAAAATTTGGCGATTAATTAAAAATATTTAATTAATTGTAATCGAATTTTTTTTCTAATGATAATCATAATTGAATAAAAGTTTTAATTTTATAAGTATGAATACATTTAATATAATTTTACGTACTGATCTTCCCTCTTACGTTCATCTGATGGCCGTGGTAGCCTAGTGGTAAGGTATCGGATCGTAGCTGGCATGTAATGAGTTCAAGCCCAGTACTACTGAAGAGCATTGTAGGGGGAGCGATGCACGTTAAATCTGTCGAGAGCTCAAACGTCCTCCCGTTGGTGTGGTGTGGTAGTTATGAGAGAGGGGTAACAGCTCAGGTGACCTATTTGACCTATGATGAAATGACGAGGATGGCATCTGAGCGTGCATCAAGCCCTTCTGCACGGCAGGTCTTCCACGGTTCTTAAATCGAATTCATGACACGCCAGCCATGAGTTCATTACCTACTGCAACGTAAAGAATGCAATTTTTTACGATACTACCGGGTGTTTCACAAGTCACGCACATCCACATGGGAATCCTTGTTGCTCAAAAACTAAAAGGGTTGGGGGGGATTTCGTCACTAGATGGTAGCGGGGGCCCCACATAAAATTTTTTGAACGTATTGGCATCTTTTCAAAATACTTGCCAGTTGTAGTCAGTTGAACACAACGGGAGGTGCATGATGTTTTCCCAAGAGCAAGGAATGGCCATCGTGGAATTTTATTTCTCTACAAAATCTCATTGCCGTACGATAAATTCTTTTCAGCAGAAATATCCAGGTGAAACATCACCGAGTGCATCAACAATAACACATTTAGTGCAACGGTTCCGGAAAAGGGTGATTGCGATAGGGAAACGATCGGGTAAGGCGTCCTTTGTGAAAAAGAAAGTTGCAATGTGGGGATCGGTTTAAAGAAGTCAATGAAAAACCATCCGTCTACATAAACATCATTACGGAATTCATATCCTTTCTGAACGTGATGGACGTATCTTGGGGGCGAAGACGGTACGTGTCACACATACTGGACAGTATGGAAGTTTTAACTGAATTTTTCGATGATGGTGTCATTTCCAAAGGACTTTGGTCACTGCGAACCGGACTTGTCAATTCCGGATTTTTTCCTTTGGGAATACCTGAAAAATATCGCCTTCAGGAAGAATCTCACTCGATGAACTTAAGAGTAACATCCTTCATGCAATTTTGGACATTAAATCTTACACACGTCTCTCTCTCTCTCACTCACTCACTCTCTTTTCGAAAAGTATCAATTAATCTGAAAAAAAGAGTTCGACTGTGTGTCCAGGAAAACGGACATTATTTTGAACAATTACTATGATTTTACCATGTCTGATACCTGGCAATAAAGATAACCGTTTGACCTTTGTTTTTGTCCTTTATTCTGTTTGTTAACACAATTCATATGTCTTTAAAATTCAACCACAAAGTTTGATATGCGAGACTTTTGAAACACCCAATATTAAGCTGCCCATACGGTATATGGTTATGACTGACTCTGTTATGAATCGGGGGAAACATGGATGCTTGAAAAGTGTGTAGTGCCTTCGGTTGGGGTCTCTAAATATGTCGAGCCGGTTGTTTTAAAGGGGGGGGGCAAGGGGAAGAGAGGGGAACCCCCTCACCACCTCAAGGTTTTTCCCCCTAAAAATGGGGAGGAACTGAGCCAAAATGTACTGTCACCTGTGTGGTGCTCAAAGCCAAGGCTAATATCATGAACCTTGATCTGATGTTACTGTCGATCAGGTGGCATAACATTATGCCACATTAACAACATTACAATACTACTGTTTTGAGAAGTTATTTAGGAAATATCTACTAACCAAATAAATGCATTAAAAATTCCATCTGGTCCTGGCTATAAATTTTCCTTTCTGTAAGTTATATTAATTAATAAGTAATAAGAAATAAAATCTGTAGAAAGTATGAAAAAAAAAGGTACTTAAATGTATAATACCATCGACCCATTCGTCGACTGAAGAAACGTCGCCAAATGCAGCGTATCCAGCCAATAGTGGAAAACTATTCCAATGCATTTACGATCATAATACTATTTTCGCGTATATAATGAACAGTATTTGGCGACGTCTTTTGATTTGGTGATGTTTTTGATTTGGGTATGAATCTGGTTTGAATGGACTATTAAGATTTCATTTAAAGGTATAAATAAACAACTATTCGTTTTATTTCAGCCAGTTCGACCATTTTCTACTCCTGGCGTATCCCAGAAATCAAAAAAAAATTTCAAGGGTATACAGACATCTGGGGGTAGCGGCTGGTTTCAAATTGTAATCTGCATATTCTGCTTCTTCTGCCGCAACCCTCCTTCACGATTTCACAATGACTTCTTGCTCCCAACATGGACCACGGTGCGCACCCCCAAGGGGGGATGTTAAATATATAAGGAACTCCTATAGGTAAATGGATCCTTAAGAATTTAAAATCTGAAAAAGGATAAAAGACTCAATTTCTGTTTAACACCCTTTAAAAAGATTTACTTGTATGCAACGGGGAATCTTTGAACTCAATTTTACACACTTTAAAAGGTCAGATTCATTCGAAATGTTGCTCCTTTGTCCAGAAACGATGATAATACAATAATTTTGTTCCATTGTCTTAATCAGGATCATCAGGATTAACGATTTCCCCTTTTCAGATCCCATCCCGCATCTGGCGACTAATTTCAGATCCCATTTTCAGATTTGGCGACTAAAAGATTAAATTACAACTTAATTTAATTAACTATGAAACGGTGTTTGGGGGAGGGGGTTTAAACTATATAATTTATTTCATTAAACTTACGAGTAAAAGACATTTGTTATTGTAAATCTAAAAAAAAAGTTTTAAAAATGTAATTTATATGAAAATGCTATTACAAATTTGCTTATAGTAAAAACAGAAAAATAATAATAGTTTTTGTACGTGTCGGTGGCGTAACGTACACCCCCGCATATATCGCAGGGGTGAGCAAGATTTTAGGAGACTCATCGTCTGACAGAAGCCAAGTACAGACAGCCCTTAGTAAGATCTGGTTTTGGGATCAAAAACCCGACTTTTTAGGTGTGGGGGTGGTGGTTCTTATTATTTTCCGTTAAATGGTAAGTGTTAAGTCCTTTGTAAGAAGGTTATTTGAATAAAGTAAAATATATATATATATATATATATATTACCGCCTTGTCGTAATAACTGTAAATAGTGCCCCAAGCATCGAAGCGTGTTCAGCGACTCAATTTCATTAGAGGTCAAGTGGGGAAAAAGGTGATCGTTTTTAAAAAACCGCCTTGTTTTTTTCCTAATTTTTTTTGCTAATAATATATGGGGGCCCTTTAAATTAATAAATAATTGTTTCACTATAGACTTTATTGAATCAAAACCCGAATATACCACATTTAGTTTAATCTTTAATGTCAATGTAACAATATCAAATTTTTTGTTGAAAAAACTTTTTCCCGGGTCCCAAAAATGGTTTCTTCAAAAGGGGATTTTATTGCAATCAGCCAAACGTATCTTGAGAACTATTTTTCTTGACTTCTGAAATTATGATTTAAATTTTGTTTTCAAACATGCACCTCAAAAAGGGCTCATAATATGCTTACTCTTAGCTCACATGCTTATTAAATGCAGCTTGTGTAGTCCAAGATGGCTTTCTAAGAATTATTTTTACATATCACTCATATGCAAATGGATATATGAACCACTATGAATGCATGTTGGGCTTTAGAGGTCAACAGCTAAAGGCGTGATGTAAATTTTCATAAATTTTCTAATAGAAGCTCTTTGTCTTGACTTCTCTAGATTTCATTATACTGAATGAAAAAGGGAGTTTTCGCTGAAAAGAACTAAGTCTCAAAGCTATCAAGTAGTAAGTGTGGAAATTAGAAGGGTGATAGACAATTAAGGTGTCCTCGTTTTCTAAATTATGTAAAATTTATCTGTTATCAAGAGCTTTCAAATAGCAACAGAACATACACTGCTAAAAAATACAAAAGAACACCCCGAAGCATACAAACCATATGAAATTTCGTCAAGTTTGGGGGGCAGAAATATGCAAATTATTAGAATTATAGCTCAGACGCACATCACGGATGACCGTAGTGCCACCCGCAAGTGCTATATAAGAGAACAGATTGGCTATTTGAATAACGGCGCATGGCAGAGATGAAAACCCGCCCCCATCACGAGCCATTACACAACAGATTCAATATATTACACATCATTCGGTGTCCGCTCGTACCATTCGATACCGTTTGCAGCAAATGGAATGTCCACAAGGCGACCATTCCCGTTTTACACTAAAAAACCCAAAGGCTTTTTTAAGGCAATGAACGGCGGACATGGACAACGGAATGGAATAACATGATGTTTACTGATGAATCCCGCAACTGTCTGCAACAGCATGAAGGTCGGATTCGAGTTTGGAGACACCGTGTTGAGGGGCTGCTAAATTGTTGCATTATGCATCGCCACACTGCTCCTGCATCCAATATCATGGGTGGGGTGGTATTGGATTTCATTGACTCACCCCTCTACTAAGCATTGCCGGTACACTGAACAGCCAGCGTTACATTTCTGAAGTACTGGATCCCGTGGTCCTCCCATACATATTCCATCAGGATAATGTGCGACCACACATGGCACGCAATGTTCAAGATTTCTGCTTTACTCATCAGATTTAATTGCTTCCTTGACCTGCTTGTTTCTTCCGATCTATTGCCAATCGAAAACGTGTGGTCCATGCTTGCACAACGACAGGTTCGGTGTCGTTGTACAAGCTACACCAGTTAAACTTTGGCAATATGTAGAACTCGCATGGACTGCTGTGCCCCAAAGAATACATCCAAAGCCTCTTTGATTCTATGCCGAGATGTGTAGCAGGGGTTATAGCCAACAATGGCGGGTACACTAACTTCTGATTTTGTCATCCCCACACGTCACAAGAGAGTGTAATTTTAATTATTTGATCTTTGTACTATATGTTATCTGACAAATAAATTTTGCTGTGATATTCATGACCTTTCTCGGTGTTGTATTTTGTGTGGCCAGCAGTGTATTTAAATTAAGCAGAACAAAACTAATTTACGCGTTCTCAGAAAATGTGATTTTTCCAAGTATTCTTGCCAAAAAATGCTTTACATGTTTATATTTCATAGTGTGAGGAATCTTAGAAGTTTGAAAGATCCCCTTCCCCCCTTTTACATTCCAAAATTTGTCAAAAGTTCGGTAAATTTTCACGAAGGTAATTGTGAAAAAAAAAACAGAAAAGTTATTTGCAAAGACGTTTTTCCGGGCTAACACCTCTCACACAATATTCGTTGTGCACTTTTCGAGAATGAATGGGTAATGCTATTTTTTTTTTAGAAGAAAAAAAAAAAATCAAAAGAAAAAATTTTTTCATTTGAAAAGTTGTAAAAAAAAATTTGTGCCATGTTTTCTAAGATTTTTGTAAATATTTTTTATTTTTTTTAAAAAAGAGTTAAACCTCCAAAGAGTTTAATATATTTTCCATTTCTTTTTCAGGTTCTTCGAAAAACGTATCAGTAAAAGAAGGGAAAAAACTTAGTATACCTTTTGGGTCGAACTGGGGGTAACCCCTTATAGCCAATGCACCTTTATTCAAACTTTATACAGAACGGTTCTCTATACCAACACCAATCCAGCAAATCAAGTGCCCCTCCGGGGAATCGATACTTCAGTCTATAAAGACACAATGGTTGACGAGGTAATTTAGAGCCACCTTTTTTTTAACACCTACCCTTGAAAGTTAATATAGCTTAGTTAGTGTCTGGGGATGTGATGCCCACCCCAGGTCCGGGTTCCCAAACCAGGGGCCAAAGGGGTCGACAAACCCCTTCGTCTCTTCAGTGGTTTGGTAAATGAATACCAAGCTTGCTTGTGAACTTAACACGGGAGGGGGTTGGCTCAAAACCCATGATCAGAACATGTTATGCCCCCGGGGGAAGGTCACGTATACTATAGGCCTGGGGGCCCGTGGTAAAAAGTATCGGATCATGGCGGCATTCAGGTTGACCCCAGTACCACTAAAGACCCGCCTTTGGGGGCAGCGTCCCGTTAAATCTGTCAAAGCTAAAACGTCCCCCCACGGTGTTAGGGGAAGGGGTGCCAGCTCAGGTGTCATTCACGTCACTTGACCGTGGTTAAAAATTAGGGGTTTGTCAAAAGCCCTCGTGTAGCTGGACAATGCGACGTTAATATTCACTCACCACGATTCTGATATGGGCACAGTGGGTTTTTGGCCTTCATGAGCTTTGCGCAACTGAATTAAGTTATCTGCCAGTTAACATATTATCAAAACATAAAGATTTTCCAACGTTATTTTTTTTATGTATGCGCTACGCATTCATTCAATTTTTTTTGTGAATTACTGCCGAAAACGACAAAATTCCCGAGAGCCCTTTCTCCGTAGGGAACTATCGCAAAATTATCGGACTTATTTTATTCAAATTTTGTCCCAAAATGCTAGGCCTTTTTTTTCCGAAAATCTTTTAAACTAACCTAAGCAATTATCCTTTTCATATATAGATAGAACAATTTACTAACCGATCAATATAATGATATTTACTGAATTTCCAACAATGCTTTTCATTTTTTTTGAGGATCTGTGGACGCGAGTGGCGATTTCCATGTCGAAGAAGTTTTCATTGGGTTTTTTTAATCTCTTCTTCGATGGTGGTCAGATTTTGACAGGTTTGAATACCTTTTTAATTTCCTTTTTTTAAAAACTTGTAAAAGGGTAAATAATCTTCGAATTGCAGGTTCATTAGGCTTAAAACAATCCAAACTCCCTTTTTGCCGATTCAAGTTGTTGGAAACGAATAACTAGTGCAGAAATAGAAAAATTTTATAATTACAAAGCTTTTTATATATATATATATATATATATAATATTATTTGAAATAACTTTCTGGGTTTGTGGAAAACCCTTTACACAACTGTTTTAACTTTGTATTTTAAAAATATTTGCTTACTAAAACGAGGGTATTGCTCAAAAGTATCGAATATTTACAAAGCATAATGTCCTCTCTTTCATCCAAAAATTTTAAAAAATTATGTATTTCCTTTTTAGGAAATAATTTTCTCTTCTAAGCTTTCTCCTTCTGAAATTTGAGTTATAGGCTTAACACACACGCTTTGTGGCCGAAAAACTGTGTAAAATTTTCTCACATCACTCTTAGCACTTGTGACTTTGTACAAAAAAGGTTAGTTGTATACATTTTATTACATCGCTTAGGATTTATATATGGCATAGGTAATTATTTTTAACTACATCATGACTATTTTTTTCTTTTAAACCTTTACTTTTTGTAAAAAAATTATCAACCGAAAAATTAAGATTTAATACCAATTTAACTGGGGATTGGGAAAAAATTATGGAATTTATACACTACTAGGGAAATTAAAAATTTCTTCACCAGGAAGAAATGCAAATAACAAAATGATACTTATTGGACCAACATGTTATACGAAAATAAAAGTGATTAAATTTTTAAGAAATTTGGGTCATAGATCCTTAAAAACTCTGTACCCACAACAACCCTCTCTTGCAAAAAAACGCATTTATACGCCTGGGCATTTAATCAAAAAGAGATTGGGGGATGTCAGGTACAAATGCCTTCGCTTTAACATGATCCAACAGCTCATCAACCATAGTGATTGGCGATGGTCAATAGCCAGTCACTCGGCAACCATGGACCACATATTTTCTATTGGTGAGAGATCTGGTGAACGTGCATGTAAGGGCAACAGCCGAATATTTTCCGTATCAAGAAAAGGGCCTACAATACCGGCAACAAGGGTCTCATTATCCTGCTGCAAAAGGGTTCATGGGGATCTAATGAAGGGTAGAGCCACGGGGGGTAAAACACCAAATATGTAACGGGGCGTTCAAAGTGCCCTCAATGCAAACAAGTCACGAGCGTTCCCAAAACACCCCATACCATCCCTCTAGATGATAGGTGAGTATGACGATGGCAAACGCAGGCTGCCACTGTGCGTTCACCACAATCCTGCTGAACACGGATGCGACCATCTTGATGCTGTAAACAGAACACGAATTTATTTGAAAAATTGACATCTTACCGTACTTGTACCCAGGTTCGTCGTTGATCACACCACTGATAACGCACTTGTATGCCATACAATGTCAAGGGTAGCCACAACCATGGTCTCCGAGCTGAGAGTCCATGCTGCTGCACACGTCGTCCAACTGTTCATGCAGACACTTGTTGTCTTGCAAACTACCCCAATTCTTGACTCGGGGCTCGTAACGGGGCTGCACGATCCATTAAGGCCATGCGGGTAACATGCCTGTCTTCTCGGCTGCTAGTGATAGAAGACCGTTGAGATACAGCGAGGCGTTCCGTATTACCGTCCTAAGCCCATCGATTCCATATTCTACTACCAGTCATTAGATCTCGATCAATACGAGCAGCAACACTGCAATACGATAAATCGCAATCCCGGTACGCTACAATTTGACCATTATCAAAGTCAGAAACGACCTGGTACGCATTTCTGCTTGCACTAGACATCACAACAACTTTTCACCAGGCAACAACGTTCAAATTCAATTTGTTTATAAGAAACCGGCTTATAATTTCCTCATTTGAACACATTATAGTTGTCTCTATTGGCGCCTACTTTGTCTGAATGCACCGAAAAGCTAATCATGTGCATATCACAACAGCTTCCTGTCGTTTAAATTTCACGTCTATAGCATGTCGCCTTCTTGGTGTAGCAATTTTAATGGCCAGTAGTGTATTTCCATATTGGAAATGTATTTTTTTAAAAAGTTTTGTATTTTACCACATTTTTATAAGGAAGTTCGTCAAATTTAATTTCAATGCTACTTATATTCTTCTCAGTCGTTTTTTAAATCTTTTAATGGAATTGCCTTGAAAATTAATATACATAATTCCCGGCGCTTGATCGCAACGAGAGAAGTTATTTATATTCTTACTCATCCAGAAACCGAGCTCACCTAAAAAGGATTGGTAGGTACGAATTGCTATTCCTTGTATTGCAATACACAAGGTGTTGCCGAATTCGACCGACAAATTCAGTGGGGTGATAGTAAGCAGCATCGGGACGACGAATCACCCCAGAACACCACCGATCTCATTTGGTCGGCGAAAATTGCGATAATAGTTGTCGTCGGGAGGATGATGAGCCAGACGAGGGGAGTGACCAACGAATGCGGAAACTAGGAGCGACGTGGTAGGGGTAAAAATACCCGCACGCATGCAAATATTCCACTCGTCTGTAGAGAATTAGAGTACCGACCATTGAGCACCAGATCATGTGGTTCATGCACGATGGTGCTCCAGCTCATTTTTCGATTGTGGTACATAACCCCCTCCCTGAAACATATCCTGGGAGGTGGATTAGACGAGGCAGATCTGTTACTTGTCCTCCACTCTCCCTAGACATCAGTCCCTTTGATTTCTTATTCTGGGGTCTCCGAAAATCGCTTTTGTATGCGACCCTGATGGCTACAGTTGAGGAGATTGATTTCACTTAGTCAAGCTCATGAGAAAAAAAAGTGTGTGTGTACTTATGTACGCACGTAAGAAGTTATACTTCTTTGGCGTAATAAGATTAAAATCTTTCTAAAAATCTTTAGCAGGGCAAGCTGGGCCATGGACGAAAGGTGGTCACGAGCAGAGTTGAACGATACTAACCTTCAGTCAATCGGACCAGCCAAACCTCTCGATAATCATGATTTAAATAAATTTAAACACCCCCGCACACAGGGACAATAGGACCGATAATATGGGGATGTGGTCGAAGGCGGGAATGATCTGTCCCGTTTTGCATATTTCTAGACAAAGTATTTTCGTATCCGTTCCTACGGAACGCAAAGCAAAGGTTCGTTAACGCGGGAGTATAGCTCAGTGGTAGAGCATTCGACTGCAGATCGAGAGGTCCTCGGTTCAAACCCGGATGCTCCCTTCTTCAGGGAAGTGAAGAGAAACATTTTTTTGTTGAGAAATTCGAAGGCGGGAATGATCTGTCCCATTCTGTATATTTCTAGACAAAGCATTTTCGTATCCGTTCCTACGGAATGCAAAGCAAAGGCCCTCTGACACGGGGTGTAAAGCTCAGTGGTAGAGCATTCGACTGCAGATCGGGAGGTCTCCGGTTCAAACCCGGGTGTCCTGTGAAGAGAAATATTTTTTTGAGAATTTCAAAGGCGGGAATGATTTGTCCCGTTCTGTATATTTCTAGACAAAGATTTTCGCATCTGTGACGGTTTTGTGTCACATCCGTGACGGGGTGCGCGCGCATTGTAAAAATTTACCCTCATCCTATTTCTCTAGCGCCCCAAAAGAAGTATAACTTCAAGAAGTTGTGAGTGTATTTATACTTATGGCACGGATCGTCGTCGCTTCAGCTGACATCGCCAGCACACCAGATTTGCTTGAACACTTCCGACAATCCTTCGTCTGTCAGTATCTGCTGTGCTATGGCTTATCCGGCAGCAACTTCGAACGATTCTTGAGAGACAAACACTTGTCGCTATCTTTCTGACGTCGAACTTTGATGCATTGTGTTCGTATTATAAACATGTTTCACGTCTAATAAATGTTTTTCTTATCTCTTCTTACCCCTTTTCCTTTCACAACCGACATCATACACTTCATAACTCTTTTCGTGAATTACTCCGGCTAAACGTGGTTCGTGACCTCATGTTCTATGGCTACTTTCTACTATCCCTCTGAATGAGTTGGTCGAATTCGGGGCAGCACTCTATATATTAATTTTGCACTACTTTTTAATTCCGAAAACATTATGAGAAAAAAGCGATAATCCAACAATGAGAAGGGTGTGCTTAAATTCATATCCTGATTCCTATAACGAAGACTGATAGTACCGTATTTTGAACAAAAAAGAGCTCCAAAGTCCTAACATGTTGTGTAAAGTGGAAAATGGGGAATGTGGGAACGGAGTAAATCTTACAGTGATGAAACATTTCAAAGACGCTCTGAATAAATAGTTTACGTTAGTATTTTTTATTTGTGCGTCAATGCTTTAATCAAGCACATTTTTAGTCTTCTATACAAACAAGTAATATAAAAAAAATTTAAGTCAATTCCTACTTAGATCAACAAAGAAAAATTTTATTTTAGCTTCTTTTTATTAAATAATTACAATTAATATACATATGTATATACATATGACAAAATAACAACATTAAAGGGTAATTGATTTTTATTAAGTGCAGTTGGAAAGCTAAAATCTTATTTTTTTGACAATTATAGAATTTTACATTTTCAAATTGTATAGATTTTAACCTTTCTAAAAATACCTTACTTTAACCTCTAGGGTAATTAGGAGCCCTTAAAACCTATTTTTAAATAATCGTTGAAACCGGGCCACGCTCATTTGAATGGCGAAAAATATAAACAAAGGGCTTCGTTTTTGCTTAAAAGTTGAATGTCTGATATAAACTAAAACATGTTTCTTTTGTTGTAAATTGGATCTTTTATTATTTTATTTCCTAGCCGATTAGAAATTTCACTGTATACATTAAAATCAATTTATCTCAAAATGTAAATTTTGATGTTCGATGTACCTTTCCTGAAAATCTACTGTTCGCAGGTATGTAAATTTTTTATGACAAATTTATAATGATGGCTAATATATACTGAAATGAGCTTTTTGTAAAAACACTCAAAAAATTTATTTTTTACAAATTTTTTATGTGAAAAATGGGTCAAATTTCGCAATGTTTGATAAAATATTTCATAAATTATTAAAAAACTCGAAATTAGCAAAAAGCCCATTTTAATATAATGAGAAAGGGGTACTTTAATTGTATAAAAAAATTTCAAGCGTGTTCATAAAACAGATTTTGAGAAAAGGTACATTGAAAACACCCAATTTAACATTGTCAGTATAGAGAGAAAGAGAGAGAGAAATTTCCAACTTCCCTTAATTATCATTAAAGTATCGTATTGTTATCCAAAACAATCGTGTATAGAAAATTTCAGTTCAACTGAATGCTTTAAGCCGTGAGTAAAAAAAAATCTTTAAAAATTTTGACACAAGTCACCAAAAGGATCGCTAAGTCGCCAAAAGTGATGCCAATGTGGCTGTGCTTGTAATTCTTTGAATAATTAGTTTTAATATATTAATTTTTATTAATTATAATTCAATTACTGTATTGTCATCCAAAATGATTATGTATATAAAATTTTAGCTCAATTGAGCGCTTTAAAATGTATTTTATTAAGAGGTTTCAGGGGTGTTAAATTTCTCTAGAGGTCTGAAAATATAAACAATTTCCAAACAGGTATAATTCTTTTAAAATTAAATTAAATGATTCAAATCTTTCACACATCATTTATAAAAGATTGGGGCTTCATAAAAGTATAAAATGTTTAAAATATCATAATAATTTTAAAAATCATAAGCACACACATATATATGAAAATTCTATATTAAATTGCGTTGCGTACGCTATTTTCTAAAATAGTAGCCTCTGATGTATAAAACTTTGTAGAATTTTAACATGCATCATACTCTTTAAACCCTACCTAATTTTAGTATTATATATCTTTTGTATTTCAAAATATTTGTAAAATATTGCAATTTTTTAAATATCTTTTAAAAATGTATTTTCTTTATCTATTAAAATATGTAAGTTGATAAATCAACTTATAGCTAGTAATTAATGCTATTATTTTAGAAAATAGCATGCGCGACGTAAAACTTAATAAATATTTTTTATAGAAAATTTTCTTATTTTCATATGTTTATATTTTTCTAAATTATGATTATATTTTAAACATTTTACACTTTTCTGAATCCACATTCCTTTATAAATAATGTGTAAAAGATTTGAATTATTTAATTTAAATTTAAAAGAATTATACCTGTTTGAAAATTGTTTATATTTTCAGACCTCTAGAGAAATTTAACACCCCTGAGACCTCTTAACGATTGAAAATTCCACCAAGATAAATAAATAAATAGAGAGTGTGTGCTAATAGCAGGAATTGAAAAACATTTGTGTTTCAGTGTTCTCTTTCTACCTTATCTTGCCTCGTTAGCTCTGTTCATCATCCTGTAAAATGTAAAACTCACGAAGATTTATCTATCAGATTTGATTATGTAAATTAATAACCCGAATATTAATTTTACGTTGCATATATATATATATATAAATAATGCCCTTTTAACCATTCTTCTTCTTTAATCTAGATTAGGGCGTCGTAAAGTCTTCCTCGCCTGCCTATGTTTATTTCTCGTATTTGCACATCTCACACTGCTTTGTACGAACATTATAATGTTAATGGTGTTCCGATTCTTCATGTCTCTTGGAATGACATCTGTTTACGTCAACTGTCCAGTCCTCCGTAAGTTATTCCAAAAGTTATCAAATTAAGTCTATTTCAAAATGTATTTACAAACCTCTATTCGATTACTATTCGGATAATTTGTGCTCTCGTTTTATTTTCATTTAATAAGACTGACTAAATAAAATTATAAAAGTTCCACACAGAGATAGAGATGAATCTGCTCATTATTTTGCTGAATGTTTTTATTACGTTACTTGACTATAAAATACATGAATCCGTAAAGAATCAATTCACAATGTTGCATTATGTGTAATCCAAAACACATAATAGATAAATTGAGATTTAAAGGGGAAACTCGCTTCTTTAAATACTTATTGAAAAGATGAAAATTCCACTTAATTCACAGTAGCTCAGTTAACTTGGTTGCGAATTTCATGCCCGGAATATATAAACTTAGTTTAATTTGTTGGTATGGAACTGGTTACCATTAAGTGGAACTAGGCCTCGAAAGTATCTTGTGATTCAACGTTGAAATTTCTTTGATGGGTGTAAATTAACCTCTAGAGCAAGGGTTTCAAAACTACGGCCTACAGAAA
>BMAV01027209.1:0-55220 GCA_019973955.1 Trichonephila inaurata madagascariensis | reverse complement strand
TATATATATATATATATATATATATATATATATATATATATATATCCTACCCATCAAAAAGAAAAACTGCAAGGAAAACAAGAAAAAGGCATGTCAAAGAATAAACTGTGTATTTTCAATATTAAAAAAAAATATTTTATATTAAAATTGATGAACTTTTAGAAAATTTTCTAATTTAAAGCATACAAATAATACTAAGCACACATTATGTCATAATTAGAACACGGGGCAACTACACTGAGTGTGAAAAAGGTTATCAAGTGAGTGAATGAATATTTACGTTGCACTCCTGAGCTACACGAGGGCTTTTGATGACGCACTTCGTAATTTTGAATCATGGTCAAGTGACTTGAGGTGACACCCCCTCTCCTGACTTCCACACCAATGGGAGGACGTTTGAGCTCTCGGCAGATTTAAAAGTGCATCGCACCCCTACACGGCGAGTCTTTAGTGGTACTGTGCTCGGACTCATGACACGCCAGCCACAATCGGATACCTTGACGACTAGGCTACCACGGCCACAAGGGGATATCGAAGATGTTTCTAGTGAACTGGATAATTAGGGTTAAAAATCGCACTTCTATGAAACGTCTCTAACTCTATTGCTCTCGGTCAGTTAGGATCTAATAAAACTAGTTCAAGATTTATGACCACCATAAAATGTGTTAAAAAAGAATAACTTGACGAAGTTCAGAAATACCTTAAAAATAAGGAGAAGAATTGAAACACAAAATAAAACGTTCGTTATATAGAAAATGCACTTCGGTATAGAAAGGTTATTTTACGAAGAAAACCGTGACACGGTCAAGGTTCCAGGAAAAGGTACGCTATATAGAAAAATTCGCAATATAGAGGTTTATTATATAGAGGTTCGAATGTAATTTATTTAGAAATAATAAATGTGATTTCCTTTCTATAAAAGAATTGATTGAGAGCACAGTGAAATAAGTTTAAGATAGCAGAAGATCAGGATCGTGAAGCGTGGCCGCCTTGTCGCACAGCAGGTTTAAATCCAAATGTTACTGAAAATCAAATATGTAAACAGGCTGATGCTCGATAAATCTGTTGAGGTCTAAAATTCATCGCTTGGTCTGATAAGGTTTGGAAGGTTGAAGAAAAAGATACCCCTGCTCAGGTGTCATTCTCATTACTTGACCTTTCAAATTTACGAAGTCCTTCACTAATGCCCCTCGCGTTGCTTAACAGTAAAACATAAACAAAAATCACTTACTGAATGATAGTAGTCTTTATTTATGAACCGTAAGCCGCAAACATTCAAACAATGCTAAACATTTTTTTTTTCCTTTTATATTACTTTGTTTGTTGAAGATCATAAAAGATTTCTGAAAGTTATTCTAAAAATAATGTATCTCTTGAAGAATTTTGTCAATTTTAAATGAATTACGAGCCATATTTTGCTTATCTATAGAGTATTCCTTTTTTTAAACTTTTAATACGTCAATATATGTTACAAGCGACTTTTACAGTCGAATGTGTGTGTCACGTTCAATTTTTATCATTTATAACTGAAGTATATAAGATTATTAATATATCTGTTTTAAATTTCCAATAATTACATTATAAAAATATATTGGCACTAAAAGATTTTTACAACTACCAAAATCAACATTTCGTAAGGTTTAAGGGCACTTTCTCAAAACAATACTTTTGTATTTATATATATATATATATATAAGAAATCTTAAATGTTGTGCTTTGGTAACTATAATACAGATGCTTGCATTAAAAGATACGACTTTTTTTATTTTTTTTTATTGATAATATCTAGAGAATATGCTGAACATTTCGATATTGGAATCCGTCTTTGAACCTATTATTGGATTTCTCTTTAAAAGTGTATTGGAAAACTTTTAATTTAAAGAAAATAATTTATTAGATTCCCTTGATTGCAAATGCATTCATAAAATATTTAACCATTTTATTAAAAATATTAAATTATACTTAAAATCAAACATTTGGAAGTAAAATCACCTAACGTTTTTTATAAAATCTCTTAAAATGATAACATTTTAAAAATGTTTCATATTTACGAAATGCATCATGGAATTTAAATATTACTAATACAAGCAGTTATCAATTTGGATATTCATTCATCGAATATGGAGATATCTTCCTAAGGAGCAGTTGTTATTAATTGCATCATTAATTTAATCATTTTCTTTTTAAAAATATAAACTGAGCTATTTTAAAAGCCACATTTTAAAGTTTTCTGATGCTCCCTACACATTTTGTAGAAACCCATTAAATCAATTATATCCCATACTGATAGCTAGAAAATAAATGTCAAAAAGTAGAGCAGAAAACACAAAATGTCTTTGTACAAAGTAAGTTGATAAAAAATTTAAAATTGCGTGAATGTAATTTGAAGAAAAATGTTACGTTTTGAAAATATGAATTTAAAATTTACTTCTAATATCAGCATGAAAATATTTAGTATAGGGTTTGATTTAAATACTATTATTCATTTCACACAACTGTATTAGATTTACAAACGCACACTATTTTATTATTATATTCCTGTAAACATCGCTCACCCACCAAGGAATGAAACCTTCATATGACAACTTGAAATGTTTCAAACTAGAAGATGGAGCAATGTGACGAAATCATCACCGTTCCAATTACAGCCTATCATAATCACTGTTCCATTACAGCCTGTCATAATCACTGAAAACAATCAAAAACTTTCTAAGCAATTTTGTTGAGTTCTGTGGGTCTATCTGCGGAGCATCTGTCATTCATTATATTTTAATCCACTGAGCCCTGCTATTAAAATTTGTTTTAGCTAATTCAAAATCAATGGCATAGAGACAGCCATAGACGCAGTGTGTTGAATCTCTAATAACTCCACAATCACCACACGAGCTGTTTGTGATTTTAAGTCGATTGAAGTATCACGAGAAAGATTTTTATATGCAAGAAATCATTTGCATGTTAAAATGAAAGATGCTAAGTGAAAATTTTTGTTAAGTTAGCGATTTTCAAACCGTAGGGCGCGACTCACTAGGGATGTGATAAGTCTAAGGGAGACATGAAAAAATAAAAAAAAAATCTATTATTTAAACATTTCATTAATTTAGTGAATGGAAGCAAAACAAAGTACATTCTTATCTAATATTAAATGATATTCTTAGTTATATTGATATACCATACTTATAGATGCATTAACACATTTGATAATAAACACTGTTAGGCGTGCGAATTTCTGAGATGCAGATTAAAAATAAATTTTGTGTCGCGCCCACGTGGTGAGAGGGAACAGGCCCCTCCTTTTCTATCTGTATTTCTTTACTCTTAATAGGGTTCTAGAATCTGACAGATGAAGCGCGCAAAACGACGTAACTTTTAATGTCTTTCCATTTTGTCGGTTATTTTCGTGTTTTTTCCCTGTAACATAGACGGTACTTTTCAGTTTTATACTAAAATAATTTTTTTAAAAAAAGCATCTTACTACTTCTTTAAGATAGTTTTTACTGAGAATTGAGATGCTGCGTGATGATATCCTGAGAGTAACATTCCCATACCTCCTTTATTGTGATACAAGATTGAAGAAATATATGTTGCACAATAACCAGTTTAATCCGAAGAAACAGCATCAATGACTTTAAAAAGGAAATACTGTTCCCCTTGTCAATAGATCAAGAAAAGAAAACTATCAAAATTTTGCTGTGCTAAAGGAAATCTAATTCATGTGCCTTGGACATTTTAGGATGATTTCTGAAGACTGCAACGATGATCTCAAAAAGTAAATAGATATCAGCGACAGTGATAACTAACCACTATATTTATATATGATGTGTATATGATATGCATAAATTGAAATTTCTGATTTATTCTAAAATACTATATTACGACGTGTATATCATACTTCTGCAACATACGGAATCAAGATTGTGTCAAAATAATTTATTAAAAAAAGCGTTTTCACTTTATAAGTGTGTTTATTATTATTTTTCATAGACGTAATTCATTAAATTACCAAAGAATATTCAATTATCACGTTTATAACAAATTTCAATATACGAATTGATACATGAATCTACTTTTTTGGGCCAGATTCCTGTTTTGAATCTTCCTTTGTGCTTTTGCTCATTTGTTTTGCATCATTTAATTCCTAAGTGTCTTTAATTCCTAAGTTGTCATTAATGCTCGTGCTACAGAAAGATAAGTACTTCTAACTGTTATATATAACTAAGTAACAATCTATATTATATCGGTAGGTAGGTAATGCTATAGATAATACAAAAAAAAAGTTTCAGAAACAAACGCTGCAACTTACATCTATATTTTAGATATAACCTTACATTCCTTGTAGACTCCTTGTGTGCCGACAAGTATAACACAATGCTTACAAACGTAAGTCAATACTTAATCAACATTGGTAGGAAGTTTCAAATACATGGATACAGGCACAAATGGGAATCGAAAGTGAAAGAAACAAGAAGGGATGCAAATACAATAAATACAGAACAAAATACAAGATTGCTGACAGGCAAACTGAGACATTCAATAATTAATATTATACAATGGGGGGATTTCTGAAACATGTGATCATAATAAGTTTTCAAAATACAAATACATAAATTATGCTTACACACAAATACATTAATACATATACAGACAAACAAACAAACACACCTATATATATATATATATATATATATATATATATATATATATGAAATGATTTGAAGTCAGAAGCAGACTTATTTTTTTAAAAAGGATCTTTATTTGATGAAAGGTAGACATATTTTGACCTAAGAGGCAGAGAGAAAAACGAACGCCACCGAAAATCTTAAGTGGATTAACATTTAAAACACCGCTCGCGGATTTCATGAGAGCACTTGAAAGAAAGTTAGTGCTGACATATAGGGCTATTAAATAAAACGATCTGGAATTAGGCATGTTTATTTACTAGGCCATATGTTCCGAAGAAATAAATAGGTGATTAGTTTGATACTTGAAGAGGTAAGGAAAAATATAAAAGTTAAGTGTTAGACAGGGAATTTAATTTTTAATCTAATTTAATTATCCTTACATATATATACATGCAAACACACACATATACGTACGCGTACAGTAAATGTTAGCAAACACAAGAAAGAAACTACAATCTAATTAATACGGGAAAAATACTATTAATGTATGCACGAAACATGGTACGGGAAGATTTGTTCTGAACAAAAGCAGAGAAAGGAGGAGGCCACGCTATACTGTTCTTTTGTAGGCAATTTATGAGACTACGTCTTTCGGAAGAGAACTTAGTACAAGCAAGTATATCAGATGTTTTAAATCCTGAACCAAGGGAGCAAACGCACTGGTCAGTAGGGGACCAATTGAAGCGTTTTTAATAGTCTTTAAAGTTTCCACGCCAAGTTAAAAACTGAGTAAGCTTAAAATTAGGTTGAAAATGTTAATCTTTTAAATCGCTCTGAATAGAAGGAATACATTCCTTGGTGAAATGCGCGTTGTTTGATATTTGATATAATTTTTTCCACTCAGAGATAGTTTTTCCTTAAAAACATTTTTATAATATTATTTCGAAATGCTTATAGGAATCAAATTGCTTAATTTGTCGCCTCTTTTGAAAGCCAGTCAGCACGTTCATTGCCTTAGATTCCCGTATGACCACAAACAAAAGAAAAGAAAACTTGTATACCTCTGCTTCGGAAAAAAGGTTCCAGAAACTTATAATTAAGATTATATTTTCTGGTAACAATATCCAATACAAAGATGATTGTGACGATTTTATTTTGGGGAATTTTTCTTTCGTATCCGGTAATGTGAAACATTCTCTTTGGGCGATTTATGGTTAAAACTATTCAGCGATTATATTCATATCTGTATTTGTCATCATATATGATTTTTCTTAAAAATGTGAGTATTAATGCTCACTGCTTATCACAACCCTTATAACTTGTTAAAAATAACGACAATGTTTATGCTTATTTCAAGAAAAATGTGAAGCATCTTGTAAGTAATTTTAGTACAATCGATTTTTTTTCACTCCTTTTCAATAACATTCTTTATTTTTCCAGTTGGTAACTGATTATATAGTAAAAAAAAAAAAAAACAAGTTAATCAAATTATGACAACAATTAGAGTCCCGAAAAATCGGCACTTGATAACCCGGCTAACCGTATATATTGGCCACACCATTGTTTGTAAAAAAAAAGGTTATGAAAAAATCCCCGAAACTGATCAAGATGTTAACGTTTAGGAGACCACCACACAAACTTCAAAAAATCAAAGCAGTGAGGAAATAAAATCTGTTAAAACCACCCTTCAGTATTTTGAACAATGCGGTGCGTCAGTAATGGACTTATTGCTCTTTTAGCGTCTTCGTGAATAAGCAGCAAAACGCTGAGTAACACCTGGAGGACCACAGTACATTGCAGTTTTCCATAAGAAAATAGCAAGGTTTTGCTATTTTGACTGCTTAATTTTCTTTATGGACTGTTTTATACTTTCATGAAGTATTTTTCTGTAGTGTGTCTGATCAAATAAATTCCTGCACAATATGTATTCATTAATTTTCGTTTTCATGTATTAAACACTCTATATCTTCTTAAGATGGTAAGATTTATGCAAAAATTTTTAATTTAAGGATTTTTAAGTTTTTTTTGGTTGCCTCCTATGTATGTATACTATGTTAAACGGATTGTGTGCTCAAAATTTCATAAAACGCTAGCCATTTAATTTTTTAAGGAAAACACTTAAAATTTGTGAAGTGATTTTAAAATGTGCTACTCCTCTTACAAAAATTTACGTGCATGCATGAAATTTGATTTCCAAGTACGTCAAACTATGTATACTAAAATCTGGAAGGGGTTTTGCATTCACGTGATTAGTATTCATACAATACTTCTTTTTATGAATGTTTATTGAAAATTCCTCAAGAGATGTATAAATTCTAAGTTATATTATTTTTTAAAAAATAAATTTTGATTTGATTTAAAAGTACATACCAACTTTTGTTACATGCACTATTAGCAATAGGGGAAAAAATTCAAAGCATTAGGCGCAATAGGAAAAAAGCCTTAGCATCTTAAATGAAGATAAAATAGTTATTTTATCTTTCTGAGATAAGTCAGTTTTTAAAGTTTTGGTTTGCCATAGAGATGTGAATAAAAACGAACGTGAAAGCTATCATAATTCTGCGTTTTGTAAGTTTAGAGCTTTCAAATTTTGTAAGGTTATAGAAAAGTATATAAATAATAATTTAGGCCAGAAAAATTAGATTTGATTTTTTGACCGATTTTGCCAATTGAACCGTACTGTGTCCCTTTATAATTCACTATAATATTCTTAAAACAATTATTTATGTATATTTTAATTCACTTGGCACTAAATATCAAAAAAAATATTCGTTTATCCGCTATATTCGCAGAATGGAAATGGATATAAAAGTATATCCTATTAAAGTAAAGTTTTCTGAAATGATCTTGAAATTGATTCGCAGAGTAAATACGCCAGAGGGTTAGATGTATATTACAATAAAAATTTCCACCAATATATACATGATGTTACATCAAATTGTGGATGTGGTGGAATACCTTGCCTCTTTAAACATGAAAAGAGCCCTTCTACATCATTAATTTTCTTTCGTGATGTTTGAACTCACTCTCCCACCCCTTCAGGGTATGACACGCATGATTAATCTTTTGTGTCTCGAAAGTTGCCGTATGCTTAAAATTTAATTTCGCACGTGAACTCTGATGTTTTCAGTATGAAAGATCTCAGCAAATGTAGAATAATATATGATGTCTCTAAACTAATGCCACTTATTCAAAAAAGAGTTAAAAATAAACAAATAATTTTACTTGCAGTCTTACATGTTCCATAAATGAACGATTAATGCTTAACCCTTACCTGCAGATTAAGAGTTACGTAATTCGCTCACCCCCGGTGGCACCATTCTTTTACATAGGCACGAGCATGTGTCGTATTGGGGAAGGGACACAAGGAATAAATTTTAAATTTTCTGAAATAAGTAAATCTTTGCAAACACTGTTAAGGTCCTTTTTTGCATTCCAAAACCTTCGGAGTAATTTCTTAGATATCAGTGAACAGAAAGTATCGTATTTCGGAAAGACGTATAAATACGTCCGAAGCAATTAACGTACTAGCTGAGATAGATTTTTATATACACCAGCGGCACTTAAGAGGTTAAAGTCGTATTGTGTAGATTGAGCGTCAAAGTATCGTATTATCGAATTAAATACATTGTTATTATATGGAGGGGAACGTGATGAAAATTATATCCGAATATATTGAAATAGAGAGTTACGTTAGAGTCAATAAAAAAAAATTGTCAGAAAAGAAGGAAATGCATGGTGTGTTCGTGAGTCACGAGTTTTAAATAATTTAATAAACCAAGTCTTTCGACTAAAATTTTAATAAAAACATAACACAAAAGTAACATAAGTTGTTGTGTGTCTCGATTTAAAATCAGTTATTACCCAGGTCAGTAATTGCCGAAAGTCATTCAGCTTCTGCGGAATGTTACATACGGATGGCAGGTAGCGCACGCAGGCGTCAAAATACCGCCCCGCCTTGCTATATTCACATGCAAGAACATAACAATTTAAATCTTATCATAAAGTAAATAACAAATTTTAAACATGGATTATAATACAAATAATTAAATGAATATGAATATAAACATCTAGTTTCAGCTGAGGATCAATTTATATAATTTCTCAAATAATAAAATACATAACACAAAGAAATTTGTAATATATAGTAATCAATGTTGATATATGATACTAAAAATATACCATAAATTCTACGTTAATATCATAGATCACCCTACACATTTAATTTTCAATAGGCAGTATACTCAGTCTATTGATAGACATTTTATAAATACCTTTACTACTTTTAATGTCTACAACTCTTTCTAATCCTTCTCCATGTATATTTTAACACAACACGTTCCAATAACCATTTACACAATGAGGAAGATTTTCTTCTCTAATTAAAACCATTCCTTCGAATTTGAGATTTTTTTATTAATAATCCATTTCTGTTGCAGACTTTTTAAATATGAAATGCTCCACCTTTCCCAGATCGTTTGAACTTATTTAGTTATTCTTTGCCAAACATTTAAACAATTTGATTCGAATTGCATCAGCGACGGTTCCGCTATAGCTGTGATCGGTCTCCCGATTAAGAAGTGAGCTGACGTCAAAACCTCCAAAACATCTACGAATGGATGAAAGCTGTGTAAGAGGTCGAGAGTTCAAAATTGCTTCGATTTACGTTATTAAAGTCAATAATTCTTCATAACTAAATTTTAAATTTCCTGCAAGACATTTAAAATGATATTTAAAGATTTTATATTAGCCTCCCATAGGCCTCCCCAGTTTGGATTTCTAGGGGGAATAAATGACCATTCAAACAGCGAAAAACGCAAATAAAGACTCTTCTCTGTCTCTTACTATTTTAGACAAAGCTTTCATTTCTGGATTGGCGCCTATCATGTTAGTACCATTATCTGAAAATGTTTTATGTCATTTACCCCTTCTTGAAATAAATCTTTTCAATGCAGCAATTAAAGCTTGTGAAGTTAAGTCAATGATCATCTCTAAGTGAATGGCCTTTGTTTTAAGACAAATAAATATACAAACATAAACTTTAATTTCAGGACCTTTCGTCTGATATTTATTTTTGATAAAAAGAAGAGTCCACACAAATCAATTCCAGTTGAATTAAAGACCTTATCAGGAGTTATTCTTTCTTTTGGCAAATCGACCATTTTTTGAGCATTATACAGTTATGCACAACTTTTCTGCTGATATTTCGCCCGTGAATTGGCCAATATATAGGTCTAACCTGATAAAGTAAATGTTGGAGCCCAAGATAAAAATACTTTTCATGTGATAGTATTTAACAATAATTTCAGTTAATTTACTTCTCGCAGGAAGCAATATAGGGTGTTTACTCGAGTAAGGAAGCTGAGAGTGCTTCAGTCTTCACTTACTCGAATGATTCCCTTATCTAGAAATGAGGATAAATTTAAAATCTTACTTTTATTAGAAATGTCATCAATATTTTGTATAGCAATAATTTCCGTATAGAATGAGCCAAGTTGTATTTGTTTCATTAAATAAATTTCTGCTTCCTCCATCTCATCTGAAGTAAGGGGCCCCCTTTTCTTGTTAGTTGGATTTCTAATGTTAAATAGAAACCTGTAAAAAAAAACTTAACACTCGAACGATAGTTAGAAATCTATTAATACAAGAAAGTAAATGATCAAAAAATGTTTGATTAAAATTTAAAGTCAATACAATATTTTTTTAGAGTCCTTTGATTTTAGTTCAGGCAAATAATCTTCTTCATTTAGTTCTGGGTACTCAGGGACAGTTTCTGGGAGTTCGTCAGTTCTTAGGAAGGCTGGACAATTCCACCACTTGTTATTGGAAAAAATTGTGTATCAACTCTAAGTCCCCTAGACAAGAAATCCGAGGGTTTTTCTTGTCCTGTGCAATGAAACCAAGAATCAGGATCGGTTAACTTGGTGATCTCCTGCACTCTGTTAGCCACTAATTGTTCCCATCTCTTAGAAAAGCCTTTAATCCAGAATATTGCTATTTTGGAGTCTGTCCAGTGGAACACTTTGCACTCCTGCTGCTTTTTCTTGCGGGTGATTTCTTGCTCCCTTGAACCAAATCGAGCTGCTAAAAAGCTCCCAGAAGCTGAAGTCGAGGCAAAGTAATTGTTTTCAGGGGTGCCACCCTCGTTTTTGAAATGATGATATTTACGATCACTTAATTTTGTTTTCTTACTTTCACGTAAACTGCAGCTCCATAGGCGAGTTTAGAGGCATCGCAGAATATGTGAATTCCAATGAGATCACTTAGCTCATCATTCGTTGAATCAAGAACCAACATTGGAATTTTAAGGTCATATAATAGGGGCAGTTTTTTACACCAGAGAGAGAGAGATGAACTACTTTTCCTTTAACTTTGGGGGGTAAAATTCCATACCAAGTTATTTTTTTTATCCAAAGTTAATGTATGAGGCATTTTATTATTATAGTAAAACGGGGATCAAATATCTTACATATTGTTTTTAACAAAAATGTTTTAGTATTTTTGTTTGTCGCGAAACGAATTGTAACAAACCCTTAGTATCCAACGTTACACAGTCATCTAGAGTTTGCCAAGCTAGGCCTATCACTTTTGTTTTGTTTGTTCTCAAGCTGATGGATGCATCCATAGGATATGCGTCAACACCTTCTGCCACCCACTGACCCATTAAAGCTGTATTTTTGCTGATCCATTTTATCATCTCCATTCCTTCTTCTTTCATAATGTTCTTAGCGTGGCGAGAAATGAAAAGAGCTTCTTCTCGAGTATCTTGTCCCGTAATGCAATCATCCACATACATGAAATATCTAAATGTTGTACAGTTATGGGATGAATTTCGTTACATTTTTCAATGTGATATTTGATTGTTTCTGCTAGTGGAAATAGACTAGAATTAACTCCAAATATCACCCTGTTAAATCGATAAACTTGCAAAGTGAGCTTTTCCCCAATACGTGAATTACTATCTGTCCACAAAAACCGTACAAAGTCTTTATATTTATCCGCCAAGCAAATTTGAAGAAAAGCCTGACGAATATCCGATGATACTGCAATTTGGCTTAGCCTGAAATTAATTAAAACATCTAAAAGATTATGATTCAAATTAGGTCCAGGCCACAAGCAATCATTCAGTGATAGTTCGGTAGCTTGGTGTGAAGCTGCATCAAAAACAATACCAGTAGAAGTAGTAACACGACCCTTCTTTTTTATCGCTTGTTGTGGTAAGTAATGCATTGTATTTTGTACATTAGTTTCAGTATCATTTTGACCCATTCTATTATTCCTTGATTCAAATAATCTTGAATCCCTGTATTGAGTGTAAAGTGTTTTATCCCTTCGTAACCTTTACCATAAACTCTGGAAACGTTGTTTTGCCACAGAAAAGTTATTCGACAGTTCGACCCAATATGTACGAAAAGGTAGTTCAACCACATACCGATTATTATTATATTGTACATTTTCTTTAAAAATTATTCATAGCTTGGTCATCTTTCCGATAGCAAGGGTCATCTTTTATGTCAAGGGATTCGAGCTCAAAAAACAACTTTAATGTATCCTCAATAGAATCATTATCTTTAAGAAGGTAAAACATGAAAAGTTATTAGTTTTGGTTTCCTGGAGTCGTCCAACTGCAATCCATCTAAATTCAGTTTCCCTGAACGACAAGTCTTTGTTTACCTTTAAACGTTATCTCTAATTATACTAAAGAAAATATCTGCATTCAGTAAATCGTGAATTTCTTTAGTTTCGTAAAAATAGGGGTCTGATAATTCTAAAAATTCAGGAATTTTTATTTCCGAAACATCCAACGTAAAACTTGGGGCCAACCCGGTAATTTTTTCAGTCAGAAAAAATTCTACGTTTTCTCTAAAAGTACAGCTTTTATTAGAAATTTAAGTATTGTGTAAAGTAAAGTGTGACCTACGAGCATACTCGCCATCGTTCAATTTCTGTAACTCACATATAGGTGCGCACTCTCAAACAGGGTAGCCGCAATCATTTGATTAATTATAATTTTCTTAGTTTTAATCTGTTTAAATTTCTTCTAAACTGAAGTAATGTAGATCAAGAATTTGCAAAACTTATTTATTTGTCGATTTAAAATTATAGTCATTTTAAATAGCATAAGAAGACCGAATGTTTTATTACAAAAGGCACACGTTTGGCACGCGAAATATCTATTTTAAAAAGTTAACTGGTCTCAATAAAATAAGACCTGTCATGATCAAGGTAATGACAACAGATTTTTAACATAAGGGCTTAGTTAAATTATTTTTTCTTATTTGTTCCAATTTACAATATTGTTACGTAGATCCGAGGGTTCGGGGATTTTATGCAAAACAATCACAAAGAAAATAAACAGTTCTTTAAGAGCGATGCGAATTTATTATCAAAAATCCAATCCTTTAAATACAGGATTCAGCAGCGATATTCACAGAGTAAATATCCAAAGGTCTTCACACCTTCAACAGCAATCAAACACAATAACAGTGTTTAAAAATACACGTAAGTAAAGATTATTCACAAGCACAGCCAAGCTAATCGCTAGTCTAAACAGTCCTCGCTACTCGCTGGTTTAATCCAGACTCCTCGCCGTCCCGGCTAGCATCTCATTTATAGGCGCGACAGAAACTTCCAGAAATATAACAGCTCGTGTCATTGAACGTGACACTAGTGGAGAGATCTACTACTTTCTAGAAAATTCCCGAGGGTTCCGAACAAACCAACATGGTCGCCAACGAAGCCAAAATGGTCGCCAATGACCACACATTGGTCGCCAAAAATGATGCCAACTTGGCTCTACCGCCAAGATTTCGCCAAGTTCTCATTGGATCGCCATTGTAACGTAAGAGGTGGCATTGCTTGTGAATGGTATAATTTTAGCATGGAATAAACATAACATAGAGTAATATAAATGCATTAAACACTCAAATATACAAATTATTTACACAAAATTCGTAACAATATAAAGTGGTTCTTTTTCAGTGTAGTTGATTCTTTCACTCACGCTAATACTATTTCTATAACCTTTCTATGAACATTGAGTGAAAAACTGATTATATTTTAGGTTTCTTTAATACATTGCTGGAAAACGTATATTAATTATTACAAATAAGTTTCATAACTTTTGTATTAAGTAAGAAATGTCCCCACAGACAATTCAAGGACTTAAGAGATTCAACAATAGCTAACACACATCCATATAAAAGGGTCGCCCAGATGAAAATGACACTGCAGCTGGTTTGATAAATGGTTTAATATTTTATTGTAAATTAGTATTCAAAGGAAAAACGTAAAAGAAGTAATACAGATGTAGCAGGTATTCTAAACAAAGCCACCTTAAAGGTTGAAATAAGTGTCCCAGGGTACCCTGGGAGAAGAAGTTCCGGGATTTGCTGTGGAATCACTTTTCAACAGTAGCTTTGTCTTCATTATCGTCAGCAAATTGGCGTCCCTTCGTAGCTTTCTTGAGAAGAATAAAGATGTGGTAAAGGAGAATGATGAAGAACCTCCCAGCGGAAAATTGGTAACAATGTTTGATGCATGCGGACGAATTTTATCTCTCAAGATCGGAACCCACAGCCACAGTGACATCATGTCACGTCGGAGGTATTTAATATTCTTTATCTGTTTATGCAATGTCGCAAAGTTCGTGGCAGCATTGAAAGCCGTGTCCTTAGGTATTCATATCAACAGTAGTAAACCATCGATGTCGAAAAAGCTCGCTAACCTGACTTTACCAGCTCCATTTGACGGGCAAGTCTTCTTCACCCTAAGGATAAAGAATGTCACTCTTGCATGCTCATGCTTTTGTCGGCTGGAGTAAAATGATGACAACATGTTTTATCAATGGCAATGATTTTGAAAGAAATTGGTCCTCCATTGTGTGGGATCACTCAAGATGTTGCTTTAAAACGTGCAATGTATCTTATGCTCCTTTTGTCAATTCTTTCGGCACCGATTGCGCACAGAACTTTCGGTATTGTTAACTTTTAAGCAGTATTCTGCAGACACTTCCTTTGATCATAGACATTTCCTGAGCTAATTCTCGAGAGGTGATTCACCGATTATTTTTCACGAGATAATCTATATATTCAAATGCTTCCTTAGTGATAACCACATTCACTTGACCAGGTAGTGGCCTGATGTCAGTACATCTTCTTCCACTACGGAAATCCCTATATCATCGCAATAACAATCTAAGACTCATGATATCCACATTTTGCATTCAATAATAGATATTACTATCACTCACATTTTGCGCTGTCCAAAATTAGCAAGCCTGCGCATTAACACCGTTTGGAGGCATCCATGATGCAAACGATATCATTTACATTGCTCATACGCATTCACACACGCATCTGGCTATCTTTCTAAATCTCACGATATAGCATGCATTAACAGCACTCTGAGTCCGCTATAGGGGGCCTGCGCAGGCATCTGTCTCTTCAAATAGTGGAATTACAAACTCTCTCTCTAATAATGCTAATTTCATTTGGATGACTGTTATATTTTCAATTAATTGTGTGTGTCCAAAGAAGCTACATTCATTTACGGCAATTACTTTCAAGAAATATTTTGTAAAAAATTGATTTTATTGAACTTAAGAAAAACTGAAATCTAAATGGCTTTATTACGAAACAAAATTGTTAAACAAAAACGGAAATGTTCCAAACATCACGTAATAGAAAAAGTGCTTGTATTGTAACATAATTTCAGCATTAAACTAAGATGACATGTAAATAAAAAAAAAAATGGTTTCTGAAAACGAATATTTAAATATTGAAAGTTATATATATATATATATATATATATATATTGACGTCTTCGACTGGGGTGAACCTCACGCTCCATTCATTCTAAGTTTTTTGGCTCCGAACAGGTGTGAGTAGAAGAAGAAAGCCTCACTAAAAAGAAAGTGCAGTGGCACTGGGGTCCTGTGCAACAAGAATCCTTTGAGACGTTGAAGATGCGCTTGATGACTTCTCCTATACTGAAGCAAGCTGACGGATCAAAACCTTTCACCATTCGTACCGACGCAAGTAAATATGCCTTGGGAGCAGTCCTTCTCAAAGGAAGTGGGCCCGAGAAACATGTCATCGAGTATGCAAGTCGTATGATGATCCCAGCAGAGCGAAACTACTCCACAACCGAGCGGGAAACCTTGGCTGTAGGATGGGCTTTAGAGAAGTTTAGAGGTTACGCGTAGAAAATCAACAAATCTTCCTCGCATCAGATCATCAACCTCTCAAATGGCTGTTAAATATAAAGTCACCTTCTGGTCGTTTGGCAAGAAGGGAATTGGAAATTCAGTCCTTCAACCTGAAAATTGATTATACCCCAGGAAAATCTAATGTAGTAGTGGATTTGCTGTCAAGACCGTGGTACATTGAAGGCGCAGCCTCTGATGTGTGTGCCATCACTGTTGATATGTCATCCAGGAAGTCCAGTGATATTCCAAAGGGACACCTGGAAGACGAAGAACTGAAGAAAATCATTGACTACATTGAGAGCATGAACAAATAATGCAAACTTTGCCAACTACATCATTCGTGGATACTTAATGAACCAGGGTGTCTTATACAGATATTCACCTGAGAGTGAAGAAGAATAAGCTCAACTTGTAGTTCCTGCACAAGAACGAGAAAGAATCGTTCAAGAATATCACGATGCCCCGACAGCTGGTCATTATGGTGTAGAAAACACTTACAAGAAGATTGCATTCAGATACTATTTTCGAGGTATGAAAAAGTTCATCTCAGAGTATATCAAGACTTATCCCGAATGCAATCTTTATAAACCAACAAACCAAAAACCAGCAGGACTCTTGAAAACGCCCGCCTACGCACAAAGGTTCGAGACGCTGGCGATTGACCTCTTTGGCCCTCTTCCAGAAACTCCCACTGGCAAGAAGTGGATCTTTATAGAAGAAGCTACAAGCACCAAATGGGTAGAACACTTTACTCTTGCTGAAGCCACTACTTAAAATTGTGCCAAAACAGTAATCGAAGAATTACTCCTAAGATATGGTCTTCCGCGAAGACTAATAAGTGACAACGGGCCACAGTTCATAAGTGCTGTCATGCAGCTAACTTGTGACTTGCTAGAGATTACTCAAGACCTCATCCTCGTCTACCTCCCACAAGCGAACCCCTCGGAACGTAAAAATCGTGACTTGAAGCCGAGACTAGCGATTCTGGTGGTGGAAGTTCATTCCGCTTGGGAGGATAAGTTACCTCTAATTCATTTCGCAATGAATATTTCAGTATGCGAAACCACTGGGCACACGGCTGCCTACTTAAAGTTTGGAAGACAATTCAGAACATCAGACGATATCAGGCATGATATTCAACAAGTGATTGATAATGATAACTTTGTCCCTGAAATCACCCCATACCTCAAAAGATTTGCCAATTCCAATATGGGATGTCAGAGATAGAGTTGAGCAGAAACAAGATTGTCAGAAGAAAAACTTCGATCGATGAAGAAGAAGAAAATATTACAAACCTGGTGACAAAGTTTGAGTGACTATTCATCCCAAAAGTCGTATCGTAACAACAGGAGCAGGAAATTCATGCCCAAGAGAGAAGGTCCTTACCTCATACTCACCTTGAGATCACCAGTAATATCTGAGATTGCCGACCCGGCCTACCCAGACCAAGCCAAGACTTAAGCGACTAGCAAGAACCTGAAACAGAAAGAAACAACGGATTTGTGGCTCTTCTAAGGAAAAGAGAATGACCAAAAAAGAAATTACTTCCTGGTTCCGAGCCGAAACGTCAACGGAACCAGAGGGGGAGTCTGTAGAGCACGGTTCAATTCTAAGACCGAAATGTAGGTGGCTGTACTTGAAACGGAAGTGTTACTAAACGAAACACTGTATTACCGTCAGAAAGAGTTTGGAGTTGAATGAGTGAACGTGTTACCCGTCTCGCTGACCACACAATCCTGGACTATGTATCCTACCTAATTTTTACTTATTTACTCTAAATGTTTACCTTGTATTGTGTTTAAGTGTCTTTTCGTTGTAACTGTATTATTTTATGTTATTAAAATATTTTAATTACCCCGAGATAATCTCCATTACTTTGGTTTATCCAGTAATGACGTAAGAGACCGTTACACTAGTGATTTTTCTAAGAATATATAATAAACAAAATTGTATACAAAATTTAATACTTATCTCAATATTTTGTACGGTTTACAATTAAGGTCGTATTGTAGCTTTAGCGTCAAAGTAGTTTACATTATTACTGCATTCAATACATTTTTATTGTATGGGGGGGGGGCGTGATGGAAATTATAATTGAAAATTTTGTGGCGAAAATCGAAAGTTTGAGAAGCACTGAATTAATGTTAAATAATGACAAATAATATAAAAATCCAATGAAGAAAAATTGTGTTATTTTTAATATTTAAAGCAAGAAGACTTAAAAATGTTTTAACCCGGGAGCAGGCGCACTCTCGATACTACCGTTCATGGTCGTGCGCGGTAATTGAGTCACCCCAACACTTTTTTTTTATAAATTATTTTTAATGTACGCGATAAAATTCGTGATTTCAGTGACTAATTCAATTAAGAGAAATCATACTTACCTACTTTCAAGGACTTTTCAATTTTTCTTGGATAATTTGAGAAAAAATTCAGTCAAACTGAACTAAAATGTTTCAAATGTGTGTGACCTTAATAAAGGACACAAATCACAGTCACTTTTCACTAACATTACAAAAATGTTATTTGCAGGCAAAACTGTCATATTTTGTTCACGTTCTTGTAGCTTTGTGGTCTTTTGATGATCGACATGTTGAACTTCTTGCTTGTGTTTTTTTGAGTAGGTGAAGTATGTCTTGTGGTACACATTTTTTTCTTCCTTTTCTGGATGGAGTTATATAGCTAGAATTTGAAAATTTTCCTTTCAACTCAAACGTTTCATCTTCATCACTTTTCTCAAATACTTTCGCTTTCATGATAATTAAGCATTATTTCATCAAGTTATTCCTTTAACTAGTCAGTTTCAACCTCCTTCAATAGGGATCACATATGCCCATTTATTTTTTTTTAAATTCTGCTCATTTACATTTATAAATCCCATAACAAATCGTTTAACACAGCAACAGAAACCACTAAGTTATTTCCAGGGGAAAAATGTAGTATGCTTATAGAAAATAGTTTAGAACAAAAGTGGTCGCTTGAGAAACTCAATCAAAACAAATACCTTAAGATTGTAAGAAAAACGTTTGCCACTGACATAAAAAAAGAGGGAGATAAAGACAAATACATTTTAGTTCCCATGAAGATTCCACGAACTCATACAGGAAGATAATGTCAGGGTCATTGGTAACAAATAGACAGTTTTGCGAGAATTAACGATTTCGTAAGTTTTGTGCCCCACGCAAACACTCCCAGGTTAAATCAGTATTCAGTATAATTACATGTAAGTTAATTAAAAAAATTGTGTAAAACGTTTTTCATTATGCTTTATATTTTTGAGAACACTCATAAAAATAAATCTTGGCCAAGTAATCCTTCAAAGTACTTTCTGTGCTTTTCCAAATATCATAAAACTCTTTTACACGGAAAAAAGCGCAAAAGAAATACATTATTTACAACTTCCCTAAACGAAATCTAACACTTAAGAGAAGGGACGAAACTAGCCGTACCAGTAAATTCGAAGGTCATACATAACTCAGATAATATATTTTGCTGCGTATAGCTAATGTACAGCATTTCAAAAAAAAAAAAAAAAAAATAACAGTGATGCTTTTTTTATCTTCTTAATTTTTTTGATTCTGAGTCTGGGTTTTGTTTTTTATCTGAAGGAGTAGTATTTTGGGTTTAAAAAAAGAAAAACGTAAAAAAAGAAAGAAAAACTCTCATCATGGGATTACAGCAAATGAAACAAAATGTTCTGTTTATTTGGTTATGGGGCTAAAGATAGCTAATGAGGTGTTAAAGTGGAAGCTTTTATTTCTTTATGACGTAATATTGCCAAATGATATATAGAAATTATATCAGTGTAAGTGTGCATTTTTTATTATGTCAGAAAGTATTTTGTTTTACTTCATTGTAATAAATAATTTTTTTTAAATCTTTTATTTTCGGTATGCTCGCGCCCCCCACATAGTGTTATCGCTCCCTCCCCCTTCCAGTGGGTCCACTCCACAGTTTAAGAAACGCTGATTTAGTTGCTATCATAGTAAGAAGGAAAATTATATTTCAATGAAAATGTTTGAGATTTTTTTAACGAATCTGCTGAAGTGAGATGAATGGAAACATAGAAATTTTAATAATATTTATGATCATCTCTGTACTTCAGTGTTTCTTAAACTGTGGGGCGCGCACCCTAGGGGGGACGCGAGCGCATCGGAAAGTCGAAAATAAAAGATTATTTAAAAATATATCAATTTACTAAACGGAAACAAAACAAAATGTATTCTGACAAAATAAAAAAAAATACACATTATAGTATACTTATAAATGTATCTCAGTACGGTACAATATATTTGATACTAAGCTAAGAACAAATTTAATAATTACTAGTGATTTTTCAATGGGCGTATCATGCACAAAATTTAATACTTATCTTGATACTTTGTACGGTTTAAAATTAGGGCCGTATTGTAGCCTTAGCGTCAAAGTATTATACATTAGTACTGCATTCAACACATTGTTATTGTATTGGGAAGGGGGCGCGATGAAAATTCTGATTGAAAATTGGGTCGCGAATGTAGAAAGTTTGAGAAGCACTGCTGTACTTAATTTCCAAATAATTTTTTAATACCTCAAAGCATGGAAAAAACACTATATAAAAAATTTTTCAACAAGAAAAGATCTTCCTTTTGCCTGAATATGTCAAAGAAGATCATTTCTAAGACTATGAGGCATGGTTAAATGAAAGTGATTCCAAGTGTCGCATGCAAACAGTTTTCAATGTATTTTTCTAAAATAAACTTGATAGGGAAGGTGAATGTACCATGCACGTGAGCGCGCAAGCAGATTTGTCATAACTGTATTCCGTAAGGACATGGTATTAATTTAAAAATAGCTGATGTGGATGCAACCGTTACCAAAACGGATCAGCTATCTGTAATTAAGTCTTTAACACTGGAAGGGGGTGAGCCGGTGGATAGTCATCGCAGAATTCTATCTTTGTATAGTGTCACGAGTGTGTCAAAGCCTAAGTTGACAAGGTGGGCGAGGATATTTAGCGAAGGACGACATTACACAAAGTATTTGCCATGTCCAAGTCAAGCACACGAACTTGTGACATAGAAGTTGATTAAAGACATTGAATCTGAAACCAAGGGTAGTAGACCTCGAACATTCATGACGTCACAAATGAGTTCAATGTTTCTTTCGGTATTGTTCACAATATCGTCATCAACATTTTTAAAGTATCGTAAAGTTGCCAATGATTACCCAGCTAGGTTTGTGAATACCACAAGAAATCTCAGCGAATAAGCCTAAATTTACAGTATATGCTGCTCTATAAGGATGACGGTGACGACTTTCTGCAGCACATAGTGGCATGGTAGGAAACCTTTTGTCACCACTTCCAACTCAAACGGAAGTCCATCAGCATGAAATGGAAACATCCCAACTCAATTAGGTACAAAAGTTCAAAGCTCAGCAGTCAACGGGAAAATGATGTTTATGGCAATTTTTGGCATGCAATTAATCCTAGCACTAGTGTTCATCAACCGACATCAATATTCCCTGACGGAATTCATAATCTTTCTATGCAATCTATCGCCTTTGTAAATGCCATGAAAGATTTCTTTTAACGAATTTTGTAAGCATTTAACTCATTAAGTATTTTTGTTTTGTTTGTCATTTCTGTCCCTTTGCATTACATGCACACACCACGAAGCACTTTCATTTCAATATCCCCCTTTTATTTTAAATTAGACACGTAAATGAAGAAACTCTTAGAAACATGTAAGGCTTTAAGTAAAGTTCATTCTTCTTATCAAAATTAATACATTTTAGATCAAAGTTTATAAAAAAGCTGTCAGTTTTTGAGCTCCAAATTTCCAAGCTACCACGAATATTAAATACATTTTTAAATGATTGATATTTTGAATTTAGAGAAAAATAAGCAAAGTAAAATATTTAAGAAAAAAATATGTTTTCAGTCAGTGCTTTATAAACAATTTTAATTTGCATACAAGATTATTCCTATTGTAACAATGTTTTATACATTGGCAAATCGAGCAGAGCATATACATTAAATTTAAAAGTAACATTGGAGTTGTTTCCAAAATGAAACTACTCCTCTGGAGAATTCGTGCCAGTTAAATGAAATAGCCTCAAAAACTTCACGGAAAAAATGAACCGAATTAAAAAAAAAATTAAAGAAATGTGAATATCTATCCCTAGTGGATAGAAACGAGTCTACTGGAAACGAAATTGGTCAAGAAAGTGAAGAACCTGGTGAAATAATGGATTTTAATCATGATAGTGATAGAAAATCTGAGAAAAGTGATGAACATGAAATGTTTGAGTCGAAAGGTACATTTTCAAATGCAACCTAAAGAGCTCCATCAAAACATATATAAAGCCACAAGTGTTCCATAATACACCCTGCATCCTGCAAAAAGACATAAGCAAGAGAAAGTTCCACATGGGATCTCAAGATCATCCAAGGACTATAAATCTACAATAGCTTGAACACAACTTGAGAGGTTTGCCACAAAATATCATTCCTGTAATGTTAGTAAAAATTGTCTGGGATTTTTGTCTTTTGTTAAATTCACGCACATATGAAACATTATAGTTAAGTTTGATTGAATGATTTTCTCAAATAATCAAAAAGAAAAAAAAAGGATTGAAAAGATCTGAAAGGTAGGCAAATATACATTCTATTAAGGTAAGTATTCATTCCGTTCATTGCAAGTATGCATTATAAGTCATTCACTGGAATTACGATTTTTCCGTTGGGGAATAAAAATAACTATAAACAAAGTATTAGGGTGACTTCTTCACCCCTCCCGATTACTGACTTTTGCATCAAGTGTGACTCTTCTCCCCTGTTAAACTACTGGAAAGGGAGCTAAATGAAGACACACACAAATATTTACACTTTTATTAAATATGGTGTTTCATCCTACCTTTAAGAAGGGGAAGTAATGTGATCTTGGTTGCCTGCTAGTAAATGGTGAATGATCTTGACGTAGAATAGAATTTGTGAGAGTTTAGTACTAAAAAGTATTATGCTTGTCACTAGTCTCGTGCAAATTTATTTGCTTAGATATCTCTTTTTATTTTAGGTTTATTCAAATCCCGATTTGCCCTCATTATGCATAGATATAATAATTAAAGACTAATTAAAAAATAGATTATTCAAAAAATTCACATGTAGAATCCACAAAAGATGTGACTGACGATAGACTCTAAAAATTTGAATCATGCCCATTCCCTGGAGATGACTTTTAAATGGTTACTCTATTTAGCGTCATCAAGACATTTTGAAGAATTTGTATCTTTAAGAACTTCACTTTCCTTAATCCTAATTTTTTAAGTAGATTAAAAAGTATTCCACCAGAAAAATAAAAAAAAAACCCTATCTTGTAAAATGATAAATACATACTAAATTATACCAAGTCTACTCAGGATTGTTTGTAAACTCCATGAAAAATTGTGGCATGCGCGTATCCAGAAAGTGATCGATCTCTCTTAGAACCTCGTAATTTGAATGAATGATAGTACCATCAAGATACAGAGGCAAATGTAAAAAACAAATAGTAATCTGAAGCTGCCATGCTTGGTCTGTATGGTGGATGTAGCATCAAATCCCACTCCAGCGTCCAGAGCGTCCTACCGGACTCATCGCACTAACATATAGCCGGATGTTATATTGGACAAAAGAGAACCACCATCCTTCTGAACTCTTTTTTTTTCGATTTTCACAAGCAGCATCGCTAATTTTGTTTAGCATATTGCTGCATATGGTACTGGATAGTGTACCAGCTGTTCACACACACATAGGTACCCTTATAGATAATTCCACTAAAATCTCACCACATACACAGAAGCAACTTCTTGTTCGTTAGCAATCACCTTGCAACCAAATCTTCTGACTACCCTCCTTTACGGCTTGTATTATTGTAAAACGCTCATTTTTCATCACGCCCTAATTCTGTCCAGAATGTTCTCTTTCGTTTGATCTCTGAGCATAGAAAAAGAGGCCACTTTTCTCTTGCCCTTGTCTTCAGCAGTCAATTTGTGAGGCACCCAGTGGTTAAACTTAAATGATAGATTTACGCATTTGAAAGCATTAACTATTGTTTTTTGGAAAATGTCAAGCACTAAAGCAATAGTTCGTGTTGAAGTATGTCTATCTTTATTAATGATTTGCTTTAACTGGTCACAATCAAAGTCAATAGGGTGGACAGAACGTGGTGTCTCTTCAACGTCCAAATTCCAAACTTTAAGATTTCGAAACCAAACTTTTACCGTATCATAATAAAAAGTACTGAAACCTAAACTTTCAGAGTTTTTTTGTTGTATTCAGTTGCATTGGATATATTTCGGAACTTAAAGTAAATAATCGTTCTGATATGTTGACGTGATAGCTCCAATTTAAACACTTTTTTGTGCACAGAATAATAAAGTTCTGACAAACAAATTGCACACTCGTGTGGTTCCAACTTTCAGATTTAGAATGTAAAACACTAGAAGTCCGCCGGTGTCAATTTGACTCCAGAGCCTGTTTATTTTGTTCTCCTTTCCACATTTTGGCAGAAAATTTGAAATTCATCCTTGAAGTTTAATCATTTCTCCCGTTGTTTCACAATAAATGTCTTGTGGTTCTAGGTTAACTAGGAATGATTTTTCAACTAATTATACCTAGAACGTCCGCTAGTGACATTTCGACCCCAAGGCAATGTATCATTGTAAAAAGCTGTCTTTCAACGAAATATAGTCCACTGAGTAGATACTATTAACAAAACGAACTTCCCAAAGTTCCTTTGCTTATTTTTCGGACCTTGAATACAGTGTTATTGAGTTCACAAGGGAAATGAATCATTTATACTAAAACTGACGTGTCGAAGAGTTTCGTTTAGTAGTATTTGCTTATCTGCTCATAAAAAAATCATTCGATTTTCGAACTCAGTGCAGAACATACACCATGAAACTATGTATCTTAGAAAAGCTCTAACCCTTGATGAAAGTACTTATTTTTGCGAAAGCCTCATGTGAAAGAATTGAATGAAAGTGAAAGCGAATAATCTGAAGAAAGTGCAGATGCAATCGATAACTATCCAGTACAAATTGATATATATATATATATGTCGCTAGGAATGTCACAGAATGGATACCGCATAATAGTAATTTTCCTGGCACATTTGTGACTCGAAATGTTTTGCGACAAAGGAGTGATACGCGAAACACATAATGTAACCATCAGAATTTTAACATATAAAGGGTTATATTATATGATGATTATATGAATGAATATTAGAAAGCCCTTAAACTAAACCCTACTTAAAAGTAGTCCTGCAACTATTTAGTTAAATCAATCACTTTTTATAGTAATTGTTTTGCGTGGTGTCAAAATGATACTGGTGGATATTTAAGTGTAATCAAAATCCCGGATGTTCTTGTGTTAAGGAACCACGATTCGATTCAAATGATCGAATGCAACAATAATAAAACGCATTCAGCATTTAGCACACACTTAACAAGATTGATCAATCATGTAAGAGAATTATGGTTTTTCTTTCCAGAAACTGGAAATAATATATCTATTGAATAATCCATTATTCGCTCCAACGGAGAAATTTCATGAGATCGAAGGCTACATAGAATTCTGCAGCTTGAAACAGAAGCCTTAATTAATTTGTTTGCAGAATTTTACAGTTACAAGTGGCTGTTCCTTTCCCTGCAATTCCTTTGCAGCTAGTCTGATTTTGCTAAACTTGAATTATTTTATGGCTTATTTTTAAATTCTAATAAATTTATAAAATTCTATAAATATTCGACTGAAAATTTACTTTTTAAATAAAAATTAAATGTTACATTGAATGAATTAAGTACTCAAAATTAACTCATTAATACATAGAAAATATGAATTTATTATTTTGAATAATCTGAAAGCTTTTTTTTTAATAAAAATCATATTCATGTTCTTAAACAAATAAGTACAGTCTGCGTCATCGTGTCACTTTTTGAAAAGTCGATGCAAATTAAAGAATTGGAAGCACAATAAAATCATCTTTTGATAATTAAATTTGTGATACATCGATTATTGTGTGTGAAAGATGTTTTTAAAAAAGTCCGATTGTAACAAAAATATTATAGATAAGGCTGAAGATTCTTTTCAACAACGTGATACTAGTTTTTACTGTTATACATATTTTAGAAAATAATAATATAAAGGTTGACAATAAAAAAGGGGACAAGCTAAATAAAGAGAACATCTATTTTGAAAAAAAAAAGAAATCGCCGTTGACGTTGTAGCACAGGTGTTTGCCTTTACATTAGAAAGATCGTGGTTGCTTCTTGAGGAAGTCCTGCACAGATTCCTTCATTTCATTGTAAAAATGGAAACGCAATGCTCTCTTAAATGGAAAAAAAAATATGGAAGACCTCAGGGTGATTTTATTAGACTGTATGGGGGGTGGGTGTTCAAACACTTCCCATGGTAATATTTTTAAGATCACCTGAGTTTCATGGGAGACGTATAAGCGACCATTTTCATGGGGATCTGACATCATTTGCCACACCTTAGGAAAACTTTCTATAGCCTTTCTACTTTATCAATGCGCACCATAACGTACCACCATATGCCGATAGGTCTCCCATTAAGTTTTCCTTATGCAAACAGAAACAATTGAAACACGCATTGTTTGGTATGGACGCATCCATGCTTTGCACGACTTTACATTCGATCAATTTCTATTACCACAAACAGGTTTCACTACTGAATACCATTTGCAGTGTACACCACCTAGAACCCTTTATATCCCTCTTTGAAAGTTCTACAATAGCTACAGATATTCCGACGCGACATCGGTGTCCACTTTTCCGTTGTGTGTGCAACCCTTATATAAACATCAAACATACCAATATCCATGTTTTTTAGCACAATTTACAAGAGAGTTTGTCGTATATATAAAATTATTTGCTCCTATGTGTGTGTTTTTTAATGTAAATTTCCGTTTTAGTAAGCAACAACTGCATCGTAAACATCCCCATAATTGAGTTTTGGAACTACATTTCTTTGTCACGAAATCTAACTTCCCACGTCAACATTAGTGTTCTTTGCAAGTTGGGTGTCATTGCGTTTGTTAGATCGATTTACAAGGGTCTAAAAAAACTGAACTGAACTCAGTGGCGAAACAGCCCATTGGGGCTAAGGACTACAATGCCTATGTCAATTTACGTGACCTTAGATGCTGATGGACCGCTGCAGATGCTTCAGTCAAGTGGTCAGACTGGAGCGAAACCCCCAGTGTTTATTTCCCATGCAAACTCTTTACTCATTTATCCACCTACTGAAAAGATGAAAGGCTGAGTCTACCTTTTCCATCACGGAATTTAAACCCCACACATGTGACGTGGGAGCTCGATACACTACCACTCAGCCAGTGGGCTATGCTGAAAAGTATTCACTTAAAATAAATATTCTGCATATTAATTTTTAAAAAACCTGTAAATAAGTGAAGGAAACGAAATTTTAAAATGTATGTATTGTTTCAAAGATGAGTATATATCGCAAATTCCTGTTTTTAAAGCTTAAAAGTAATACGCTAAGTCCTAAAAAAATCGATAATGTACTTTCTAAAAAAACATGGTGCATTTGTTATCATTATATGCAATTACAATTTATTAAAAATGTTTAATTATTTATAATCTCTTTAAGAAGCAACGAATTGTGTATTAAAGAGGGATTCAAAAAAGGGAAAACCCGATCATGCGTTCGAGAAGACATCTGAAACTTTACTATAATTTGCGTTTTTCGAATCACGCATATTTTACAGAATGAGTTTTCAGAAACTTCATTTGCTGCTGTGCGGTGGTAAGAATTGGATACCAAAAATCATTTACAACCATGAAAAATTAGATATTACGTTTCCCTCACACTTTTAGAACGTATTTAATATTCAGAGAAGAATACCAAATCTGAGAAAAAAGACACAGAAATCATAAAATATGTTATAATAAATTAATTAGTCTTTGCAATGGAGATTTTTCAAGTCTCTTGTATTTTTTTATTACTATTTGTAATTGACAAACTATTTCAATCACGAGCCTACGGTCACTTATTTGTATAACTTTACAATTAAAAGTGGTGACACCTTTTTTATGTGATACATTTCTTACCCAGTTTTTTCTTTCAAAATTACATTTATAAAAATAAACACAATAGTAGAAAGAAGAGGAATTAAATATTATTAAGTTTTTGCTGTGAATAATTAGAAAGCTCTTCACCTCTCTGAATCCTTTTTTTTAATTATGTTTACCTTACACCATATAAATTGCACAATTCCAGCAAATAATTTAACTAACAAGGGGAGGGCACGACTAAGGAAATTCATTTGAGGTCGAGACTTGGTGTAATATTAGTACTCCTTTAGGATATACAATCCTCAATGTAATTTTACAAAATGGCCAGTGAATTTGTAGAAAATACTCTTCGAAAATCATGCTTAGTTTTTAAACAATTAAGTTTTAGCTACGTTCATCGACTCAATGGCATACTTGGTAGAAAGCCTACTTTGTACGCCAGCGAATAGGGCTGCGAACCATGCGATCAGCTTTTTGCAATTCATTTACATTTTTTTAAATTAAATAAATTTATTTTAAAAAAGGACTTATTAAATATTTTGTATGGTTATAAAATAATTTATTAATATTTTATTTTTTTAAAAAAATAACTAAACTTTTAATAATATTATAACAAAAATTTAATTTAAAAAGAATAATAATTTATTTCATATTTTTGTTATATTATAGGTAATATTTTCTTTATAATATATTTTATTTCACATTATAGAAACATTTGTAACTAATTTTTATGTAAAATATTTCTTAGTACTAATTTAATGCATTTTATTATAAATAGTATTGTTATTAATATAAAAATATATTTATAAAATAGTCGGTGATTGGGTCTAAAAATGAGTACCAAGCTTGTTTGGGAACTTGACGCTGGGGGGTTTCGCATCCGACGGTCCACCTGTCTGGAACATCTGCTCATGCAACTCAGGGCCCATGGTCACGCATACTGAGTTGGGCACAGTAAGCCTTGGCCCTCATGCGCTGTTGTGCCACTGATTTAATTTAATATAAATATTTATACAATTACAGTAATTTTTTACTTTATAATATTTATACTTAATATTTAATAAACCTTTCTTAAATATATTTTTTTACTTTTAAAAAATAATTAAATCAATTGAGAAAAAGTCATTTTTTTTTCATTTTAGTTAAGTATGAAATAAAAATAATAAAAAATAACATATGTTTAATTAATATGTTAAGAATATAAGGTTTGTCTCAAAAATTTGTCTAAACTGGTCAAAAGATTTCTAAAGCAGCCAATATAATTTTTTTTTTATGTTTTTAAATATGAAATTTTTGTCTGTTATTTTTTTTTTTTTTTGTGAATGTAACGAGCTTCTCTCAACGACAAACAGCATCACATACCTGAGTTATAAATTTGTACCATTTATTGAAATACTCTTGTATATTAAAGCTTAAAAACTTGTCTGTACAGTAAATAAACAATTATATTTATTCTGAAATTAGATTTTTCTCATGTATTTTTAGTTTTCTTCAAAGACATGAAAACATAAACGTATCACTGTAAGCTTAAAAAAAAACTGTCGTTTTGTGTCACGATATATGGTGTCCAACCAAAAAATTTGGAATTATTCTAAAAACACACACATAGGGATAAATAGTTACATTTCAGTAACATAAGGAGAAAAAATATGTTTGTTCATACAATAGATTCTGAAAAAAAGGTACACGCACATTTAAAACATAATTTTTGAGAAAATTGCGTTTTTACTATAAAGTTTACTATATAATTTTTACTATATATCACTTCATTACAAAAAAATGAATTACAACATGCATTTGTCCTATTTTATTAAACACTATTACCTTTTCAATGTGTTTTTACTAAAAAAGAAACAAAAATGTCTTAAATTGCTCAAAAAATACATACATAGCATTTTTCAGTTTTTGGCTAACGATATATATTGTAGCATTTTCATGACTTTCCTCAAATTCAGTATCAATCTTGAAATAACTTTTTTAGATTTCATGCATTACATACACACACATCAAAATTGACAGTAAAACATCATGAATGTATTGTAATAATGTGTCAATATGTAATAGTAATGATTCGGGAATATGTGATTATACAACATTTAAAAAGTTTTAATTGTGGTTTTGCTTATTAACATACTAACAAATTCCTAAAGTATTAGAATACAATTCTTTTTATATGTTATACAAGTGATTTTTAAAACAACCACAAAAAAACATTTTGTTTTTTTTTTTTTTTTTTTACTTTTCAAAAATTTAGTTATTTTCTATGTATGTAACAAGCTTCTCGCAACCTGAATGACAATATGCCTTTTGTAAATTTTTCTAAGGAACTATTAAACAAAAATATTCAATAATTTGTCTATATATTAAATAAACTTTTCCCTTTATACTGAGTGAAATAATTACAATAAATTTCCCGGTTTCTTTTTAAACAAATATAAGTTTTGTATAACATAATTAGGAATTTAATAAAAATTGTACTTTTTGTTTTGACAATTGTTTTCTAGATAAAGCTTTAGAAACATTTCAAAATTTTAACTTCAGTTACTTAAGTATATATACTCATACATGCAATAGGTACAGGTACTACAAACAATATTAAATATAACATTTTTAGAAAACAGTAATTTTTATAAAAATAAAATCTTACCTTGTGAAAGTAACTATTCTGTAATTCTTACTAATAATTTTTATATTATATTTAGTTATAATTTAGTTAATATTTAAATCATACTAAAGTTTTCAATCATTTAATCCATAAGACTACAAATTTTACTTCAAAATATAACAGTTAATCTTGCTTTTATTACATTGTTATAAGTTAATTGCGTATGAATATATAAAAAGCCAGAGGTTTTGCAACTGTTTAAATGGCAATATTGCCTATTTTAGCTGTCAAAGTGGGCGTGATGACCAGTTGATGATTTTTAAAAATGTAATATCACACGTACAAACTGTCATTCTGATGTGAAACACGATATATCTTTTTTGAGATAATATAAACAATTCGAAAGTAAAATAATTAAAAATAATATTTTTCATTCCTATAGTTATTAGGACATTTAGGAAAGTTTTCTTCACGATCTAATACAAATTTGTGAATAACTTTCTTTTTTTGTGTCCGAAGTCGGTTCAATATAAATAAAAATGCATGTTAACAGTGAAAGTTTACAAAACTTTAATTTCGAAAAGTAGAAATATATGTATATAATTAAAAATTTAGTATTTACTTCATCCTTTGAAATATATATTTAGGAGTAGGTGACGAAATGTACATAGTTGTTACTAAAAAAAATTAAATCAATAAATTCCAAGATTTGTTTTCTATGATTCTACGTTTGTGCGATAAGAAGTCGGCAAACTACAGCTACAGGGAAGAATGTGGTTCTTAACAAGGACACAATTGTGCCTCTTCGGTCTTCTGTCTCTACGAACTGTAAAAAAAAGTATGTCTGATCAAATATTATTTTGTTTATCAGTATTTATTAAAAAAACTGCATACATTTAAATATACAATTACACATTTGATTTGCTGAAAACCATAACTTTTGTGTGTTTCATTTGTTCTTTAAAAAATTGCTGAGAATCAGGGAATTTATTATACAATTAGTTCTTAAGTAGTATTAATGAAGTTAAGTGGTAACAGTATGGCCTTAGGAAGACATTGATGAAAGCAGAGGCAGAAAACTTTCTCCCAGCCAATTTGAAAATGAAATACAATAATTAAACTATCGAAGTGCTATTTATTCGCATGCGCCTGCCACGGAGGGGCTTCAGTAATAAAGGTAACCGCTAGAACTCTCCTCCTGTAGCTAATATATATTTCATAATAATTAAATAAAATTTTATTGAAAGTAACATGCTACATTACTTTTAAAAGTATGGATTACGGAAGACAATTTTCCTTCAACGTCTTACTGCAAATAGTTTAAAATGTAAAAAGTTTATAAAAAAATGCAGTAAATTTTAAATATGCATGATTCGTAGAAAAATAAATCTGTATCAATATCGTAAATTTTATTGTGGAATATCGTTAACGCTCTAATATTTAAACTTGATCATGGTTGTTATTGCATACACATGTCTTTCAATACTCTTTTTATTGTCTTTTAAGCCAATGAAATTTAATATATGTGTCGGTGTGATGTCTATATAAACCAGTACAAGTCATTATGCGAAGACGATCGTTCTGGCGTGATTGCTAAAGTGTTCGCGTTCGGAAATAAAGTAACCAGAGTGAATCCTTCCTCCATTGATGACCCTGGTCGTACATAAGAACCGCACCCTTCGCGGACAGCAGTCTTGGCGCCATCTATCCACCACAAAAGTAAGCAAGCAATCAGACAAATGACGCAATTCTCAAACCTTCGCGCACGAATGGCGCAACTCACAAAGTGACGCAAATGCTCTCACGCTCGCTACAAATATGGTATCGTTCGTTCGCCTATTCACCGAATCACTGGCATTGGGGTAGTGGGGTGGTGGAATGTCTATAAAAACCAGTTCTTTTCATCGCGCGAAGACGATCGTTTTGACGTGATCGTTAAAATACTCGTTTTTGGAACAGAACATGTTCAGATTGAATCTTCCTTCCTTCATATATATTTTCCGCTTCTGTTGGGGATGTAACTCTATCCTTTGTTCACTAAAGAGTGATGACGAACTCAAGTATGCAAATAATTAAACTTTGTTGCAAATTACATTAAAAGGTGCGTCTTCATGTGTAGACATTTCTACCAATACTTTGGATTAAAATACTGCTTCAGAATTAACTTTAATATTTTCCCTGATTCTTACAATTTTTTTCAAAGAAATAATTCCTATAGAAGTAACTGTTTGAGGCAAGTAAAATATGTAAATGCATATGCTATTACAAGTGTTTTACACAAATAATTAAAAAGAAAAGGTTTTTTCAGAAGATGTAAGGAAAATATTTTAAACATAGATAATACATAGAGTTAAAAGGCAAATGAACAGTGGCCGGCAATACACAGATCCAAGTGCGATTTGGTCGATATCTGTCACGTGGTTGCCAGCACCGTATACTTATTTACATACATGAATTCGGCATAATCCTAGAATGGATGACACATATTCTTTAATATCCTACAAAAATGACAAAGAAATATTTTGCATTTTATGATTAGGTCAAAAGTGATTAAACAGAACGACTTTCACAAATATTAACAATGTGCACACGGTGATTTCTGAAAGGATATGAAGTATGAATAAAACGTCATTCAGTAAAAAGAAATAAATTAAAACTTCACTAACCAAGTTCCATCTTACCTGTTATTAAAGTAGTTACAAATCTTGTACTACATTCTCTAAACCGCTTAAAAAAAGGGAGCTGGTTAAGCAAAAAAAGTCTACTAAACAGCCAATTTCAAACACTCACTGGTCTACGTTACTAAAAGTCCGCAGAGATAGAAAATATACGATGCGTAATTCGCAATTTATGCTTACAATCTAATTGAATTTAGTTGTATAATTTTACACTAAAAAGTGATTTCAATTTCGTTTGTGTAATTGTTGATGATTGCGTTGCTTTTTTGTGTGTGTGCAATAACTGCGTGTGAACTATTTTACAGTTTGAAACTATTAAATTCAAAGAAATGTGTAGAATTACTTCAAATACATGAAGTATATGAAGCAAAATTTTACTAGCTATACATTAGCCAGAAGATGTGAAGCGGACAAAAAGTGTTATGCCTAAAAAATAATACACTGAATCATTGAAAACTGATAACAGTACATTTATAAAAAGTATGTTCCATTTTTTCCATTACGCGTAACTATATCGATAGATGAATTTATTGATTACAGTCTTTTGTTTGGGCGTATGGGTCACTAATTCATTGATTATCTGAAAAACTTTGTATTTAGAAGAATGTGTGACTTTAATTATTTTAATTATAATTTTAATCCTAAAACTTTATTTTAGTTACTTTTTATTAAATAGATACAATGGGCGCGTTGAATGGGCGTTGTGTTTTGGGCATCTGGACTGTAAGACAGTCCTCAATCCCATATCATGATAAGTCTATGATGGGAAGCTTGACTTATAAATAGATACAAGTAATATAAATTTGTAACATAGGACAGAATCACAACATTAAGTGGTAATTATTTTTTTATTAATTATCATTAAAGTATCGTATTGTCATCCAAAACAGCCGTGTATATAAATTTAAGTTCAACTGAATTCTTTAACAAGTGAGGGGGGAACCTTTTCATGTTTTGACATAAGTCGCCAAAAGGTTCGCTAAGTCGCTAAAAATGATGCCAATGTTGTTGTATTTGTAATTCTGTAAATAATTTGTTTTAATCAATTAAATTTTATTAATTATTATTATATTGTGTATTGCGATCCCAAATAATACTGTGTATAAAATTTCAGCTCAATTGAGTGCTTTAAAAAGTATTTTATTTAACTATTGAAAATTCCACAAAAATAAATAAATAAACAAGTATATATATAAATAAATATATAGAGATTGTGAGCTAATAGTAGGAATTGCATAATACACTGTATCATTGATAACTGATAACAGTACATTTAAAAAATATGTTCCGTTTTCCCCTTGCACGTAACTATAACAATAGATGTATTAATTGCTTAACGTCTTTTGTTTGGGCGTATGGGTCACTAATTCATTGTGAGAATCTGAAAAATTTTCTATTTAAAAGAATCACCTGGGGTATTTTTACGATGATTTTTAAAAATGTAAATCACGTTAATGCGCTTAAGACGACTTCAGAATACTTTGTTCCACAAAAAACCAGTTTGAAGACCTCCAAAAAATTCACTAGCATCAGCCATATATGATGTATTTAGAATCAGGATTCGATTCTATAGATTCACTGTAACCATAATAATTTCGAAATTCCTTACAATACAACTTTAGGAACATATTACTCCTGTTAGAATAACTTATATTTCCTTTACAAAAATATAATGCAAATTAAAGTACTGAAAATATTACTTTGATAAATTTTTGGTCTCGACCAAGGTGACCTCTCACGAGTTTTGGAAAAAAAATGGTTTTATATTTAGTTAAAATCACATAAACCTCAATAATTCATATGCACAATTTTTCAATTATAAGTGGTTTGCCTTATTTACATGTTTCCTATTTCAGCCAGTCCTTCACTTAAAAGATTTTTTTAAAATTTTTTAATAAGGTAAAATCCTAGATTTAAGTTTACAATAAAGTAAGTAAAGTTGTGGCTGGTGTCAATATTCCAACAGTCACATACGCACGCAATGCGATTAAAGAAAGTTGAAGCCTATTATAATTGCCTAAAACTCATTCTCAGCATTCTCTCTCTAAACTGCGATTCCATGTTTACGAGAAACAAACTTTGAGATTCGAAATATTAAACCTCCATCAACGCGAAGAGAATCAAGGGCACTTTTGCACAAAACCATGACACTGCGCTCTTGAAATCTCATTAATAACCACTAGATCACCATTCATCTGAAATTATTGAGGCCAGGAATTCGAGCAACTAACGGTATTCACAGAATATTTGCCATGACACATTAACCCTCTAATCTGCTAAAATCACCGTATTTGAACTAAAAAAACACCACCATTTCGATCGAAAACTGTTTTTTTGTTTGGTTCATTCTTTTATAAAATCATGATGTAGTGGTGGTGGTGATCGTTGAATTGTAGAGGGGCCCTTGCGCATAAATCTATAAAGGTTCATAGTTCCCAAGTTAGCATGGATTCGAATCTTACAGCATGAAGTACCAAGTAAGATAATATATTTGTTACGTGACAAAATTAGTTTAAAAGGGCTAGTCTAAAGAGCATGTGAGTTGTTTCAAGCTGGGGCATAAGCAAGCATTCAATCAATTATTTTTTCTTAAATTTGATTGCCTAATATACGCATTTATATACAGATTGGAAGTAATTGAACGAGGCCGCCCCCCCCCCACGCACACATATACAGTATATAACCAATTTTTCTTATCTTACCATGTGAATCATAGTTTACTTAAAAACCTACTAGAAAACGGCTTCTGCGTTTATAGTCAAAGATATATTTTCTATCTTGTGTCATCAAAGTTTGAAAAAAATGAAAATCTTTATAATTTGATTACTTTCTAACAGTTCTTAAATCTTAATTATTTCTTTTCTCTTTTTTAGGTGTTACATATCGTTCACATAATTTCATTATTTTTAAATTTGTCTTCGATGTGATTTCAATGAAAAAGCGTATTAATTGTGAAGTGATATTAAAATGTAACGTTTAAGTCTCGAAAGATATGTAATTCAAAAATATATAAGTATTTCTCTAGATTAATTGAAATATTTATTTAATATAAACTGGAATATTCTAATGATGTGATTTGAAAAAAAATATAGTTTTTAAAAAAATAATAATAAAGAACACGCTTTTATAGTGAATTGAGCTAAAAAGTAAACAAATAATTCTTAATATAAGAATTAAATGATTAACAAGAAAAATAATGTCATTGTGGTAAAAGCGTGGGGTGCTGTATATTAATTGTTATTATTTCTTACTAGCTCCATTCCCCGAAATGTTCAGTTAATGTAAAAATGTAGTACAAAGCTGTCCACGATTTTACTTCAATGCCATTAATTTATCGATAATCATTTTATTCTTATATTAAGAATTAGCTTCTTACTTTTTACCTTGATTCAATATAAAGGGTGTTTTTTTTTTAAACTGTAATTTATTTCTCATTCTTTAGTTCGATCTAAAATAAAAGAGTGGTTTTTTTTTTTTTTTAGTTTTTAAAACTAGCATGCATGTATTGTTGAATTTATCCTTGAGTTTGATATTTGGAGCCGGAACTATATGCCAGATGGAATTAGTCTTGCTTTTTAGTGGATATTAATTAATGGGTCTGAAGCGTATTTGTTTTCTCCGATTACGGGGACTTGGATAAGACCCATATCGTTATATTTCAAAGATTCTGTCTCTATACATACAGGTCTAACTTATAAAATTGCGTTAAGAAGAAATATCAAATGCCAATCGTATTATCATCTTTTAAACGTATTGCTATAATGTTAATTCGTGTCATCACTTCTAATCCTATATTGGTTTATAAAAATAAAAAAACAATATTTAGTAGTCAGAACATAAACTATTTTTATTCACATGTACGAGTCTTTCCCCATTTTCTGAAAAACTACGCACCCACCCCCTTTTTTCACATAAAGAACACATTTTTCTGTTTTATTTGTACTAACTACAAGGTTATCCAAGGTTGTAGGGTTGTTCCTTAATTTTTTAGTTGCCAAATCTAGAAGTGGCATATGGAATTAGTCAATAAATCTGGTTTATGCAATTAATCGCCAAATCTGGATAAGGTATAACGAATTTGTCACCAAATCTCAAAATCTTTAAAATTATTATTTATGAGGATCCTGTTCAGGACAATGAAACAAAAATATGAAATTATTGTATTGTCATCGATCCTTAACAAATGTGTAAGATTTTGAATTAATCTGACATTTAAAGTGGGTAAAAATCGAGTTCAATAATTCTATTACATACAAGTAAAAATTATAAATGCGTGTTAAAATGTGAAATTTTAATAATAATAAACATCATCTTGATATTTAATTTCTAACGGATTTGGTGTAACAGCCTTACTACATTGAAAAAACACTGTACATGAAATTTTTCCAAGAAGTAGAGTTCTTCAATTTCGTATGAATATGTAAGTTCGATTTATCGGATAGATTTTCATTTTAAACCATTTACGCAAATGGATAAAATTTTTGAAAACTCGTTAATCTTTTTGAATTTTAACACATTTCGAGATAAAATTTAAAAACGATTCTATAAAGAATTTTTCAGATTCATGTTCTATATTTCCACGAATAATAAATGTCATTTTAACACATTGGTCCTTTGATGTTAGAGAATTATAAACAACCCACAATATCCAAGTTAAAAGTAATTTTTTTTTATTTTATACACTATAAGCAGTTTTAATCAGCTTATTAGGTAAAACCCATTGTCACAATAGTTTACATATTCTTAATTCGAGTGAGAATAAACAGAAAATTTACGTGCCTCAGCAGACCTGTTCCTAATTTAAAACGAGGGTATTTGGAATTTATGTCAGTTAACCCTCTAACTGCTGAATAAGTTATAAGATTCACTCCCCAGTGCCACCGTTTTTTACATACACGAGTGTATGCGGTAAATTAATGGGCGAAGAAAAGGCCCAAATAAGAAAAATTTTCTATGAAATAAGTAAATCCTTCAGAAAAACTGTCAAGGTCTTTTTCTTGTAATTCAAAACTTTCGGAATAGTATTATTGATCGCAACCCAATGTAAGAATCGTATTTTTTAAGGACAAATGTATAAGTCTGAGGCACATAACGAACGGGCTGCGCGTAAGTGAGTGAATATTAACGTCGCACTGTTCAGCTACTCGAGGGCTTTTTGCGACGGACTACCTAATTTTGAATCATGTGAAGTGACGTGGACGACACCGGAGCTGGCAGCCAATCTCTTAAATACCACACCAACGGGAGGACGTTTGAACTCTCAACAGATTTAATGTGCATCGCTCCCCTACACTGTGGTTCTTTAGTGATACTGCGCTCGAAGTCGTGACAAGGCCAGCCATGATCCGATACCTTGAGCACTTGGCTACCATGGCCACCACGGGCTGTGCGAGGCGGATATATACGTCATGGACACTTAAGGCCTTAAGTGGGCTCCTTCTACACAACTCTTTTGTTTATTTATGTATTTAAGTATTTTATTTTATTATTTTTCATATAATATTGGTTTTGAAGAAAATGATACGAGAGAAAATTGTTTTAAAATTAAGACATAATTTAAAAATATTTCAAAGAAAATTTGGAAAGTTTTAAAAAAATTCTACTCTTTCTGTAATTATTAATTTATTTTTTACCTTTTTTTTTTTTGAATAACATTCTTTTATGAATGTTTGAAACAACTTCTATGTGATCGAAGTTACAATAACTTAATTAGTTTTGGAGAAAAAAAATAAAATTTACAATGCATGCTAAAATGAACGGAAAAACCAATATCTTCTACATTTTATCTTTTTTAAAGCATCCAGTTTAAAGCAAAATAGGTCCTTACATTTATTGCATGCTTTTCTGCAACACAGACGAAAAAAATGGAAATCAGTGATAATAAATTGTGATAGGATTAGCATTTTGAATTCTGTAATGTATTAAAAAACACAAACTGAGAGAAAGGGGCAACTTTAAATATAAAATTCTGAATTAAGAATTATAATAAGCTTAAACAAACTTTAAATACCTCTTCAAGTCCTTGGCTGTATATTTTCCTCTTAAGTACACTTAAATTTTTAATTTATTTCAATACATTTTTTAATAAACTATAAATTTTTAGAGAGTATTAATTTCTCAAGTAAATTAAAGAAAATCTTGAGAAAAAATGTTTTTTAGCCATATCTCTAAAATTGTAGTTCTTTCCTTCACATAATATTCAAAAATTATATTTGTATGATAAATATAGGTTGAATAAGAACTAAAATTTAGAAATTATTAATAAAAAATGCTTTATTTAAAAAAAATTTTTATAAGCACACTTTTCACAAAGGAAGAAATATAACATTATTGTAATGCCACAAAAATATACTGCTTTATATATATAATATTGCTATTTTATAGCTAATATTTCTCTTTTTAAAATCCATTTTTTTATCTAAAATATTTTTTTCGCTTTTTTATATAAAAAGCCTAACCTATTTTCCGAATTGCCTAATTTATATGTTCAAATTAATCAACTAAATGTTCTTCTAACTTCCACATTTTCAACGTGCAAAAGTATTATATCAATTGAAAGACAATACAAAAATACAAAGAATATATAGTTAAATAAAAATAAAAAATAATTCTTTATTTTGGTCATTATTATATGGTGTGTATAAAGTCTTCTTCAATTCAATTTCCTAAGAAATTTGATGGAATAAATACCTGAAACCATCTCTTGGCTGAATAAACCTGCACTAAAATCCTATCAGCAACCATGGCCGAGTTTGAATAATTGAAATAGGTTTTAAAACAGGTTGCAAATTTTATAATTCATTTAAAAAATTAAAGATAAATTCTAAAAAGTATGGTCCTTCAGCCGTAGCACAGTCGTTTTATTCGCCTGCATGGAGAGTGTCTATACTGCGTTAAATATGAAGATGCTGAAATATCTTGGCGTACAGCGGAATTTGGGAGGGTAAAGACAAATAAAAATAACGCATTTTTCACTTGTCTCGTCGAAAATGTTTCACTCAGTCGTCAAGTTTTCTAATAGAATGCTTCAAATTCCAATTTGCATTCATAATACGCATTGTGCTGACAAATTATTAAATACTTTTAACTTTAGAAATAGCCACTGGTGTATTGACGATATATTCTAAGAATGAGAATCAATTTTATGCTCTTGAGATGACTTCTGACTGCGTTTTCAGTATCAAGCTAATTTGTAGAATTTAGGTATCAGTCTTACTATATGTTGTGAATCTAGAGGATTTAGAATACGATTCTAATGATCGACAGTAATTAAAAACACATTACGCTTTCATCCCACGCTTTTATAAACCGTTATTCCCAGAAGAGGCACACCTATTCGCCTTAAAGAACTGCAAAACTAAGGAAAAACAATTGTAAAGTCTATCTTTATAAATAAATTGGTCTCATCTACGGAAACCTCTCAAGATAACTTGTGTTGGATTAAAAATTTGCAATTTTAAACCGAAGAAAAATGCTCAAGCAATTTATTTGCTTAATTTTGTAATTATTGTTGGTTGCTTGTTTATAAAATGATTCCTTATGCAACCAATATTTCTTTTGCGATTTTGATTTATTTAGTAGTTTGAGAATTTTAAACTCTTTTAAATTCATAGAACTTCTTTAAATATTCAATTCAAAATTCTACTTTTAAATGTAAATAAATCCTTTCATAGATTTCGGTATTTAAAATGAACTCACCAATGTCAGGATATACATAGGAAATATTTTTTTTTATTTTATTTGAATAATCTGATGGCTTACAATTCATAAAATACTGTATTGAAGTTTCTAATGATATATAAAGATTTGGCATCATGTCACTTTTATTGAAGTAAATAAAAGTAGAAAACATTTACACTAAATCTTAATCATGTATAGATGGTTACATGTGGAAAACACATTGAGAGCAGTTTGTTTAAGATCATTATAGAATCATATGATTGTAAAAGATTTAGTTTAGCAAAAAAAGGCTGGAACTAAATTTCTAGAACTTGAAAAAAAAAAAAAATTCTAAAGTATTTGGAATAAGATTCCACCGATCAACTGAAATAAAATTAGAATGCATTCCGTGTTAACCTCAGGCTTTTTTAGAAGCCATTAATCGTTAAGGCGCTATTCCCTTCCAAAAAGTAAAAAAAAACTGAAGAAAAAACAATTTCAAAGTATATCTTAATAAATATGTCTTATCAAGGAAAACCGGTCAAAATAAGTTATTTCGTCGCTGTGTGTCTGCGATTTTAATTAAGAAAAAGTAGCTCAAACAATTTATTTGATTAAGAATAATCGGTACACTTTGAATATTTTTTTGTTTATGCAATTAAAAATTATATTATAGCATTTTAAATAATATTTATATTCAATAAAACAGTAGGAGGTATAATTTACACTAATTACTAACACAATTTTAAAAATTAATTTTTTAAAAAGAAATTCAAAAAATTTTAAAATTTTAATTTTTTTTTAATTTATTTATTATTTTTGCTATGAAACTTTTTTGTAATATTCTTAAGGATGTTTTAAACAACTTTATGGATCGACTTTACAACAACTTAATTAGTTTAAGAGAAAAAAATAAAATGTCGATCGATATTTGCTAACTTTCAACAGAAAACCCAGTATCTCCTACATTTTTGGTTTTTTTTAAGTGTTGAATTTATAGCAAATGCATCCATAATTTTGTTACATGTATGATGCATAACACGCATAGAAAAAAACAAAGTCATTGGCTTATAATTGTGCAAGGATTAACATTTTGAATGCACTATTATACCGAATTTTTTTTTTTTTATTTTTTAATGCTTCTGGGAAAAAAAAAAGATATTATAAGCATAAATAAATTAAAAATACCATTTTAAAACATACATTTTTATCAAAATAATTGCATTTTCATATTTTTAACACATATTTTTTACAAATGATAAATTTTTACACAGTAGTAATTACACATAAATATCAAAATAACTAATAAAAATTGTTAAAAAAATGTTTCTCTTGTAACCGAAGATTTTAAATTTTTTGCTTCACATAATATTTAAATAATATATTTGTATTAAAAAACATATGATAAATAAGAACTTAAATTATGAAATTATTAATATAAAATGAGTACATTAAAAATATTTACATGAACACAAGTTACATAATAAATTACATTATTGTAATATTTCAAAATTATACTGACTGCTTTATATGAAACTCCTTTCTTTTTAAAATTATTATTTCTTTTTAAAATAGCTTTTTTTTTCAATTTACGTACTACTAGTATTTGGTGTTTTTCCATCTGATGCTAAATAATATTTTTATAAGATTGGAGCATCACACCAAGATCCTCCGAACATTTTCCTAAAGATACATGTAATATTTTTTGGGTTTGTCTGATACTACGTAGAGTCCCTTTGTTGAATTCACAAATAGCTTCCAATACGGTATGCAATACTTTGTGTTTATTCACAAATATTTTTTTTTGGAGTCCTTGGCCAAATCATGTTGTGTAAGCTTTAATTAGCGTTTTGGGTTCTACAATAGACGTACCTTCCTAAAAGTATCAAATGCAGAATAATATATAATGTCTGTAAAGTAATGCCACCAATTAAAAAAAAAATAATTAAAAATAAACAAATAGTTTTGCTTTCGGTTTTACTACTTCCATAAATAAACGATTAATGTTTAACCCTTTACCTTTAGATTAAATGTTACGTAATTATCTCCGCAGTGCCACCATTTTTCACACAGGCATGGACATGTGGTGCATTGGGGGAGGGACACAAGGAATAATTAAGAAATTCTTTGAAATAATAAAAATTATTACAAACACTGTTAACCCGCGGTCACTCGCGCCTGTTTTTACTACCGTCATTACTCGTGGGGTGTAGAGAACACCCCACATTTTTAACACGTTTTTTTTTAATTATGAAAATAAAATTAAGTCATTATGATACATATTTATAAACTACAAGGTGTTTTTTGTATTATACAAATAAAATCATTAAATTTATTGCATACAAATGAGACTAACATTAATTTAAACTAAACCTACAAAATTTTCATTTTAAAACACATAATTTTATATTTTTTCATAAACCAGTATATATATATATAAAACGTATATACCAGTAATAAATATACTTTATAATTAATGAGATAATGATAGTAGAATGTAGAAAAATAATATTTTAATCATTTTCCAAACATTCAGAGCATACTGTATACAAATGCTCAACTTCTCGCGGGAGTACTTAGCCCTCCAGATAAACTTTTGAAGGTCATTACATTCCAATCGTTCGAGAAAGACGGATTGTATCAGGCCTGAAGGTTGAATGACCTAAAATGTGCAGCTACAGAAAAAATCGGGGTTCTGAGCATTCTTTTTAGAATCCTGGGATGATTTTCTTGTTGCTGGGGTGTACAGAACACCCCGCGCGAGTGATCGCGGGTTAAGGACATTTTATTGCATTTCAAATCCTTCGGAGTAATTTTTTGGTAGCAGTGAACAGAAAATATCGTATTTCGGAAAGACGTATAAATATGTCTGGAAGAAATAACGTACTAACTGGGTTACATGCTTATATACGCCAGCAGCACTTAAGAGGTTAGTCATGTTGTAGGTTTAGCGTCAATGTATCGTATTATCGAATTCAATACATTGTTATAATATGGAGGGCGGAGTGAGGAAATATACATTTGAATATTGGGTCGGAAGAAGTGAAAGTTTGAGAAACACTACCTTAGAGTCAATAAAAAAAATTTTCTCGGTAAAGAAAGTAGTACATGGTGATTATAATTAAATTTAAAGTTTCGAAACGCTATAAAAAAAGGAACCACTGATCAGAATGACGTCAAATTTGAATGGAATATTATTGAAGATGGGGGAAAGCATGGCATAAGAAAAAAAGTAATTCCAAATTTTACCAACAGATAGCGCTGTAAGAATCAAATTTAAAACTGTTCGATTATAAATGACAATGAATCGTAGAAAAACAGTTAAGGTGTAAGTTACACGTTAAATCAAGTGTTCTGTTCAGTGTGCATAACTGTTCAGGTGTGATACAGTTAAATATGTAGGCCCACGTATCACGGCAAGATCACATCATATCGATAATCTAAAATCGGATTTTAACGGTCCCGAAACCCGCAAAATTCCATGCATGAAATCTCGAGAATGGCGCAAAACATGTCAAGTTTGATGTTCTCTGTTGGCTGAAACAAGTTTAAATCAGAAATAGCATGTTCTACAACTGATCTAAATACCCGGAGTTACTTTCAGAATATGTTCCGTAACGCGTGACTTCAATTCAGCTAACTGTGAAATGAGATCTGTGAACATAACATCTTTCAGATAGCCCCACAGCCGAAAGTCACACAAATTAGGATCAGGTAATTGTGGAGGCCGGGCTGTATTAAAATGGTGACTAATAACACTAGCATATTGAAAATGATTTTCAGCAGCGTGCTTTAATGGTTTTAGAATTTGCGGAGGAGCAACATTTTACACAGAAATGATCCTATCCACAAAGCCACGTTCTTGAAGATCAGGAATGATGTAGTTGCACAAAAGACACACATTACGCTGACCAGTGACGGTAATGGTAACAGGTCCAAAAGCATCCGCCTCTTCAAAAGAGTATAGCCCTTTGATAAATGAGGCCATAATCACTCACCAGACAGAGACCTTTGCAGGTTGAAGTGGAACTGGTTGATTTGCGAATGGATCCAATGTTTCTCTTATTCGGAATTTCTGCGTTTTAAAATATCCTATCAGATCGAAATGGGCTTCGTGTGAGCACAAGATTTTACACGAATAACCATTGTACACTTCCATGTCAGCAAGAAATTCTAAAGCAAATGTCCATTTTGCTGGTAAGTGAGAAGGAAGAAACACATGGATAATTTTGTATGTATAGTAGAGTGAAAGTTGTTTTGTAGAATTTTAAGCACAGTACTCATAGGCCTATCCATTGTTTCGGCAATTCCCCGAGCTCAGAACTGTTTCAAACCACCATTCGACTTCTCCTGCAGTTCTATGACCCCTTATTAAACTATCTTTGAATTATTTCTTTTCCTTCCTCTACCAGATTGCACATTAAAAGAAACTATCTGTTTGAACTTTTAAATCATTTTCCCCAGACCCTGGGCAGTCATCGGACACCATCACCTTTTTCATACTCTTGAGTGATCGGAACTTCTACAGAGCTACTGGTGCTAAGTCATTATTCTTGTAAAAAAGCTTTATAAGCAGAGCGTGGTCCTTCAACGAGAGTGTTATGGCAAAAATCTTAGTCGTAAAATGAGGAAAAGTTGAATACCCGGCCTTTTTTATAACAACTGAAAAGAGTCGGGTGCATAACAGATTTATCATTTATTTATTTCAACTGTTACGGTGCCATCTGTAGGTAAAATTTAGAACTATTGTTTCTTATTTTATTCGTTATCCCCGTTTCTTCAATAACATTCCGTTCAAATTTGACGTCATTATGATCAGTGATGTGTTTATGCGTTTTGTGAACCTTTAACTTTAATAATAATCACCATGTATATAAGTTTGTGCCTTTTTTTTCTCAGTCCCCGAAGATAATTTTGACGTTCAGAAAAATTCATACATATCCATAAAAATTTACTGTAGGAAGTTTATCGGCCTCATGATCCCACGCCCGAGATGAATTTCCTTATAGTCCCTTATATACGTCAATATACCAAATAAAAAAGTATTAGTATCTAAAGTAAGTCGGAAGCTGGTATTTTTTTATAAATAAACCCATCTCATTTTCATCCAATATATTAACAGTGGCACTTCTTTGTGTGTGACTCACGGGTATACACGCCATCGCACGATTTCTGTGTGTGTGTGACTGACATAGTTGCGCACTCTCAAACAAGGTAGCCCCCCCACTTAATTGGTTAATTATATAATTTATATATATATATATATATATATATATATATATATATTTTTTGACGTCCTCGCGTCCTTCTGCTAACATAACTCCCAAGTTCTTTGACGGGCCCCGATTAATGGCAAAAACCCTTTTCCAACCCAATACCAAGAAGATAAACGGATCAAAAAAAAATATCAAAATAAAAATAAAAATTTTGGTTTTGGGAATCATTTGGGTCAGGTTAGATGTCTTATATCTCTGAAAAAAAAGGATACGTTTTAAAAAAAAAATTATAAAGAAGTCTGAATCTTCGACTCCCGAAATGTATTTTTCGGGGTCAGAAAATTGCGGGTTTCTGGGAAACAATAGATAAATCAAATAAAAAGTTCCCCGAAACCCCAAAATTGTCTGCGTTGTTTTAAAAAAAGTCATCTCAAAAAAGGGGGTTTCCAAGATTGGTCTAAATTTTTGGATCGGTATTAGTGCAAAATACAGCCACGGTTTTTTTGCGCAGCTCAAGGCTGAATTAGCGAAGGTTTTTCCCCGCGTTTAAAAATAAAAAAGAACCAATCGAAATTTTATGCCTCCCAGCAGGGAAGAATAAAGAACCAACTGATTTCTTATATAATTTTTTAAAAAATCGAGAAAGTTTAAATTGGGAATTCCCAGGCAGAGTTGGTGGATCATTTTTTGGGTTGACTCGAACCACAAATCGGGATTAGGGTGGAAGTGCGCAACCGGGGGCACGGTGCAACTTTTGGAAGTCTTAGCTAAATTCGAAGAGGGAAATTCCAAATTAAAAAAGGGGTTCACAGAATGATAAAAAAAGACGAGGTCAAAATGCGCATGGGATGCCAAATTTTTTGATGCTAATGGTAGAAACGGGAGGAATTCTGAAGTGGGACGTAGACCAAATAAGGAGAAATGTTTTTTATGAGAATGGGTCAAAGTAAAGGGGGTTCGAGAGGAATAGTTTTCCCAGAATAGTGATCAGGGGGATTCAAAAAGGGGGGGTTCCCTATTTCAAAAAAATAGGAAATGATAATTTTAATAGGGGACCGTAAAAAGGGTTCGAGGAAATTTCAGTCGAGGCAATAGGATAAAAAGGGGGACGTTTTAAATATTGAAAAGGGTTTAAAAGATAAACCTCAAAAGTATCAAAAAGAAAAAATTTAAGCTTTCTCCCGATATGTATATCCCCCCGTAGAACTTCCCCTTTCCTATTTTTTTAAATAACACATTTTTGAAAGCCCCATGGGAACCGGAGCAGATAAATCTTTTATATGGGAAGAAGTATATAGAAAATATTTTTTTTAAGCAAATTAAAAAAACCGGGGCCCAGGTAATAACAGCACAGGGTGCGGAAAAAGCCAAAACATGGGGATTGGAGGTTTAATATTCCCTGGGGAAAAACCCCCAAAGGAAATTGGGTTTCATGTGTTGAGGGTTTAGAATACCCATGTATTCTCGGTATTGGGTTTTATAAATTTGGGGCAAAAAATCGTATTGATTTTTATCAAAAAACGTTGAAAATTCCCGATTCTCAAAAAATAAGGTGGTTGGGAAACCCAAATTTAAAAAGGAAACGGTTGAGATAATTTATCTAACAAGGAGAGGGCACGACTAAGGAAATTCATTTGGGATCCGCTTGGTGTAATAGTAAATACTCTTTTAGGGTGTTCACCCCCAATGTAACTCCGTCGGGAAAGGCCCGTCAATTCGGGAAATAAACCTTCGAAATCCATGCTTAAACAACAAATTTAAATTTTTTAAATTTTTCCCCAACGAGTTCGTAGCTTGATTGGTAAATCGTCTGCTTTCTATGCTGGAGGTTAGGGGTTTGATTCCACGCGATCAAATTTTTTTTTTCAAATAATTTAATTATTTTTTTTTTTAAATTTAAATTTTTTTTAAAAGGTTTATTAAATATTAAATGATATTTTTTTGGAAAATTTTTTTGTATTTTATAAAGTAAAAAAATTTCTTTGATTATATAAAAAATTTTTTTTTTAAATTTTATAAATATATTTTATATTAAAAAATTTGTTTAAAAAAAATATATAATAAATATTAAATGATTTTTTAAAAAAAAATTATTTGCAAATAGTTTTATAATGTGAAAACAATATACTAAAATAAAATATTATATATAAAAAAAAAATAATTTATAAAATATATTATTTTTAAAATTTTATTTTATAATTAATATAAAAAAAGTTTTTTTATATGTTATTAAATTAATTAATTTACAATTTTATAAAATTTTTTAATAAGTCCTTTTAAATAAATTTATTTAATTTAAAAAAGTTTTTTTAAAAAATTTTAATAAATTTATTTAAATAATTTCTATAATAACTTAATAATAATTTTATAAAAAATTTAAAAACAATAAAAATCATAATTTTAATAATAAACAAAAATTTTAATAATAAATTAATATTTTAATAATAAAGTAATAAAATTTTTTAATAAAAAATTTAATTTTAATAATAAAGTATTAATTTTTAATAATAAAGTAATAATAATTTTAATAATAAATTAATAATTTTCTCTTAATACTAATGCTTAATAATAATTAATTAATTATAATGAATAATTTTAAATTTAAAATATAATAAATAGAAATTTAAATTAATTTAATATAAAATTTTAATTAATTTTAAAAATTAATAATTAATTTACTAATTTTAATTTTTTTAAAATAATTTTTAATTAATAAAATGGTTCGTAAAATTCTAAATAATAAAACATTAAATATTTAATTAAAATAATAAAAAATTATAAAATAAAAATTAATTTCTGTAATAATAGAACTTATTTTATTTTATTAATAAATTTTTAAGTATGGAATAACAAAAAAATCTTTTAAATATTTAAAATTATATAAAAATATTTTTTATAAAAATTAAAAATTTTGAAGGTAATAAAGACAGGTGAAAATAAAACAAAGGGTTTTATAATATCACAACTTAGAAAAAATTTAATTTATGTTAACGGATTTAGAAACCCATGTTTTTATCGGTATTGATTTTAAAGGTCAAAGACGATAGATTTTGATCAAAAATCGTTGAAAATTAAAATTCTCAAATAAAAAGTTGAACCAAAAAGGAATTTGAGATAGATTTATCTAAGAAAAATTGGGAGGTAGAAAACAAAACTACAAAATTTGTTTAGTAGTTTTAAAGGATTATTTTCAGACAAACCAGGTCTTACTCATTTTTTTATACCATGAAATTGACACGGGGAGATAACCCACCAGTAGCTTCAAGGCCATATAGGTATGACCGGACAAAGCAAGCAATAATTGATTTTCACATACAAAAATGTTACAAAGAGGAAACGATTGTTCCAATTCAATCCCCATACGCGTCACCTGTTGGGGTATGCAAGAAAAAAAAGGGGGTTCCCCGGATAATCGGAAGCATATAGATTTCGTGACTATAGAAAATTAAATTCGTTCACAAGTATCCGCATATCCTTTACCGTTAATAGATGATTTTTACGAACATCCATATACAACAATAATGTCATCTCTTGATCTAAAATGGGTACTTTCAAATGGCAGTAAACCCCAGTGATATTTTAGCCCGCATTTGTAGTAAAAAGTGGCACTTATGCTTTCAAGCGGATGCCATTCGGTTTATCAGGAGCAGCTCCCAATTTTCAAAGGCAATTGACATAATCCTAAAACTGGTGATAGGGAAATTTGTGGTGTTTATATGGACGATGTGATTATCTCATCCCCATCATTCATCCATGTTGGTTTTTTAAAGGGAAATTTTTGGGTCGTTACGAGGCAGGATTGACATTAAATAAAGAAAATGCAAATTCGGGTGCGATGAATTGGGAAATATTTAGGTTAAGTATTAGTAAAGAAGGAATTAAAACAGATGAGACAAAGGTTAGAACTATACTAGAGATGAAACCGCCCCGTAACTCAAAAGAGGTGTCCAAGTTTTTGGGTATGTACCAGTGGTACGCGAAATTTATTAAAAATTTTGCGGATCTTTGTGAGCCACTTTATAATCTTAAACGAAAATTTAGAAATTTGTCTGGTCAATGAAGCACAAAAGGCATTCGAAGAGGTCAAGACGGCGGTAACAAAAGCGCCAGTTTTAAAATTACCAAACTTTCAGGAGCCATTCGAGTTATTTACAGATGCCAGTTTTGATCGGTTTAGGAGCGATTAATCAACAAAACAGACCTGTTGTATTTGCGTCACGTACACTAAACAACGCAGAGAGGATTTTACAGTAACCGAAGAGAATGTCTAGCAGTAGAATGGGCGTTGAACAAATTCAGAACATATTTAGTAATATTGACCATTAAAGTAATAACGGATCACGCTGCCTTAACACGCCTAACACATGGCAAAATTTGTCAGTAGGATGATTAATGGGCACTCAAATTAGCAGAATTCAATATAGAATGGGAACATAGACCGGGAACTCAAAATGCAGTGGCTGACATACTTTCAAGGAATCCGGGGAAAGTATAGTGGGAGAAAAAAATTTAATTGTGCCATAATCAGGGATTTAGTACTTACTTCGGGAACAATTAATAACAGAACAGAAAAATGACCCAGAATTAGGTCCTTTTATATAGATATTTAGAAAATCCCGGGAAAATAACTCGGTTAATCAACGATATGTGAGAATTGGTCCCACGATTTCCGTTTAATTGAAGGATTGTTATTTTATGCGAAACACGCAACGTCATTGGTTTAAATGCGTGTATACATTCCCAAAAACTTTAAGGAATGAAATAATGAGAGAATTTCATGACAAACCAATAGCTGGACACAGGAGATTTAAACGTATCATAAAATTCGGGACGTTTGTTATTTCCCGTACATGAAAATTCATTGATCAATATGTCTCTACATGCCATATGTGCCCAAATTAATAACTATAAAAACGCTTACCAGCTGGTCGATTAAATCAATTATATCAAATTATCCGAATGAGATAGTGACGTTAGATTTGTTAGGCCCGTATCCTATATCGAGAATAAGACGTAATCGCTATATTTTAGTAATAACCGATCATTTCAGCAAATGGGCTGAAATAATACCTCTTAAAAAGGTCTCATCTCGTATAATAGCGGATATTTTTGATAACTTTTATCGCGTTATGGAGCTCAATAAAATTAATAAGTGATAATGGTCCCCAATTTATATCCGGGGGTTTTTTAGCACTTAAGTGAAAAGATTAGGCATAAGGCATGTGAAGACTGTTGCATATCGACCACAAACAAATCGGACTGAAAGAGTTTATCGAGATATAGTACAAATGATTGCAAATTATGTTAATGATCAACACAATACTTGGGATCAATTCTTCTGAGTTTGCTTACGCTATTCGTACGGCGGTGAATGAAACAACGGGAAAATCACCTGCTGAATTATTTTTGGTCGAAAATTGATTACACCATTTCAAAACTAATTATGATCTCGAAAGTTCAAAAATTCAAAATACAAAATATCGAAAAAGCTTTAGGATGCTAGACTAAGTACGAAAATTAAACAGGAAGGTGGGAAAGATATTTTTAATAGACGAAGAAAGACAAAAAAATTAAGGTAAATGATTGGGTCTTATTAGAAACACACCCTTTAAGTTCAGCAGCCAACAAAGTCTGTGCTAAATTTAAACAAAATTTGAAGGCCCCTATAGAGTATTAAAAGTAAAATAACAATAATTTTTGTAATATGGAAGTCAGGAAAAGATTAACAGTTAACGTGGTTCAAATAAGAATATATCGTCATAGGAAATGTGACGAGGTCGAGTTAGGAACAGGTACCCCCAAATAGTAAAAAGATCAAGTCAGGAAACTAGTACTTCGGAAAAAGCATCAAGGATTAAATGAGTCACACTATGGGAAAAAAAAATCTGCGGTGAAACGTAAGTTAGAGGCAAAAGGATTGGTAGCCAATCAAATCAATATAAAAATACAGATAGGACCCATAAACGCAAATCACTGGTCAGATCCTTCCTAGTTCATTTGAGTGACAGGAAAAGTAAAAGGACAAGGTATAAAAAAGGGAACAAAGAGATCAGGAGTGTCAGGGGCAAGTGGACCACAGAGAAAGTGGCAGAGAAAGGGACCCAATAACATTAACAAAAGACCATTGTCATCCAGTACTATTTCTAGAAGTAGAAAGAAGAACAGAACAGAATCAACTGAAGTTCCGATGAACCCACCGTACAACCTGAGGCCACGCGGGAAAGAACAGGAATCCCGACCAGCCAAGGACACAACGGGAAATCAAGAAAAGGCCGACAAAGGGAGATTACAACCCCCACAACAAGCAAAACAAAAATTCCAGTGCAGCCGAGGAAAGAAAGTAGTAGCACCTCATCGTTGGAAGTAATGGTGGGAGACCGAATATAAAAATCAGGTTGTATTGTTTCATTTTTATGATCTTCAACAATGGTCGGAAAAATTATTGCAAAGAAAGAAGTCTCGGGCGGTGCTTAAAGTTATAAGCCAAGCAAAAAATTAAAAACTACTGAGTGTATAAATTTTTTTGGAACTTTTGACTTGTTAAAATTTTTTTCTGAGAAAACAATTGTAATTGCACATTTGTTTTTCGATGTATGACTTCGTGAGATGCGAAAATTCCTTTGGTTATTTGTTATAATAGTTTATTGAAAAATGTTTGTAATTGTATAGTATGTGTTTTATATATATGTTGTTGTATTGTTACGTATTATGAGGCATCTGGTTCAGGGAAAGGCGGCTGTAAGGACACTAACAATAATAATAACGGCGCTGCGCGGCTCATTGGGAGTTTTGGAACCAGATGGGGATGGAGATGAAAATTTATTGTGATTTACAAATAATATATAATGAATAAAAATTGTGAAACTGATTGATATTATGTAAACATAGATTGGAAACAGTGACTCAGAAAGTTTTCATTTCAGGGAGACAGACCCTGAAAATTGTGATAAGTAACTTCAACACGGAAAAAATGGAGCAGAAAATCCAGCTCCATAGGCAGTGATGATAAAGATGCAAAGTTTGGGTCTGCGCACCCGGAAAATTTTAGAGAATTTAAGTGTATTGTTACTTTAAGGTATAAATATGTAAAAAAATGAGAGTGGCATGAATTAAACAGTAATTATTAATGTTGGCCTAGTTAATGGAGTAAAATTTATTGTCACGAGTTTAAATTTAAATTTAAATTGAATATTAAATTTAATTCTAAGATGAGTAATGAAATTAAAGTCAAGATAAAAAGGGAAAAAAAAAAAGTTAAAAGAGGATTTAAAAATTAAAATTTAAAAAAAAACTCAGAAAGCGAGGAGATTCAGAAATAGAATTTAGACACGTAATTTATTAAGGCATTGAGAACCCTAAGTAAATCCGTTTTCTTCTTGGAAGGGGTTGTGACGTCCTCGCGTCCTTCTGCTAACATAACTCCCAAGTTCTTTGACGGCCACGATTAATGGCAAAAACCTTTCCAACCCAATACCAAGAAGATAAACGGTTCAAATATGTAAAGAGATATACTTTAAAAGGATAGAAGCTTTGATGATAAGGAGCGGCAAGTTTAGAGATAACTTAGTGTGGAATCATTCGGATCACGAGTTAGATGTCTTATATCTCTGAAAGAAGGATACGTTAATATAAATTATATTATAAAGAAGTCTGAATCTTTGTAGCTAAAATTAAGTTATAGGTATTTCCTCAATTGAAGAAGGAAGGAGACTCTGCAAAAGGTAATATTTTGTATAGGAAGTTAGATGAATCAGTTAATTTATTATAATTAAGATAAATGATCTAGTTGCGCGATCTGACTTGAATATAAGGTTTAATTGGGTGTTAACTCTCACTTTAAGAAAGTTGTCAATTAGAATTAAGTAATATAAGTTATTCTTAATAAAAGTTGTATTAAGAATTCAATATGTCTCATCATTTTGATAATCCCACACCTCTAGCGTACGCGGATCCTAATAGACATAGTCATCACAGGATGGCTATGTCGCAATATATATATATATATATATATATATAATTTATTTAAATTTCTGCTAAACTAAAGTAATAAATCTCATGGGTTTCAAATCGTATCTATTTAATTTTTCGATTTAAAATTATAGTCATTTTAAATCGCATAAGAAAACCGCATTCTTTATTACAAAGGGTACAAGATTTGCACTTGAAATATCTATTTTAAATTTAACTGGTCTCAATAAAATAAGACCTGCCATGATAGATGTAATGAAAACGGATCATTCATAACATCTTATTTAAATTATTTTCTCTTATTTGTTCCCCCATACTATAAAAAGTGGTTCTGTTTCAGTGTAGTTGTTTCTTTCGCTCCCGTTCATACTATTTCGATAACATTTCTATACATATTGTGTGAAAGTCTGATTAATTTATGTTTCTTTAATACGTTGCTGGCGTGTATATTATTTATTACAAATAAGTTTCAGAATAACATATGTATTATGTAAAAAATGTCCCCAGACAATTCAAGTACTTTGTGACATTCATCAATAGCTAACACAAATCCATAAAAAAGGGTCACCCATATGAGAATGACACTACTGCCAGTTCGATAAATGGTTTAATATTTTAATATAAATTATTATTAAAAGGAAAGAAGTAATACAGACGTAGCAGATAGGTTAAACAAAACCACCTTGTAGGTTGAAATAAGTGCCCCAGCCTTCTACGAGTTGGAGGATAGAATGGGTTGAGAATTCAGGATTTGCTGTGGAATCAATTTTCAACAGCAGCTTTGACTTCATTATTGCCGGCAAATTGCAGTCTCTTTTTATCTGTCTTGATTATAACAAATAGGCAAGGGATAATGATCAAGAGCCTTCAAGCGGAAAATTCGTAACAATATTTGCCGCATGAAAACGAATATTATCTCTCAAGATGGTAACCCCCTATGACAGCATGACACATCGGCGGTATTTGATATTATTAATCAGCTCATGCAATGTGGCACAGTACGTGGCAGCATTGAAAGCCGTGTTTGTAGGTATCTATATCAACAATAGTGAACCATCGACGTCGAAGAAACTCGTTATACTGATTTTATCAGCTCCAGTTGACGGGCAAGTCTTCTTCATCTTGAAGATGAAGAATGTTGCTATTGCATGTTCATACTTTTGTACGGGAACGATGACAAAACCC